>JAVSCE010003368.1:0-291100 GCA_032199065.1 Smutsia gigantea | reverse complement strand
AAGAGAGTATAAATCTTTGTATAAAACATAACTGCACTATAAGAGATTGTATTTATTCTTCCATTATACTAAAGAATATGTAAGTATATTATTATAATAATAAATCTAAGACAAACATTATTTTCATTTCAGAAGAATAGCCAGCTATTTTTTTTTCAGATCTTAATAGCGCGTACTTAAAAAAGTTACATGCATCACCGAAAAGTCAATATTTTTAAATGTTTCCCAGTGAAGGCTGATGAGCGCCCAGATTTAAGAGGAGCTAGGACTGGTCTTTCTATGGCTAGTTTTGCTCAGTGATCACTGATCACCTGTCCCATGTTCCTTGCGAAGGCACAGAGCATGCCACAGAAGCCCACGTGGGTGGCCTTGGCAAAGGAGACTTACAAAGATGTTGCCTTTCTAGGACATAAACTCCTGTGTGTGGGGCTGTCACCACTACCTGGGTACTAAGTATTTGATTTGATGATGGGAATAAGTAAGGCAAAAAGGAGAACAGAATACCTAACTCGCTGAAAATTATAAAGTTTCTGTTTTCAAAGTTTCATGGATCAGAAGGGATTTAAAAAAAAAGAGTGAGCGAGGGAGAGGTACCCATGGACAGCCAGCTGGACCTTAGCAGCGAAGCAGGCCTCCCTCACTGGAAGCCTGGGCTTCTGCAAGGCAAAACTAGAACCAAAAAGGCCCCTGATTTGTTTTCATTTGAAAACTCCCAGTCAGCTTTCATTTTTCAAAGAAATGGAGGATAATGACTCAAAATAGGGCAGGCTAGTTTTACAAACAGCCATTTGCCCAAAATGAATAATAATTTTGGATGCTGAGTGGTAAACAACGCTGATTTCATTTATTTTGTAACCAGCAATCCTGTTGAGGACAGACGGGGCAGCCAAACGATCTGAGTTATCTGCAATGTTTCTGGACCTTATTTGGAAAGTTGGAGGAAATCTTGGCAGAGAGGAAAATGAAATGACATTTTGATACTCGTGCAGAGCTGCATCCAGGTCGGGAGGTTTCTCGGGGATCTGGTCTGGTGTCTGTCGGCCTTCGGATGTGCCTGGGCTTGGCTGACCGTTCAGGTTGGAATCTGCTTAGTTCTTTGGAATAACCAGGCTCCGTGAGTACACGGGCCCACGATGGGATGGGCCACCAGCGTCAGGGGCAAAGACGCCCTTTAGCACAGGGCCATGACCCTCAACGGACCTCTGCCTGGGGGCGCTGAGCCGCTCCCACGGAGAGGCCTGGCTCCCGAGGAGAGTTCCCAGATCAAATACAGGACATTCAGCTAAGTTTAAATTTCAGATAAACAACTTCACTAACACAGGCACATTCTAAAAAACATTTTTGTGACTTATCTGAAATTCATATTTAACCAGTCTTCCTGTTTTCATTTGTTGGTTTTCTAAATCTAGCAACCGTACCCGCAATATAAGGTAACTCAGCACAGGGCGGGGCTGCCGCTGGGGGGGCGGGGGGGCGGAGCCCTGAGGTGGGAGGGGCCAGGGGAGGGTGGGGGAGGAGCACAGGCCGCCCGCTCAGCAACAGGGGGCTTTTTCCCACCAAAAGCAAGGTGCATCCTCCTGAAGATGGCAAAACTGAGGACGGATTTTAGGTTGAGTCAGCATCTGGGAGCCCAAATGTGGGGACGCAGGAGCAGGCGTGTGTGTACACACATGGGCACACATGTCTATTCCTGTCTGCATCTTCAGAAATGCCAGGCCGCGGCGATGCCGGGGGGCAGAAGCAGAGCAAGTATCTAAAGTGGGAAAGTTGTTCAAAGAGAAGAGAAGATGTGAAATAGGAGCAGTCATGTCATGAATTAAATCCTAAGTACAGGGCAGGTTGCAGCAGGTCTAGGCTCCCCAGATGCCCAAGAGACCTGAGCAGAAGGCGGCCAGATGGACAGACAGACTGCCCCCTGCAGGATGAAGCTGGGGGTGTGGTTCAGGGTCTTGTGGTTTGGTTATTCCTAAAGGACAGGGTTATCTTTGGCTATAAAGTTTCAATCCTAGGGCTCAGGCCAGCCTCAGACTACTTCCAAATCCAGTAACTGGGGTGGGGGAGAGCTGGAGCTCTCCACCCCCCTGGGACCCAGATGGTCCTGGATGGGGTGGGTAGAGTGCAGGACATCCAGCCTGATTTGGAATGAGCTGGTTCTTAACGCTGATAGAACCTCCTACTGGAAGCTAATAGGCCTCTAGCATGCATCTCTCCCCCGAGTGTCTGGCTACAGCTTGGGTACATGGCTGTCACTGTTCCTTCCTCTCCATCTCTTTGGTTCCTTCTCTCTCCTACCCAGGGGTTGTTGTTGAGTTGGTTCAGTATTTTTCCCATGAAAAACTAACTCCTTTTTCTTCTGCTAGGTCTGTCTTCCTCTCCTCAGCTTAGCTTTTGGCTTACTGTTTCTCTTCTGGTTCATTCTTTCTCTGAAGGCTTAATCTTTATTTCCCTCTGCCCAACATATTGGAATAATACAAAATGCAAAAGAAAGGAACAATCACTCTGTTCTTTTAAAAAATCAATTGAGTGTAATTGTTTGCTGTGGGACCAGAGTCTTCCAGGCGAGAGGCTTTGCAGCCGTTGAGAGATGGATGGATGTCAGAGTGGGGTCAGGGTCCGGCCATGTGGACGCTCGAGTGTGGGCCTCCAGCCAGTCAACCACCATTCCTTCATTTTAAAAATGAAGATATTCATTCATTCCTTCTTAACAGCACTGTTGAGAAGATTAAATAAAATGTATATTTAATGTAAAAGTGCTATGGAAACTGAATAGCACTTTTCAAATGTAAAGTTTTATTAACCTAAATGACAAAAATTTCTTATGCCTAGTTGTGCTCTACAGCAAACAGTGTTAAATGAGCATATATTACGGTGCTTAGAAATTGCCCAGCTACTCCTCTTCATAAATGTTCCTCTGAATATGCAGGTTTGTGGCTCTTCCATAATGTTCAATAATATACACTGGGGAACTCTCCATGAAGCTTTTGGAACAATTTAAAATGCAGTGCTGCCAGATGTCAGTTTAAAAAAAAAGCCTTTTTTGTAAAACCATAGTTTACTATAATCCTTCCAATGTTACAGTTTGCCATTTTTTTTTTTTGGAAAAAGTGAAGATTTTATAAAGCAAAACAAAGCAAAAACAGAACCCCTCTTATGAAGTTCTAAGAGTTATATGTTTTTCTTTCTAGGCATATCACCATAAAAAGCATTTTTGTCTGCAGGTGTTTGGGAAATGTATAAGTTAATGACCATGTCTGCTGCTGAAGCAGAGGAGAGGGCTGATTAGTGCAGGGAGGCCGGCTCTGTGGAGGCCGAGATGTTTGGTATACATGAGGTGGCAGCTGAAATTTACTAATGCTGCCACATGCTTCCACTGTGCCTCCCTACCGCAATTGCCCTGGAGCCATGAAGAAAATAATAACTAACACTCCCTAGCACTTTACAGTTTATAAAGTACTAGGTATATATATACACATACACACATCATCTCATTATATGCTCTTCAAATCTCTGTGGGTTGGGTCTTACTCCTGCAACTCAATTTCATAGAAGAGGAAACAGACCAGAGTTGAATACTTTGCCCAGGGTCACACAACTAGTGAGTCAGGGGTCAAATCTCAAGCTGGGGCCTTGGCTCCAAATTCCACAATAGTTCCACCACACCCAGTTCCCATGATGCAGACACACTGGGTGTGCAGGGATATGAAAGAATCTTCATATGTAGTGTGCAGAAAGCTAAGGATCAGGAGGCCCAGCTTCCTACCTTGACCCTCCTCAGAAGAGCTGTGTGGCCAAGGGTATGTCCCCTCAAAGACTGGGGCCTTTGTTTTCTCACCTGATGAATGAGAGTTTTTGAGTAGCCTCACCATTTTCAACTATTTTTAGGGTCTTAGACAGTTGGCAAGCACATGAAATTCAGCTACAGATTCTCCCCTCAGACAAATACACACACAAAGATACACACACACACAAGCACAATCTCATTAACAGTTCTAGGGCATTCATGGGTCTCTGTAAGACTAGGTAGCTCTAGCTAGTTGATTTTTTAAGGTCTGCTTATGTTCTAAAATTCTGTGATACACCTTTGTCTATGAGCATGTTTATATATGCATCTAGTCTCACCTGCATGTGTCAATTTAAGTAGTATTACAGTAAAATGTCCACTTTTCTGTTGGAAAAATGTATGTTTTGGAAATCAAAAGACAAGTTTGAGGTAAGTTCTGACACTTGACTTGGAAGTGTGACTTTATAAGTAGGCACTAATGTGTGTAGAACACTGCCATTTAGTAATGACAAATAGCAATGTGTTTAAAAATGAAATTATAGGCATGAAGTTCATTCATTTCTCACTTATTGACTAAGATGGGTGTATTATTAGGATAATCATTGATGGTAGCATAAGAACTGCAGCACTGGACATTTCTTGTCTGAGAAATAATACCTTAAAATGGGTTAATTTAATCCAATTAGTTTTCAGAAGGAAATTATTTAATTACTAATGACTTCTAGCTTGTCAGGTCCTGTTGGGTTTTCTCATAGTCTAACCCCAATTTAGCTAATCAGGACCCTCCTTTTAAAAAATGCCACTTTGCAATGATTTCAGAAACAGAAATAATTAAACACTTGAGTTATCCAGGAATAACCTTAATAAGAAATGAATAGGAGCTATATGAAGAAAATTAGAGAATCATAAGAGAAGACTTGACTGGAGATAAATTTCATATTCTTGAATGGAAAGACTGTATAGTGTAAAGACATCAGTTTTTTCCGAGTTATTCTATAGATTTAATGTAATTCAAACTAACATTCCAGAGGGGTAACATTATGAATTTAATGAAATGTTTTTATAGTTATTCTGGAAAAATAAACTGTAGGAAGAGCTAAAGCAGCTGAAGATGAGCAACGTGAGACATTAAAACCTAACATAAAGCTAGAATAATTGAAAACTGTGCTGTTGGTGTAAGAATTGATGGGTCAATGGAAGAGAAGTGATAGTCCAAAAAGACAGCTTAAGAATCCGTTATATGTTAAAAATATGTGAAAAGGAAGGATAATTAAATAGACAAGAGTTGGGAGAAAAATTTGAAGGGAGAGCTGTATTTCACAACTACACCAAAATTCACTTCCTGAAAAGCATACAATTAACTGTAAAAAATGAACTCCAAAAATTGTTTTGAAAGTCAATATCTAATGATTTTGGCATAAAGTCTTCCTTGTATACAATAAGTAGAAGTTACAAAAGAAGAGTTTAATAGTTTTCATTAAATAAAAATTTTAAAACTGCACATAAAAACCTTGAAAATTTAGAGGCAGATTAAAAACTGCCAATTAAAAAAAACCCCAAAATTAAAAATTAAAAACATGCAAATTTTTTAAGAAAGAAGAAATATCCCTTTCTAAAATTCGGTAATAAGCATGATTAGAAGACAGTTTATGAATGAAAAATACAATTTAGCTAATAATTCCTAACAAAGACGTTCAATCTCACTAATGATCATGTAAATGCAAATTAAAATATCAAAATATGTATTTTTTACTATTATACTGCAAAACAGTTTTTTGAATTCATAGTTCTTAAAGCTGACAAGGGTGTGGAGAGAGAGAGCTCACTCAGATGGCTGGTGAGCTTACAAATTGTAAGATCTTCCTGAAAACCAATTATACAACACATGTCAAGATCCTAAACAGTTGTTACTAAGTTCTAACCTAGCGATTCCTCCTCTAGGTATCTATACTATAAAAATAATCAGAAATTCCACTTAAGATTTGTTTGCAAGTTTGTTAGTAAACAAAAAGAGGTAAATAACTAAAATAGTCAACAATCGGGGACAGATTAAATTGTAAATAATTTATGGTACAGTTACACCAGGTATATTATGCAGACATTAAAAGTCATGTTTTATAAATACTGTTTAAAGACAAAGAAAAAACCAGTAAAATGGTAAGTGAAAAATGTAAGATACAAAACCAAAACCAAATGCTGTGTCATGTAATGCTGATGTAAAAGCCTTATATTAAGTCTTATGTGCATAGACATGACTAGAATGGGTCACTTCAAATGATATTGGAGAGATCACCTTGGATGGTATGGTTATACATAATTTAAGAAATATATCACATGTGCATTTGTAAAAAAATTCAAAAATTAATATATTTTTAGCACTAAAATATAATGTAAAAAGTAATTTGCTAAATTTCACCCCAGTAATTCAGAGAGACAATAACTGCTCACTGGCAAATGAGACTAAGATGTCTCATCACCTGGCTTCCATACCTGTTTCTGTGACTTATTTGCTCTATGACCCTACACACGTCACTTCTCCCTCTCTAAGCTTTCTTTCTTCAGCTTAAAGATAGTAACTGAGACCTGCCAATATGAAAAGCTGCTTTGAAAACTGTAAACAAATATAAGCTATTATTAAGAATTATGTGTGTGCGTGTGTGTGTGACTGAATTTAGAACTCCAACCTCAACAGAGTTTGTAGATTGAAGCAAAATTTACTAACCTGTGTCTGGGAAGCCTCCATCCTGAAAATGTTTAAATGCATGTACTTGTTTCATCATACACAGGATCTGTCTTTGGTCCAGTGTATAAACACATGCTGGCCTGTAACAACTGGCTTGGCCGCCAAGAGAGGATGACTAATTACTCTTAGGGTTATGGATGGAAAGATAAGAGAAAGATCCAACTCAGGATGGGCTGAGCTCAGACTCCACAGGACACCTCAAATGAACATACATGTGTGTTCATGGATAAACACCCTAAAACCTAAAAAGCCCTGGGCCTTTGCGGCGGAAGTGACTTGGGGGGGGGGCACACCTAGTTTTATCTCTTGGGTGTACCAGGAGGAACATGGTTCTTTGCCAACACTTCACTTTCCTTTTTCAAGTTAGGTAGGTGGGGTCAAATAAATTGGGAAATAAATAAAGAAGGTTCATTTTATTATTAGCTTGACTAAGAGGAGATGGGCTCTGGGCATATGGATATAGCACATAAATGACACATTCCGAGCTTGATATTTTTTCTTTTCAAACAAAACAACTGACTGAATTTTAACTTAACAGATTCCATGTTTGTGGTGCGGGTAGACAGCTCTGATTCACAGCTAGGGCTAGCTGGCAGTCAGGATAGAAGGGTGCTGTGGGGAAATGTACACTTCTTTACTCATGTCTCCTTCCTTTCCCTCATGTTCTGGATTGTGATGGAGATCGGAATAACCTAACAGTGTGTGGGAAGGGACAGGGAGTTCATCTGTCACAGAAGTGCTGCAGTTTTCTCGGCTTCTGAGCTGTGTTCATAACACAACACTGAACTCCACTCATCCATCATTCATTCATCCATCCATCTGTCCATTCATGTATTCATTCATCCAGCCATTCATTCTTCAAACAGCTATGTGTGCCTGGAGGAGGGCCCTCCCATCTCTGGTGGCCTCAATATTTTCAATGAACATATACATCAGGGTACAAGTGAAGGGTGTATATCACCGGCCTGGGGCCAACCACTGCAGGCACCATACCACTTCTAAGCCCTGTTATTTGATTATCATCGTCTTTATTGGCCACAGAGGGGAAGGGATATTATCGCTTTGTGGCTTTTGAGAGTTCGGTCCTTAGTGAACTGCCAAGCCTCAGCAGCAGCTCCCAGATCACAGTGTGGGGGATTTTTATGACCACATCTCAGTTCTCACCAGAGAAGGCGAAAAGGAGGAAGCAGGTGTCACATCATAGAATACATAGCAATGGGTGAGCCTAACCAAGCCAAATCATAACCATCCCCCTCTCGCCCCTGTGTTCTCCGCTTCCCACTTTCCCTGTCAACCCTCCCAATCCCCCTCCCAAACTCTACTCCAGAAGAATTTAAATTAGCTCAAGCTCAAAGAGAGAGAAACATAAAACTGACTGTTCATTATATTCTGCTCCACGCTCTTTTTTAAAAATATGGCTCAGTGAGTAACTCCTGAGAGAGGGGCCGTGTATGTGGGCGCATGTGTATGTGTGTGGGACAAGCTGGAGGCGACGGCACAGTGTGCGTGTGTGTGCGAGGGGGGGGGAGGAAGAGGAACGAGAACGTTGGTGTGCAATGCCCCCCTTCCTAACTGTGGAGCGCGAGAGGCACTCCTCTCGCAGAGCAATTACTACAGATGATTTATGTGGCAAGTCAAGAGGGCCTGCCAGGGTTCTTATTTCATCTCCAGAAAAAGGAGCTCGGCTGGAATGTTATCAGGAAGCCCGGGATTAAATTGACAGCTGCCTTTTGTTTGCCCCGTGAAAAAGCTGCTCCTCTGGACGGTGGCAGTTGGTTTCCACAGCCAGCCAGAATTCAACGTAGGCAGAGACCAGCTAGAAAAGGGCCACGAGGGAAGGGAAACATTTCTAAATGGGGGAGGTCTCTCTCTTTGGCCCTGTATTTACCTCGAAAGGATGTGTTCCTAGCTGCTGATTTTCGAAGGCAGCATGGCTCCTATAGGATTGGAATATCATTTCTTTTTTCACAGCACAGAGGGAACCACAGCACCAGACCTCCACCCTCTGTCCCAGTGCCTGTCTAGCTGGAGAGAGGAAGGAAGACAAGGGTCTCTTCCAGTTTAGGTTGTTACACGTGGCCTGGTGTCTGTCCTCTGCTGGACTGTGTGCCCGGCACATGCTGGGTCACAGGGCATGGGCTGGGACGCAGGCAGGGCAAGGCACTCCATCCTACGTACACGCAGGAGAATTCTGTGGACATAAAAACACCGAAACCATATGTGTTCTCACCCCCTGACACCTAAGCTCTAATAGACCATTGCAGTTTTCATAAATCCTCAGTTGTGGCTTGGCTGGTCACAACCCTCCCCTTACATTAGCTTCCCCATCTCCTCGGCCCACCCTGGTTTATAAGATCCTCACCCAGCTTTGCTGGGTGAAGGGAGCAAAGGGGCAGTCAGTCACCGGGGCCAATTAAAGACACACACACACACGATGATGGTCCTATGACTGCATAATAAAGCTTTGCAGATACATAATAGTGAGTCCAGATTAAGGAATCTCTCAAGAGATCAAGGGAAGAATGTGGTAAAAAGAGGTTGGTGGGTGGGATAGCTATAAAGGAAGGAATATAAAGGAAGATTAAGGATTATAAAAAAAGATATAGGCTGTAAAATCATCTTTATAGTTTTATATTCTCTCTGTCTTATATTCAGACATTCTATGCTAAAAATACATTTTTTGACTTGTGATTCCGAAATCTCATTTTTGCTTATGCTCTTCCAATAGGTGGTATGTAATGCTCAAAACAAACTTAATTTTTGTCAAGTAATGTACCTGTGCACAGGATCTGCATAGGTCTTCACAGCATGCGCTGATCGTGTGGTATGTTCAGAAATCAGACCAATACTAAGGATCACAAAGAAGGTAACTGGCATTTATGGAGGGCATATTATCTGCCTGGTATGGTGTTACATGTCTTATAAACATTTTCTTCTTTATTTCTCACTGCAACTCTATGAGGTAGGTATTTTTATTCTTACTTTACAAATACGGTCGTAGATGCAGAGTGAGATTAAATAACTTGCTCAAGGATGTACACCTAGCATGACAGACACTATTAGCTGTCCAGCTAATATTCCTTTTCCTTTCCTCGTTAGAATCCTGATTGTGTTTGAGGAGAGATTTCCCAGCCTCTCCTGCTGCTAGGGTTGCCCATGTAACACAGTTCTGGCCAATGAAGGACATGTAAATTATGCTGGGAACTTGCACCCCACCCCTTGTCCCTTTCTTCTTTTTCCTAGGGCCTGGAGTGCAGATACCTGTCTGATGGTGGAAACACCACCCTGTGACCTTGAGAGAACAAGTGTGAGGATAAAAGCCACAGATGGGCAGAAAGAATGAAGGAGGTAGGAAATACCCGACAGCATGGATCAGTTGCATGTCTTCTCACCTGCCTATCTCTGGCTTCTCAATGCACAAGGAAAATGGAACATTATTTTTATTAATCTAGTGCTGCTTGCATGTAGACAAATGTGATCTAAATTGATAACCTACTAAGTGGCAAAGCTGGAATTGGAATACTAAGATGCTATCATACTATGATAAACTGTGTTTATGGAGGGCCAACAGTCTACAGAAATTAGATAAGGGGACAAGTATGGCATGATTTCTAATGGCTTATGGATGGTTTCTTAGGCTGTTATGGAGTTTGGGCTTGGATCTCAGTCCGGAATCCAGGGAGCTGCTTGGCTCTGATCTGTACATTTTAGAGTACTTACTGGTAAACCAGGGAAGTCTGACTCACGTTACCTGAGATAGTACTAGATCACACTGCATTTCCTGACGGTATTCTGACGAGGCCATGCAACAGCCCCCATATGGCAGCATGCAGAGACAGTGTATTCCTTTCATTCATAAACTGCAGTTAAGCATGGCAGGCAGAATACATGTTTGTCACCACTCTGTTTCTATCTTACCTCCTGTGTCCCACAAAAATGACAACCCCCCCCAATTTTTTAAATTTAAAAAAGCAAAACTCTACATAGAGAGGATAGAAAAGGGCCAAAAGCAGGTATGAGATGATGATATATCAACATAATTTTGGAAACTGGAAAGCTGATAAATGAGTGCTAACTAATTGAGCAGAGCAGAAAAAGCTGAAATCTAAACTTTCAATGGGGAAAAGCCAAGGAGAAGGAAGCCAAGGCATGTTAAAAACTTTAAAAAGCTCATGAATTGGAGGCTTCAGGTACCTCTGATGATGGGGTGTAGAAGGAGCTAAAAACCAGGGGAGTGTTCAAAATCTGTATAAGAAGCATTAGACTCTGAGACCTGTCTTTGTGCATGACCATGCAATGATTCTCTTCCACCCTGAAAGGGTGGTGGTTTCCTCTTTGAAGAAATGGAAGCAGAGGGCTCTGGCATGTGGACACAAAGCACAGATGAAGCTGGGGGTGCCAGATGGAAAACAGGAGAATTAAATGGAAATCTACAAGTTAATGGTGGGACACCCTTACCCTCATCCAAATCAGGTACCCTCTACTTGGCTTCAAGAATAGCCAGTCTTAGATCCCCTAGGCAGAGAATAGTAGACTCCTCTCTAGGGAAATTAACTAGCCTATAAGAAATGACTAATCGATCTTGAATGTCCCATGGCTGGATTCCAGGCTGATTACCACCACTTGAAAGTCCTCACATATAAACACAGGGCTCCCACTTAGACTGTTAATGCTTTCTCTTAACAATGAACATGTAGGCAAGAATCACCACACATTTGAGGAAAGCCTTTAACACAAAATGCAGAGTCCAAATAAACAAATGGGAAAGACAGAACAGAGAAAATGAAGGCAATAGGAGAACACTTAAACAAGTCATTAATATGTTCTCAGAAAAAACTAATTGAACCTATGAATTAAGAACAGGGTAGTATAAAAATAGATGTTTAGAAAATTAAAACTTTTATACATTAAAAATATGGTAGCAGAAATAATATCAAACTAAAGAATGGGAAAGTAAGGTTAAGAAGTCTTTCAAAAAGTAGAACAAACTCAAAGAGATGAAAATAGAGGAGAGAAAGATAGAAAAAGATAGGATATTAGTCCAGAAGGTACAACATCTAAGTAACAGGTGTTCCAGAAAGAGAGAAGAGAAAACAGAGTGGGGGAAGTTACTTACGAAACCATACAAGAAAATTTATCAGAACTGAAGGACACAAGCTTCCATAGTGAAAGGGCTTATCAAATTATCTGACCAATGAATATAGAAAGGGTCACATTAGGGTACATCACTGTGAGATTTCAGAAAGCCAAGAATTTTTTAAAAGATCCTAAAAGTTTTCAAAGTGTGGGAAGTAGAATGGTAATGGGTATTTTGATAGTGACACTGGAAGCCAGAAGAAATGGCATTAAATGCTTCAACATTCCCTTTGAGAGTTATCTACAGCCTAGAATCCTCTATCCAGGCAGGTGTGAGAGAAGACGAAAGCTATTTTCATTCATGTAAGCCCTCAAAAATTTACCTCTCATGTAAACTCATGAGTTCTTAGGTTGCTAGAGGGAAAATTCCACTGAAATGAGGGCCAGCCCATGCTAGAGAAGACGTGGGGTCCACGAAGAGGAGATGCAGCCTAGGAGTAAGGTAAAGGAAGGCTCAGGGTGCTGGCTTGGGTGCCAGCTCTGCAGCAATCTTAGCACCAGTCAAAATGGGGGCAGGAGAATGCTGAGCTCTAAGAGGAATAACTCCATGAAGAAATGGATTGAGTACCTGATGTTTGCAAATGTCCTGAGAGATTCACATTGCTGATGAAGATTCTGTGAGCAAACAAACAAAGGAATACAGCTAGTAACTGCAGGAAAAGCAAAAGATGTATGAGATAGAAATGCAGTCAACATCCCCCATTTGGTTCATCGGCAAGCGACATTTATCTGGCCATAATATACACACACACAATACTGATTTCACCAAAAGTTGTGATATAACAATAATTGGGAAGATTGAGGAAGAGGAAGCATTCTTGAGAGGTGGAAGAAGCAAGCAGGATAAACCTGTACCTTCATGGTAGCGAGTCAATAGGTAGTATCTAAAACATGACAATCAAGAGACTTAACTGAAGAAACATGTTATTTAAAGATAAGGAGGTTCATACCAGAAGCAACAGCTAAAGTACTTTAAAGCTCTGGGGAACAGAAATCAGGAAGAGAAGAGGCATGGGGCAGGATGGCTGCCTTTCATCAGGTAAGCTTAACAGAAGTACATGACCTCACGGATCATGAAATTGTATTACTTGGATAAAGATACTGATTAAAAAGCGAAAGAGTCAACTATTTACACTGACCACCTAAAAAGGATGAAGGTGACACTGAGTGTCTAATTTAATTCCCTTAGGCCCTGGAAGCCACCCCAAGGGCCTCTCCGTCGCAGGGGAACGTGTCAATGCCAGTAGCCCTGCTTCCCACATCCCTGTGCCTAAGCTCCTCTGAGTCCCGGGTTGTGGCTGCTGTGTTGATATGACCAAATCGCAATGAACTGTCATTCAGATAATTTCTGTTACAGCTCTGCCAGCTGAAACATGGGTGGTGCAAGGCCCCTGGATTTGGCAAGCCATAGTGATAATGTAGTTTCTGGGGGTTCACAGAGTTAGTGGGAGTTTTGAGGACCTTCTGGTTCTATTACCCTCCTGTGGACTATTGCCAAAATAGTGCAGCAGCTAGTTCTTCTCTCCCACATGCAGTGAAGCAGGTAGAACTGGAAGTGAAGAAAGGATCTAGGTTCTGGAAAACAAAGGGAAAACTTCTACCAAGAATTTTATCTGTGATTTCCACAGCTGTAATATAGAAATGAAAGAGTATCGTGAGGGCTTAGAGTCTATGAGGCAGCATTAGGTAAGCCAAGGAAAAGTCACCGTATGTAAAATACGATTACTTGGAGAAGAAGAACTTGCACTTGGATTCAGAACACAGGAGAGCCAAAACCTAATTTTGATGAAATGAGACTCAAATTCTGGTGATGTGAAAGGCATATTAGAAAGCTAGAAAGCTCTACTTCTGAATGAAAGACACTGAGGTGTGTCCTGTAACTTAGTGTCCACCTAAGTGTCCCTAAATGGATGGCTTGTAGATTCAGAAGTAAGGCAAGGTAAAAATCCTGAGGTGTATTGTGCTTGTTCCAAGAAAACTGAGGAATGAATCATTTCTCTTAAAATAGGTACGTATGGCCTGTTGAGAAATAGAGCTGATAGTTATTGGGAGCTTATTATGTGCTAGATGCCATTTTAAGTACCTTGTAAATATTTGCTTATTTAATCCTCAGAACAGTTCGATGAGACATGTGCTAGGACATATCTGTGAGAGGTAGGTCTCCATTTCATAGACGGGGAAATTAAGATAAAAAGAAATTAAGTAAGTAACCCAAGATTACAAGTAATAAGCAGCAGAGTAGAATTCAAACCTAGACTTCAAAAACCCTGGTTCCTAATTTATATCTATCTCTATAAATTACAAAATTATATAACTATCAGCATGAAGAGGCCTAGGCAGGAAAAGATATTTTTTCCTAATGGTACACTTTTTACAGGTAATCTTCTGTTTGATATATGCTTTATACGGATTCCAGCACAGGCTTCCAGAATTCAACTGGGATAAAGTTAAAAGTTTCAGTTCAAAACTGAAGTTTTCTCTGAAGATGAGTTTCAGAAATCAGATCAGAGCTCCCTCCCTTGCGTGCAATTCATCTTGGACCTCGGGAGATAAACAGCAGCTTGAGCGGTAACAGAGCCACATAAGGAGGAGGGGCACAATGAATAATACTTAGAACATGTGAACCCTTGTGCCACTAGAAAAAGAAAACATGCATCGTATCGAATGGTAAAAATGTCACATCTGTGCATATATTCACCTCATCCCCAATATAATTCCTTTAAGATTGCCAGGCTCCGAGCCCTAGAAATGGTGAGTCAGTCAGGAGGGGAGAAAGGGTGGGGGGAGCTAAGATAAAAATAGAGATGTTGATTGCATTGTTATTAATTCAGTTGAGCTCAAGCAGCCCTAGCCTGGTGAGTCAACAGCAGGGACAAGCAGACACAAGAAGGAAAGAAGCAGGATGGTCCGTGGGGCTGAGGGCGGGGGTGCAGACGGCCACATGAGTGACTTCACGTCAAAGCCACGCCAACAGCACTGAGGCTGTGGTGTGAGTTAAAAAACAAACAAGTGGAAAGCGCCAAGGGATACAATGGGCTCAAATCGATGAGCTGCACTGGGCTGACCCTCTGGTAAAAAGCTGCCTTTTGTAAGATTGTGGGGGATGGGGCCTGGAGGCCCAGAGTGTTAGAGGCCACCTTACACCGTTCAAACAGAGTATTGTTTTCTCTGGGGTATAAGGCTTACTGTGATTCCAGACATGTCGCCATGGCAGCAGTGGGGGAGGAGGAAGGGAAGGAGGAACAGATGGGGGTCACCAAGGTCCTAATTCTCATGCAAGGGCCCCGATCACTCTCCCCTTTCCCCTGAGAAGTCCAGTGTTGGGAGGGGTCTTCCCTCACTAATGCACTGATGTCAATTCAATTCAATTTAATAGATCTTTTTAAGTGCCTACTATGTGCAGGGTTTTCACTTCTAATTAACATTACCTTCCACTAAAATACCCTCTCTCTGCTTGGTTATGGGAAACTGAAATGGGAAAAGGACCTAGCTCCGCACTCTCAAGTTTATCTTTTCCCATTCCCGAACCTATACAGAGATAGGTTAAAGATACACAGCCGCATGTATGCAACATAATGAATGAATGTATATGAATTGGCTGTCATCCCCAAATGCTAACCTTATGTGACAATTAGAAAGAATGAGGTGGTCCTTTAGCATCCTTAGAGTTGCTGTGGTGGTCTTCCTCCTACTTTCTTGCCTGTGTGTAAACATTGCTGGGTCAATTTTCCCCAAACGTGCCTCCCCCATGATGTCACCCTGCCAACCTTCACTGGTGATTCAAAGCTATCACTGTGGACCCCACCCCACCTACTCATCTCCCTCTACCTTCACACCTTTCTATGTTCTTGGGAGGGTGTAATAGGTAGAATGAATGAATGAATAAATAAAAAACAGGCAAACAAACATCAAAAAACTAATTTCCATCTCCATCCTTTGGCTCATGCAGTCACCATAGCTCCCTCTCAAGACTTATTTTTTTCCCTGGCTTTCATCCATCCGATTTCCACTAAGGTCTAGCTTGTATCTCAAAGGTTCCTCAAACTCAATATGATCCCAATGAAATATAAGGTCTCTACCCTCTGTATCTCTATGACTGGAACCACCACCACCATCAATTTAACCAGAGACCTAGGCTCCATCCTGACACATCTTTCTCTCCTGGTCCCCATTTCAGAATATTGCCAGAGCCCTTTCACTGTCCCGTCCTCAATATATCTTAACTTCATTCACTTCCCTTTGTCTCAAAATCCTCTCTGTTTCAAATTATACTATTGAACTCTGCTTGCTCTATCAGTTCTCCATGTTGTGGCCAGAGGGATGTTTTCTAAATGCAACTGTGATCCTATCACATTCCCACCCAAAATTCTTTAGTGGCCTTCCACAGGTCCTAGGACAGTGGGCATAGTCCAAAGCGATCTGACCCTGGCGTATCTCCCAGCCTCGCACCACCCTGCCATCCTCTCAGCAGGGCGTCCTGGCAGCTCCACCTGCCCAGCCTCTTCCTCCCAGCCTCGGGCCTTGCCACACTGTTCCTACACTACACTACACTTCGCTCTGTCCTTGGTCCCACACCGCCCCACCTCATCCACTGGTGCACCGGTTCTCAGACTTCAGGGTCCCCCATGACCACCTGGAGGGTTGGTTAAATCCCAGAATGCTGGTCCCCACCCCAGAGTTTTTGATTCAGTGGGTCTAGGGTTGGACCCGATCATCTGCAATTTTAACAAGTCTCCAGGTGATGGCAATGCTGCTCGCCCCAGAACTGCTCTGAGAATCACTGCCCTGGTTACCGTCTACTGCTTCTCTCCATCTCCGAGAAGTCTTCCCTGACTGTCCTTACCTTCACTAGGCTATGCATATTTACATCCACTAATACATTTACTTCATAGCACGTGCCTTCATCTTGTGCTGTAATTATGTATCTATGTGTCATTTCACTAATGTCTATCTCTGTGTTAGACTTCTGTGCATGAGGCTAGGGGCCTCTCTCTTTTGTTCGGCATTCTGTCCCCAGCATCTACTACATACCTGGCACATAGTGTGTGCTCAATGAATATTTGCTAAATGCAGACTAATCTCTTCAATGATATCCCCTTGAGAAACTGAAGCTATGTCACTGTTTCTTCTTGTGATGGTTGATTTTTATGGGTCAACTCGACTGGGTGCCCAGATTGCTGATAAGACATTTCTGGGTGTGTCTTGTGAGGGTGTTTCTGGAATAGATTAGCATTTGAAAAAGAAGACTGAGTAAAGATGATCACCCTCACCAATGCAGGAGCTCCACTGAGGGCCTTAACAGAACAAAAAGGTGGATGAAGGGCCAGTCGGCTCTCTGCTTCAGCGGGGACATCCCTTTCTCTCGTCCTTGGACATTGGCCGTCCTGGTTCTCAGACCTGGACTCAGGCTGTCTTAGGCCATTAGCCCCCCTGATTCTCAGGCCTTTAGATTTGGGTTGAATAATACTACCAGCTTTCTTGGTTCTCCAGATGATTGAGGGCAGGGTGTGGGACTTCTCGGCCTCCATAATCATGTGAGCCTATTCCTAAATAAGCCGACCCTGATATATACATATCAGTATATACACCCTACTGGTTCTTTACTCGGGAGAACCCTGACAAATATCCTTCCTATGCACCACTATTTTACTTACAGGAAGTCAATCTCACTTCAGAGTTGACATATTCTAGAGCTTCCCTAGAATAGGAAAATCACCAGATACTGTTGAATACTGATGATAATTGGAGAAAATCTGTCCGAACCAAGAAGTTGTTAACAAAAGATACTAGAGCCAGATGTGAGGTCCACTTCCTTTTGATTTAATTAAGCAGATACTCAGCTAACCTGCATGCATGACAGCGATCAGTGCCTACTAGGGCCTCCTGCAAGGCGAGGGGGAGAGAAGCCTTGAGGAGGAAGGAGCAGGCCAAGCTACTGTGCACCCAGGCTTCCTGGGTAAGAGGCTCCTCCAGCTCTTGGTTTCCTAGTGATAAAATGGGGCTAATAATAGTACTTAAACCTCATAGGGTTATTGGGATGGTCAAACGGGATATTATATGGAAAGAATTTTGTGGTGCTTAGAGTGTAGAAACTACTCAAAAATGTGAGCTGCTATTATGGGCTGGTATTATATAGTACCTTCACAACTTCAGTCTTTCAGGACCAGTCTAATTTCAAATCTTCTGTCCCAAAGTCACATTTCTAGATATTTTTTTTGTCTGGAAAACATGGTTGCCCATATGTTCTATATCAAACATCTTAAATATTCACATACTAACATATTTGACTAAATTCAGCAAATATGCATTAAGTGACTACCACATGAAGTCATTTGGCTTGGCACCAGAGGCAATTACAGTTGAGTAACAACCTGATGGGCGAGAGAAACATGAACAACCAGTTAAAATGTAAGGCGGAAGAAATAAACATTAAATGAAGGCATCTATCTACAGGATTGGAAAGGAAGGCCGTATCATTTCTGACTGGCATCTGACCCGGCCTGGAAAGTAGAAAGTGATCTTGGTGAGCAAAGCTGCTGAGTGTTTCGGGCCCTTCCAGGCTGAGGGAATGTGACTGGCTGAGACTGCGACTCCCGGAGGCACATGGCTCACTCATGGGAAAGAGAAAAGAATAGTGTGCCTGCAGAGATGAGAGGGAGAGAAAGGGGAGAAGATATTTGGGGTCAGATTACATATAATCTTGAATGTAAAGCTAAGAAGTTAGTATTCTGTCCCACGGGTAACATGGTTGCAAATATATCTTCTTATGAATGTGCCTTAGTATCTGCTGTTTTTCAGGTTTGGCTTAGGGAAAACAGGTGTGATGCCTACAGCCATTAGGTTAGCTGGATTTGCAAGGCTAGACTTCCGTTTGCCTTTTGGGATATTTTCCTTCACTTGGGCTATAATGCCAACAGATAAGTAGTCATAGGTAGTTAAGACTTAGTTTTCTAAACACTCAAGGTTCTCCGAGATGTAATTAATTATGAAAGCGAGATTAGCTCAACTATCTAGGTATAATTAGGTAGCTTTCTCACAAATTCTTGACTCAGATTTATGTCTACTCTAATCCTATGGAGACTTGAAGACTTTTGTCAACTGATTCTGAGTTTATACTTCATACTTAATGTCCAAATCAGGGGACGAACACAGTCCTCATCTATAGCTGTTTTCCAATGCGACGAAGGACCTGCTCATTTTCCTTCTGCTCGCCTCCTCTGGTAGGATAGCACTTTGATGACTTGGGCTTTCCCGTTTGGTCCGTGGTGCTGTGCTCGGCCCTGCAGCACCCTAACTTCTTTCTGCCCTCTCTTGCTTCCCTAGAACAATGAAGAAATGACTTTCCACCCAAATGACTGCCGCGAGAGAAGATGGTGGATATGACACGTGCCTCCATGTCAGCAGGGCAAGTCTCTGACAGGCCATGTTTCTGATTAGGAAAAAGTTTGTCAGTCACTTAACCCACTTGTTTGAAGATCTTGGCAGTGAAGCAACTGTTACATAAATGGCACAGAGACCTCTGCTTCTCTTTGAAAGAGAGTCTTTGATGAAACATGGAATTGCAAAAACATCAGCATATATCAGAATATAACTTCAGGTTAAATGGGTTTGAAAGAGAAGAAAACTGAAGAGAAACATGAAGTGGTGTTCAGATGTTGCGTTATCCTGTCGGTCATTTCACAGGGAACCTTGCTGATGAGAGAAGGATTTCTTCCATTGTCACAATTTTCTCTAGATTATTTCTTAAAATCTTTACTCCAGATTTAGTTATGGAAAAAAATACTTATTCTTCATTTTATTAAACCCAAATCCAATCTCAAGTTGTTTACATTTTCATGCATCTTAAAATACTGGAATCATATGTAGTTTTATATTCCACCTTTTTCACTTATTACATCATGGACATCTCCCCATCTTATTAAACACTCTTCTAAAATACTTTAACAACTTTGAAATATTCTTTCAGTTGAATGTACAATAATTTATTTAACCAACCCTCTACTTCTGATCATAGTTCTTTTTTTCCAATTTTAACCACTATAAATAATGCTACAGTGAACATCCTTACACATATATTTTTGACCACATCTTTGATCATGTTCTTAGGCTAAATTAAGTAGAATCACAGGGTCAGCGGATGGGAGTACTTTTAAGGACTTCTCTACATACTGCTAAATTGTACTATGCCTACTTCCCATGTGTAAAATGTTTGGTGACACTGCTTGAAGGTTCCTATGAGAAAACTCACTGTCAAATCGACTGGAAGCAATTTCTGTAATCAAAGTAAATCTATTGTTATCATTATAGGAATGGATTATCTTGTTTGCCTGAATGCAGTTGATCACAGAGTTTCAGTTTAAGTTAATTAGATGAACTATCTATTGCAAAGGTTGTAAAACATTTGTGTTAGGTAAAAAGCTAATCTAAGTAAGCAGGGTCCTGCTGCAAGGCACGTCTTTCTACCACACACCACCCAGGAGAACAGAAGAGGCTGAGAGCAGAGGAGTCCTGAAAGTTGGCTGGCCATGAGATACTGCCATTTCTGAGTTCAAAGCCTGACTCTGTGCCCCAGTAGCTGGTTAACTGTGAGCCAGGTTCATTTTTCTCATCTATATAATGTGAGTAATAGTGCCTACATTCAAAATATATGAGAGGGTTAAGGGGATAAACACTTATCACAGTACCAGGTGAATTGTAAGCATCCAGAAAGTACTTATTTTTGAAAATTATCAATTCCATGTTCACAGTTGCCTATGGAACTTCAACATTTGGAGAGCAGATGAAACCAGAAATAAACTGTCTATTTGGGACCAGAAGTTTCTAAAGGTTATACAGTTTTCTTTGTGTTGGTAGGGCAACCGAAAGTCAGGGTGGTGGTGGTGGTCATGGTCATCATCATCGTCATCACCATTATCAACACCACCAACATCACCACCATCACCATCATCACCACCACCATCACCATCACCATCATCACCATCACCACCATCACCATCATCACTATCATCACCATCATCATCACCACCATCATCATCGCCACCATCACCACCATCACCACCACCATCACCACCATCACCACCATCACCACCACCACCACCACCACCACCATCACCATCATCACCATCACCACCACCATCATCATCGCCACCATCACCACCATCATCTTCATCACCACCATCATCACCACCATCACCACCACCATCACCATCACCATCATCACCATCACCATCACCATCATCACCATCACCATCACCACCACCATCACCACCACCATCACCATCACCATCATCACCATCACCATCACCATCATCACCATCACCATCAGTACCATCACCATCACCATCACCATCACCATCATCACCATCACCATCACCATCATCACCATCACCATCATTACCATCACCATCACCATCACCATCATCACCATCACCACCACCACCATCATCGCCACTATCACCACATCACCATCATCATCACCACCATCATCATTGCCACCATCACCACCATCATCTTCATCACCACCATCACCACCATCACCACCACCATCACCATCACCATCATCACCATCACCACCACCATCATCATCGCCACCATCACCACCATCATCTTCATCACCACCATCATCACCACCATCACCACCATCACCACCACCATCACCATCACCATCATCACCATCACCATCACCATCACCACCATCATCACCACCACCATCACCATCACCATCACCATCATTACCATCACCATCACCATCACCATCATCACCATCACCATCATCACCATCACCATCACCATCATTACCATCACCATCACGATCACCATCATCACCATCACCATCATCACCATCACCATCATCATCATCACCATCACCATCATTACCATCACCATCACCATCACCACCATCACCATCACCATCATTACCATCACCACCATCATCACCACCACAACCATCATCACCACCACCATCATGATCATCACCACCATTGTTATGGTGGCAAACAAGGCAGTGGGACAAGGGCTCAGTGAAGGGAAGGGCTGCTGCTGAGCTGTGCCAGCTGGCCTGTGCTCAGGCTGAGTTCTAGTGTGAGTTCTGGGCTGCAGGCTTCCTGCCAGCCCCACTCTTCCTCTCTCAGTAACAGGTTTGCTGGAGGAAGGATCAGGCCTCATGCGTCTGAGTCTCAGGAGTCCTCTTTTTGGCCCGGGACATAAGGACAGGGCATTTCTGCCAGGGTAAATGTTCTCCGCACTTAACATCAGAAATAAGGCTTCTTTTGAATCCATTCCTTTCTTTTGCTGACCACAAACAAAAAGCTGCAGCTGCAAGTACACGCAGACATCAGGATTTCAGCAGGACGGCTGCCTGTGCTGGGGCCCAGGGGCTCCCTTCAGGGATCTGCTCCCCGTCTCAAACCCTGTTAGGCAGGATGCCAGGAATCCTCATTTCAGCCCCAGTTAAGGAGTGGGAAAGAATAATCAGAACTCCATCTGCTTTGGTTTCCAACCATCACTGCACAGGGTTGCAGGGAGCACAGCCCTGTCTGAAGAACAGAAGGAAAGGTCGCCTTTTATCTCTCCCCAGAGATCACTAGAATCAGTCAGGAGGGTGGGCATGGGCATATTTGCCTTGATCCTTCCTAATTAGCTGTACGTAGAGAACACAAGCAGGGTGGGAAAAACATGATTTTTAAATGAATAGAATGGAGCAAACATAGATGAACTTGGAGATTTTGTAGTTTTGTCTTTGGGATGTTACTGGCTCCTAAGGAACTCATAATGCTGGCTTAGCCCTTCTTAGAACATCAATAAATGATTGCCCATTATCCAGGTCAGTCAAATTTTAATACCTGTACCTTGTGATTCCATGAATATGACTGTTGTCAGGAAAAGATAAGTTTCATACTGAAGGTGACGTGACCCACTGGCAAAGGCAGAAAAGGAACCTAGAACTCTAGCTGGGAATTGTGAACTGAACCGGCACTTCTGAAGCCGCCCTCCACCCAACAGGGAGAACCTTAACCCTCCTTTGATCCCCTTCCACTGTGCACTTTCACAGATGCGCATACACGCAGAGTACCACTGGCGTGGCAGTGGGGGCCAGTGCAACAAAGGCGATGAACTGCGGCCCATGTCACACCTCTTGTGGGTCTGTGGCTTCATGTGTCTGCCTGGACTCTGCTCAGGTGGGAGGCACTCGTACAGGGATGGGATGTAAGGCATCAGCAGCTCACAAACCCACTGCCCAGGACCTTCACTCCATCCTCTGTTAAATTAGTTAAACAAGAAGGCCATTAGACTGAGGTTCTAGGACCTTAGCAGCCTAGTAAGGAACTTAAAACCTAAGCCGGCAAAAGCCTCTTGATTAAGAAATCAAACCTAAGGACACTCAATCACAAACAGCCAGCTAAGCTTTTCCAAGTAAGGCAAATGGTTCAGTTACAGCCAATCAAATAATTTCCTTGCTTTGAGTCCGCCTTTGCTCTATTTTCAAAAGCCTTCTCTCTAGCTCCTATGGGGGAGGTGCTCCTGACCATTTCCAGTTTGGTGCTGCCTGATGTGCATTGATTTTTGCTCAAACAAAACTCTTAAAAAAAATGTGACTATGCCTCAGTTTATCTTTTACCACTTCCTTCACTCGGCTCTCCTTTCTCTTTCCTGTCTAACACTCTATGTAACTTACACTTGTTTATCATGTTCAATTAGAACAGAATGTAAGCCACACAAGAGCAGGATCTTTATCATTTACATACACAGATTATTTCAAACACTTAGAATAGTGGCTGGCACACAACAGGTAATCAATAAATATTTGTTTAATGAATGCATGCCTATTAGCCATCCTAATTTAGATTTTAGTTAAGCAACTATAAGTCCACAGGCCAAGACCTGTTCATCTATTTGAAATATTTACCCCCCAGCCCTCACCCCTGAGACTCGAAGCTGCTCCTGGCGTCCACAAAGCAGTTCACTCTGACACTGTCAAACTGTCATTGTCACTTGGTAAAATTGAGGAGGAAGGAAAATATTTACCCAAGCAGACACTCTGGGGGGCAGTAGCCTGGGTTGTTTTCACTTAACTAATGATGCCCCTTGGCACCCCACCCCACCTCTGTATTTATTTCTGAAGCAAAACAACCCAGTGTATGATTTTGATCTGTGATTCAAGCATATTCCAGATTTATGTTAAATCTCCAAATTGCTTATATCGCCACTAACTAAAATGAGAAAAGATCCTTGCTTAAGTGGCTTTCCTGCCTCAGTATGCCTGACACATCTGTTTTCAATAAATGTTTGAGAATGGACTTGAAAGTATGCATGAGAAAAAAAATAAAATCATCAGAGGCTGGGGAATCTTTCAGCTTCTCCCATTTGCGAAAAGGTGTAATTAGGGCAAATGTTTAATTTTCCCCCCAAATCAGGACAAGTGGCAAAAACTGGGACTTCTTGGGCAGATGTTACAAACGGCTGTTTTAGGTAACGATCAGCTTCTATCACATTAGGAGCTGGGAAAGGGCTATCTCAGATTAGTGCATCTGAAATGTCAAAAGCTCTGGTTTGCATCCTAGTCAGTTTGCATTCAAGGGTCACAGATGTTGATAAAAATATTCATATTGCCAATTTACACTAATTTCCTAGTTTGTAAGTCTCAGGCAAGACTGTTCGATAAATGACCTAGCAAATTAATCTATTTCCCCCCATTAGCTCCTGCCTCTTTAGCATGACAATATCAGATGCCCTGTTAAAGCAAAGGCCGGTCAAGCTGTGTAACTGGCGGGTTGACGCATCTGTCTACTTACCACCACCCCTGGCCCTCAGCCCCCTCCTCCATTCCAAACAGGCTCCTATTTTTCAGTTCTTGCAGTACAATCAGAATAAGTGAAAGAGGACCCTGATTTTCCAGAGGGACCAGGCAGTCTGAAAAGGTAAAGATGTCTTCAACATTATTAGCAGTTCATCTTCTAAAACCTCAGGGCAGCCCCTAGGCAGCCCCTCCTGCAGTCACCCCCCCTCCCGCCACCGCTCTCTTTTGGTGTCGGCTTATCAAATTAATGAAGCCTATCTAGACAGGAGGAAGTTGGGGTTGGAGACAGTGGCTTAAGAGCAATTCAATGCAAGCCCCTCCTTCCCTTTAGAAAAAAAAGTGAGAATAATGGGAAAGGTGGGGGGGAGCAGAATTTCTTTCTTCTAGAAAGGGGAGAGGAAAGGCGAATGGTGTTGGGGGTGGTGGGGGTGCGAGGGTTGTCGCTGAGTTCCCTGAAGGAGGAGATGTCTATTTACTTTCCCTGATGGAACATTTGCATGTTAAAAAGGCGCCGTTCCTTTGTGGGCAGGATTGATCAGGGCCGCATTTTCTACTTGACAGAGCTTGACAGAGCAGAGTGCAGGGTGAGGACTACAGGTAAAGGATAAAGCAACTTCCTTTGACTCTCCCTTTCACCATTTTTTAAGACAATGGTCTTTCACACACAGAGCATCAGAGAGGCCAGGGCGACATTTCTGTGACACTGTGCACAGTGTTGGCGGGTGCCAGAGGCCAGATCTCATCCTCTGGCCTTGGCCACCGGGCTGCAAGGCATTGGGAGCTCAAGACGGTGCCATTAGAGCCTCCCCCTTCCCTGGACCTGGAGAGGCAATTTTCAGCACGAGGTACAAAACAGATCAACATCTCTCATCACGTCACTGACCTAAATATAGACAATGACTTCAAGGGGAAAAAAAGTTGCATTCTTTTTTATACCTGCAAATGCTGCAGAGCTCTTCAAACAAGCCCCGGCAATGAGGAACAATAGATAAACCAGTCATGTGAAAGGAGAAGAGAGGAGAGATGCATGTTCTAGAATGATTGCTGTGATAAGAGCATTATGGTTTCTCAGCTTAACATCAATCCTCGTTTGTAACCCGGGGTCTGGTATCACTTTGAGAGTGGCTCTGTGACCCTAGCCAGCTTTTCCATGGGGAGCCTGCCACAGCCTTCCTGGCTTAGCTAGGCAAGTGTCTTCACTGCCGAGGGCAGGTCTCTGATTCAAAGAAAGGGGCCACTTGATTCAGAAGCTGTTTCCTTCCCATCCCAGAAGAACGTGCTGTGGGTTTCTCTGTGGTTCTTGGGCAGCCCTCTCCAATCAAGCATTCTGAATCAATGCCCTCTTCCCCATCGTTGTAGGCAAAGCCTTACTGAGAGCTCTGGAAAGCTGGCATGGGCTAGTTGCTTGTTTACGCCAAGACGGGTGTCAGGAAAGGTTACTTTTCCCTCCCAGTATGAGCTCGCAATAGGGTAGAGTCTGTTAAAGCTCTGTTCATAAGAGTGCCTACCTTTTTATTAACTTGGGGATTATTCACCTGCTGAGTGAACAGAAGGGCCATATTAGAAGCTGTTATGAACATGAATCTCATAACTAGGGACCTTGGGAAAGATATCTGAGCAAAACATTAAGTATGGATAGAACTGTATCTTCAGCAATTAGG
Source organism: Smutsia gigantea (assembly GCA_032199065.1). Lineage (NCBI taxonomy): Eukaryota > Metazoa > Chordata > Mammalia > Pholidota > Manidae > Smutsia > Smutsia gigantea. The sequence goes on along the minus strand of JAVSCE010003368.1, from coordinate 264,983 downwards.
ACACAATTGTGGGCCATCAATCGCTGAGAAGTCACATGTCTCTCACATATTTCCCCAGCTCTTCCACTTCACTCCGACAACTATCTGCATAAGAACAGCCTGCACGCAGGCTCCCCAGTGTAACATAATTGCCTGCTGTTAGGGAACTAGCAAACACCCCAGGCATAAGCTGTCCACAACTCCGGTATTTAGGCTGAACCACAAACTCATGCTCTTTTGTGTTTAGCAAAGCGTCCACAAATGCAGCCATCAGCTTGTTTCTTCAGAGAGCACGTATACACGACCCTTGCAGGAATGTATTATATCATCATGAAAAGCACCTTATCCTTTGGAAAAATAATAATGGAAAATAATAGAAAGAACACATCTTACACAAGATAATACAAGGGAGCTAAGGCACCACCACAAATGACATAAAATAAAAACAATGGGAGAATCCCAAGAGTTGAGAACAAAGAGAAAGTAAACCAGAGCTCTAATTAAAAACAACAATGAAGAAGAGGTTTTGTACGTGCTCAGGGTTAGTACCATCTCTGTGCATGACAGTCTGGGTATCAATGTCTCCGCAGCTTCTCTGGCACAGCGAACCCTCTGGTACTCAATGATCTTCTAAAAAGTGAGGCTGAAGCAGAGCATGGAGAATAGGGAGCTGTCAGTTCTTAGAATTAAGGACAACAGAAGGCGACTGAAAAAGCAGCTCTGTATTTCAAACACCAGTTTCAGGTTAGCACAGCCAGAGCAGGAATCCGGTTGCTCTATGATCTGTAAAAGATCCCCAGCAAAGCCCTCCGGCAGCAAAGAGTGACTGCTGATGGTTTCTGAAAAGGGACGGAGAACTGGGCTCGGGTGAAGGTGCCAGGAGATCCTGATGCAGTAATTAGATCCTTGAAGTTCTGCCAAGTGTGCTTCTGCTGGGTTTCAGCATCCCTATACAGACCCTTGGAAATACACTCTTCTAAGATAGGTGCATTCTATTAAAAATTACCAAGAACTAAAGGGAAAAAAATAGACAACAGTTTGGTCAAGAAGAAATATGCCCAGAGTCATCTTTTTCCAATCCAGTATCTTTGTTAATTAAGCATTTTCCAACCTATGCCGAGAATATGAATAGTAATCTAATACTGTACTACTCATTACTAATAACACATATTTATGAAATGGAAAAATAATGTGCCTTTTTCCAAAATATGGTTATAAATGACTTACTCTAAGCCCCCAATTTAAAATGGTTTGAGAAATGAGCCTTTAATAAGGAACTGATGAGGACGATGGCTGCTGGTAATGATTCTGTTTGGTGGGATTGTGTGGTTAGCTATGGCAGTTTGAGCCGAGGTGATTGCCTAAAAAATTACCTCAAATAACTAATACAGGGAAATTTAATTGATGATAAATACAGTGGTGGTACGTCAACTCTTGAAAAAGTGAGCATGTAATTGAAGAAGCCAGCATCGTCTTGTCTGCTGATTACACTCAGTCATTAGAGCGCTGTCACGATGTGTTATTTGTCTTCTATATCTGCACGTAGTAGGGATTTAAAAAGTGAGTGAATAAACACCTGCAATTATTCCTCAATGGTTCCTATATTCAATTAGAGTTAATCATCAACCTATTAACATTTAGAAAAAAAACGGCTCAGGATAGAATAAAGGTACCTGTAATAGTGAGTTAAGTGGGTGCTTAGCATGGGCAGAAAGCCGTGAGACCAGGACACCAGGATCCAGCCTGAGCTTTTCAAAAGGTGGAGAAAAACAAACCAGCAATCCACTGAAACTCACTTCTCTTTTGAATGATGTTTCTGCACCGATAGGTCAGGGTATACTTAATTAAGCAAACCATTCAACAAAACTTCTTTCACTGTCCTTGAGAATGAAGAGTGTTCGGTGTCCTAGGAGACCTGTAGAGATACCATACACACGTATAATCTTACTAAATACTACGCATTGTCCTAGACAGTGGAATGCCATAGGAAAAACAAAACCCTGACCATCAAGCAGTTGAAAGTCTAGGGAGGCCGAACAAATGAACAAACAGTTAAGTAGGACAAAATAAATATTTCAGTGACAGTGTAGAGCAGGTGCTTTAGGAGATGAAGGGCGAAAGCAGGCCAGAGAAGGCTTTGCAGAAGAGGCGGCTCTCTTTTTAAAAAAAATATATTTTAATGGCTGATAAACTGTGGTCTTGATTTATAACGTAAAAACAAAACAAAACAAAAATACACCACATGTATGTTAGCCTCAAGGGTTAGTTATGGGATAGAACCCTTCCAGTGTGCCTCTTGCTCTTGATATGGACAGGACTTTAAGAGGTAATATTTTTCACTAGAAATACTTTTGTTTTTGATTCTTCTTTTTTTGACACTGTCTATTTGTGCATGCATAGTTTTCTTTTTGCCCCCTTTTACTGAGATACAATTGACGGACAGCACTGTATAATATTAAGGTGTACACCATAATGATTTGACTTCTGTACGTTATGAGGGAGTACCACAGTAAGTCTAGTTAGCATCCACCATACAATGTAGCCATAAAAAGAAGAGAAAGAGAATCAAGCTTTTTCCCCTTGTGATGAGAACTTTTGGAATCTACTCTCCTAACAACTTTCACATTTACCATATACCACAGTCAACTACTGTTACCATGTTACCTCCACAGTATTCATTTATCTTATAACAGAAAGTTTGTACCTTCTGACCACCTTCATCTCATCTCTCCCCAACCCACCACCACCTCTGGTAACCACAGATCTGGTCTAAGAGGGGATTCTTGTGTTAAGCCTTAAAGGGCGCCTAGAAGTTGATCAGTTAGATAAAGCAAGGCCAAAGCCTTTAGAGAACAGCCTGTGTGAAGACATGAAGGACGTGTGCTTGAGGAACTCCTGTGTGGGGTCCCAGAGGATGCAAGAGTGCAAGAGGCAGGGAAAAAGAGGAGGCCGCAAAGGTTGACAGGAGGCAGATGCTGGACTTGGATGACATACCAACGGCTCTGGGTTCTGCTGGGTAGTGATGGACAGCCCCTGAAGGAGTTTTGCTCTCCATGTGTATTAGTGACTTGTGTACTGGTGTAGGTAGCAGAGGAATGACAGTTACAAAAAAAAAAAAAAATCTTACCAGGCCATGAAAGATAATACTGGAATACACTGGTTCACAATACTAACTGCTTTTACTCTGCTGAGAAATCTTGTCTAAATATAGTTTATATTAGAATATTTGAGATTTTTAATTGACGCAAGCACCTTTAGGCTACCAGCAAGTTGTGTTAATTTTGAGTGAACTCTTCATTGGTTAAATGAAAATTTTATATATTATATTATATACAGATTTTATATACAAATCTGGGCATTTTATTTTTACAAAATATATCAGTTATCATGAGTATGTCAAAAAAAGGACAACCTTTGTGAGAAAGTGTTGGATAACTGCTAATACAAAGAATAGTGGAAGGTATTGGGAATGTCCAAATTGGGAAAGAGGTGGAAAAATACGAAAGCTTTTGTTAGTTCTTTAAAGGTTGCATATGAAAAAAGGTGTAGATTTACCCTGTGTCACAACATGAGGACAAGGTGGCCATTATGTGGAGATTGATTTCAGCTGAATGTATGGAAGGCTTTTTTTCAAATCATTCCATATTCAAAAAATGAAAAAGAATGGCAAGCAAGGACTTGACAGCCATCCGATAAAGAGTTTTGGAGGAACAGAGAAGACAAACAGTGATTCTATAGCATCTTACTACGCTGATGGACAGTAACTTGTAATGGGGTATGTGGTGGGGACTTGATAATAGGGGGAGTCTAGTAACCATAATATTGCTCATGTAATTGTACATTAATAGTAGCAAAATAAAAAAAAAGAAAAAAACAAAAAGAAAACAAACAAAAAAAGAGTTTTGGAGGAGATTCCTCTTCTTGGCAAGAGGTCGAGCCAGACGACTTAGACAATCCTTTCTACCCACAGATTCTATAAAATGTCATTATATTCTGGCTATATCAGATACCTATAATTTCCAAATAACCAATGACATAATCTGAAAATCTAGCCTATGTTAAAATAATCACGAATTTTTTGCACATGGTGCCAGCTTTCGAGGAGAATAAAAAAATAAAGCATGATCCTATCACCTCTCCTTTCCTCGACGAGGCAAGCAACATGATCCCATAGACAACTACTGATCTCTTATGAAATATAGGGACTCCATATTCTGGCTGCTAGGCTATAAGGAGATGAGAAAAAAAAATGAGGAGTTTTCTTATAATTTTGTACCAGTGACGCAATCATGATCACCAAAATACTTCAGAGAACAGGGGAGGTCTCAACTTTCATAAGCAAGGGACAATCAGTGAGGTCACGGGAGGGAGGTTTCCAGTTACATGTTGCCAAACCACTAGAAGAATCAGTTCCACACACCAGAGATCTATTCCCAGCTATTATTTATTATAAAATCCTCAGGGTAAAAATTAACTTTAGACTGCTGTTTTAAATTTTTAATGAATTTTAAAAGCTCAAATGAAGATCTCTGGTTCTGTTTGGGGGAAAATAATCAACCCTTAAAATCTCAAAATGAAATATTTGAATTAATTCACTGACACCAAGTCACAAACCCAAACCTGAGACCCCAATTACAGACCCCAAAATGAGACACTCTTGTCTCCCAGAAGCCAGTTGCCTCCATGTGATATAAACTGCTTCCTGCTTATTGAGAAAGGCTTGTTACAGATCTGTCACTGACCAGGAGGAGGGGGCCTTCTCCTCATCCCAGTGACCAAGTGAGAACCAGAAGAGAACTTCTCACCTGACAAAGGGACCAAATACAGGTGCTGCAGGGCAGCCTTACACCTGAGCGCTGAATCGCCTTCTGGGTGGCCAAGATTCTGAGCATGTGGCCAGGGGTTAAAAACCAGTCACATTGCACATGAGAGTCTGGAGACCAAAGGCCAGCACCATCCTGGGAGTGGATTCCCCACATATCTGAATAAAGACTGTTTTCCTCCAAGCATGCAGGAGGCTTGAGGGAGGAGTTGGAGGTGGATACTGTCTGTACCTCTATCTCCCTGTGGAGAGAAGAAACAGTAAATGCTGTATTCTTTACAAACCTGCAGCCTCCAAAGTAAGGATATACGAGAGTTGTTGCTTAAAAACATTTTTTTTTTAAAAGGGAAGACCTTCAGACAACAGTGAAACATGTAGAAAAGCCGAGGTCCACGTGATCATGTAATCCTGTGGACAACTGATCTCAAAGGTTATTTGGCAGTAAGCTTAAGTATCTGGTATTTATTTGTGTCTATCATCCTTCTGTGACCAGCATGTGCTTTTCCTCTTAATTTTAAATAATATCTTAGGAGGAAGGGAGTCCACCTCCTTTATTTCTAGTTAAGAAAAACAACAGGTCAGGGAGCACCGCAGTAGTTTAGGATTCTGCGGGTGTATTATCATCCAGTAATAAGTGCAACTTGAAACTGCCAATTATCTCGTAAGAGGGCTATCACCTTTTCTGTTGCGAATGACTACATCAATAAACGCAGGTTACTCAGCTCGCTCGCTCTTCGGCGTGTCACCAGCAGCTTTTCAGCTGCAGAAATGAGCCAGGGCCGCCACAGAACGAAAAACAAACACAGCCACGACGCAAGCACTCCAGTCAGCCCAGCCTGTGGCTCGGGGACCCAGAGAAGGGCCGGAGGAAGATGAGAAAGAAAGCGGAGGGGGGCGGCGTGGAGTCGCCCAGAGCAGCCGGCAGGTCACACACACGCGGTGCTCGGCAGCAAACTCAGTTTACAAAGAGACATCTGTTCCATTACTCCAATGCATTGTGGCTAATTACATCCTGGCCCGTCTGTGAAATGACAGCCACTTATTCTCCAGTGAACCGTAAAATCTGTACATGTTCGATTTGGGGTGTGGGAGAGCCAGGGAGTGGAGCAGCCAGGGGGAAAGAGAAAAGACAGGAGAAACCGCAGGAATCATGCTTTCTGGCAAGGCAATCAAGGTCCTGGTGGAAGGAGGATGATGAGAAATAGAGTGTTTCGACTCCAAGCTCAGAGGCCCCAAGTTTAAGATGAAAGAATTTGTTCTCGCAGCTGTTGCTTTTGCTTCCTATTCAGAGACCGCAGCGCGGCAGGCTGGTGGTTGCAGTTCTCTGTCATCATCACCCCAGGGTTGTGGCTTGGGGACAAACCGACTTGCCCTTCGCTTCAGTCTCCAGAGGCATTGAAAAAGAGGCAGCTGGTCGGAACCAGGAGGAGATGGGTGGGGGCAGGGTTTCTCTAGAAGCTCTTTAGAAAAGTAAATAGCGGTGTCCATTCTCACCCAGGCGCCCTGCATTAGAGGGGAAGTGGCTTTGATAGATGGTGGGTCAGGGGCGGGATTCCCGAAGAGTGGAGAGAAATCTACACCAAGGATTTTCAGGAGGAAAAAAAGAGTGGAAGAAGCTGGGGGGTGGGCAAGAAAAGATGCTCCCTCCGCTCTTGGTTGACATGAAAACCTTATCCTAACAAAAAATCCCAGATCACTGATGTAACTTGGTGACAGGTACGAGGGAAATAGAAATGGAAAATATTGCACACTGCCATTTTGAAATTAGACTTTAATCCACTGTGGGTTTTAATGGGAAACTTATCTTCATTCCTACACAAAAGCTTTCTCCCAGAGGATTTACACACTTCTGTTGGAATCTATATGAAACAACTGATGACAGTGTTTCTAGGAGGGTTCAACACTGATCTTTCTTCCCCTTGGAACAGTTATCTTCTGTGGATCACACCTGCTGGCTTGAAAGAGCCGGTAGCTCCCCAGAGGGGAGGGTTACCCTGTAGCTTCTACTCACTGCCACCACTAGACATGGCCTTTCCTGCTCTTGGACATCCTCTATGAGACCTGGGGATCCCTGCGCCCAGCCAGTACTGTCTGTGGAACAGAGCTTTTCAGACTTGAAAACGCACAGCAATGCCTAAGTCTGTGGTAAAATGCAGGTTCTGACTCAGCAGATCCTGGACAGGGCCTGAGCTTCTGCATTTCCTGAGCATTGCAAAGTGAAGCTGATGCTGACGGCTGCCCAGAGCACAGCAAAGCTCTAGAACATCTGCCCCCAACTTCTGCCCAACATTAGTTGGGGTAGCATGGGGGAGCGGTGGAATAAAGCAGAGGTCATTGAACATGAAGCACTGCATATAACCACTCCGGGACTTTTACTAATTTTGAGTCAAAGTGATTTTAACAACTCTGTATTGGCTATGGAAATCATCAAAAAGGAGAGACAGAGGGAAGTTAAGTATAGTTAGAGAGCGTATCCGGACATGAAATAGGCCCTGATTTTCTGTTTACTCTAAGACGTTAATATTCTTCAGTCACAAGGAGTCCTGGGCTTCTACTCAAATTCTACCCATACATTTCCATTTGAGTGAGGAAGCAAAAGCTCTGGCAAAGTGCCCAGTTACAGGGACAGGGGAATAAGACAAGGGGATCTCCTCTCTTCTGATGCGTGTTCTTGCATAGTAATTTGGATTTAACGGAAGTTAACTAAAGTTTAACTAAAGTAAACATTTTTGCTAAGAGCAGAGGTTAAGGGACAGAGGTGACCTCTTTATCCCAGCTCAGAGATGGCCCCGTGTGTCAGCAGTGTGCACAAGTACCCTTGGCTGTGGGTTATGTTTGTATTTCTGTTCTGTGTCGGTGGTGAATGAGTTTTAGCTTATGCCTCAGGGAGCCTGTGATCTTAAGCTACAAATGCTAAGCATTGCATGAATGCTGCTGACTGACTAAAGATGCTTGGGTTCAGCTTGCATTTGTTATTTGAGGTGTCCTAGACGGATTTGATTTTGGTCCTTGCAGTACTCTTTCAGACTCTGAGCCTATGGGTTTCTATGAACCAGAAAACCATGACTGGTGTGACTGGGTTTACAAGTCCACCCACAGGGCGTAGCAATACATGTTATTACACATTCACAGGCTGGGAAAATAGTTTTAAGGCTTTTCAGAAAGAAGCCTAGAAATGATCTAATTTGACGTCCTCATTTTATTGATGGGAACTGTCCCTATTTTTATTCAATGAACTGTGGCCACTGAGACAAAACGAATAACTGGGTAGTATCAGCTTCTTGACTGGAACCCAATCTTCCCGACTCTCATTTGGGAGTTTTTCTATCCCAACATGCTGCCCCTCACCAGAAGTTTAATACAACATTTCCAAAGAGGCACTTCATTTCCTTCAGGTAATAACAGAGGAGTCAAATATTATTCCAATGAGGAAGGAACTGATTGTGGCTCAAAAGAAGCAAATCTAAATGCAAAGATTATAAGAAAAATTGCACCTATATAAGGGAAAACAGAAGAACCTTACCATCCAGGGAGGTGATATTCAGGAACTCGTTTGTGTGCTTGCCTATAAAGGTAAAGGAGCCCTGGGTGAGGGTCCTGGGGGCTGCATCAGAGGGTGCTTTAGGATTCTGCAAGAGAGAGCCAATTGCTCGGGACCTTGTCAGGGAAGCCAGTAGAGGTAGTGGGTCTCTGTAGCCCTCAGCCCTCTAGGGCTACACACCAGTAAGAAGATGCCGAGACTCACCACCCTGCATCCTTACTTCCACAGCAGTGTCTGTGAACCATATTATAAAATACACCAACTAGCAAATACATAAACAAACAGGTATACAAACAGGAGCAGAAAGATGCTATAGAGACCAAACATCTATATTTCAGCCACTCAATTGATCAGCTTTACACTCTCACCATTGGCCAACTCATCAGCAAAAGAAAAAAATCTAGAAAGGGCAGTTGGGAGAAATGCATCAACACAATAAAATCACAGGCCTTATACAGTAGAAGCTTACATGAGCAGTAGCTAGGCTGGTGATGGGAAATACCCTCAGAGTGTTGCTGTGAGAACTATTTCCAATTCCAAACAATGATGATCAACTTTATTCAATTACAATGCCATGTTTAGGGGTGGTCAGATTACCAATTAAAAATGGGACACCACAGTTCCGGTAGGCAAGCCCCAGGAGTTCAGCAAAGTGTCGGAGCTGTCCTTTGTTAATATGGCAAAGGCCCTTCTCAGCTTCCTGGCACCGGTGCATGTCTCCAAAGGCCCAGGAATGCTGGAGAGCATGGACTGACTTTATTCTTGGTGGAATACATCACTATTCTCATTTACAAAACCATAGTTTTTTTTATTATGATTCAAATCTTTATCCACGAAGGTATGAAATGCTCACAGACCTTTGATTTGTGAATGCATTTCCCTATTGCAATCTTTTTTCCAGCAAGAGCACAGTTCAGCTCTCTCAGGGTAAGAGAAGGCACCTTCTCCTACATCACACTTATAATTTGATAATGCTATTAATTATAAGGATAATAAAAATGATTTTGGTGAATAAAACCATGCTGTATTGACTGCATTAGGTGAAAAGGATAGGGGATAAGCTATTGAGAGATATGTCCATATTAGGTAAGGGAACCCAAAGACTGGGTTTGTGATATAGTTTTCTAGATTGTCATTTGGGAAAATGCCAGGTGCTGGAGGCTCCCTGCACATGCCTCTCTAATAAGTCTCCCTCTGTTTGGTTCCAAGGCTACTCATAATACTGATATTAGCATGTATGTGAATCTACTATTAATTTTCAACCAGAACTAGATTTCTAACTTTCTTTTTTTCGGCTATTTCTGAAAAAATCCTGCATTTTTCAAAAATCAGCAGTGTTTTCCCACCTTGCAGATACTTCCTGACCCTATAGATAGTCCCTCTTGTCTCATTTGAGTGTAATCTTGGGGAGGATAGTATCCATCAGATATTGTTCAGTCTTTCTTTTTCTTCACCCCTAAGCTCCTGTGCTTTGTCCATTGAACTAGTTTGGGAAAAGCAAGATGTCTTTCCTAGAGAAAGGAATCCTAAGCTTACTAAAATGCCTTTCAGAGAAAAGGAAATTCTGGAGATGCTGCTGCTCAGGTCCCTGGATCAAACAGTTTTATGCTTGGTTCTTCTACTACTTTTCTGTGTTTCCCACTCTTTCTCTTGTAAAATGGGTACATTGTCTAAATTTTCTGTAGGAAAAACGGTGTCATGTTACGTTTAAGACAAAATGCTGTTTTGCACATTCTAGTTCTTTTCACCCTAGAACATAAAAAACACGATTATTATTATTAAACACTACTTGCCACTTTCAAAGCATCCCCATAGAACCACATTTGACATGTGCTTCTCTCGCTCAGCTTGCAGTGGTAAGGTTAATGATGGTGATGAGGTTTGCCTGGCCACTCGACACAGTGTCAGTGACACAGCTCTCCACAGATTTCTGAGGTCTCCTCTCCTGACCCATGGCTGAAGCCATTGAACTTGAAACCATTCACCCTAAAAAATTCAGGTGGGCTAAGTGCCCAGCTTTAGCCAAATTCTCAGTAAAACTGAGAAGACTTTTCAGAGAGCAGATTTCTGGAAGCCAGGTGGCGTGCACATCTGCAAGTCTGGCTTGAGGACACTGTTTGCCATCAAGAACCTCCTGGCATTGCCCCTTGTCAGAGCAGCCTGCGATCCGCACACACGCCCCCGCCCCCTGCCCCATCGCCTCACAAGACGAGGTCTGCTGGAAGAGAAGCATCTGATTCTCGGCTGGCACAGGAGCTTCATTGCTGTCCAGTGTCACACACATCAGATCCTACCACAGCCAGGGGCTCAGGGGCTAAAGCACTCTGGAGACACCTTCTTTATCAGAACTGGAGCTAGGAATCAATAGCTTTTGGCATGTTACCCACACTTCTTCAAATATAAGCAGTCGTGACCTAGCTCTGCTTCTGCTATACAACACCCCAAGCTAGTCCAATGGATCTGTTCTGTTTAAAAAAAATGGAGGGCACTTGTGTTGGGCCTCTTTTTATACCACCCCCAAGAGGAACTGCACTTGGGAGCAGATATGCAGCACATGTGTACGCCCAGCATGTGTTTTCTTGTTCCCACCCTACATTGTTTGTTGAAATAAATATGGAAATAAGGCTGAGCAGGACAGCCAAGCCAGCCAAACTGAAATAAATTCATCACTCATGGGCTCTCAAGGGAAGGAAAGCGTGCATTTTTTTCTAAATGATTATTTCTGAGGCACTGAAGGAATGGCTATATCACTAATGAGGCCTGTACGCCATGACTGCTGATTATAAATGACCTGCAAAGAGACAAGGAGATGGTGGATATGAAGGGGAGATGGTGGGGAGTTGCTGAGGGGGAGGAGCTGCGGCTGCTGCTGCTGGTGGTGGTGAGCAGTGGCAATGAGCCCTAGAATCAGCTTCCCCTGTGTCTCTGACCCAGCACTGAATCCCCAGGAAGAGCATGTGACTTCCTCGGTGTAAATTCAGGTGAATGGAAAGGTGTCAAAGGCCCCCAAAGATAGAAAAGCACCTTGTGTATAAGTACTTCACTACTGTGAGCATCTCTCTCCCCCTGTGCCTGGAAGTTCTTGACAGCACCCCCCGGTGTGGAAAAGACCTGGATGGAGGTGACAATGACCTGAAAACCAACTATGCCACTAAATGGCACCAAAGCTCCTTGCCCCTGGGATCCTGCCTCCTGTCAAGGTGCTAGGAATATAGGAAAAGAAGGTGCAGATATAAACACAGGTCACGGAATGGGATTTTCCCCAGAGCAGCTGGTGAATTTCAAAACAGGCTGACAACAGACTTGCAAACCAGGTATAGTAATGCTTGGACAAAGACCTGCTAAATCCTCACAAAACTTTCTTAGGGCCTTGTGGTTCAGTGGCACTATTATGTCAGATGCTGGGCTTTAGGAACATGCCCAGGTATCTCCTGGCATGGCCTTCCAGGAATCATTCAGACAGAAGAACCCACTGGGCCATCCTAACAGCAGCAGCTAGAAGAAAAGGCCCAGCATAGGATATTCTCGACAAATGAAGTAACCCCATCTCCAAGGGTTGTTGCTTTTTAAAATGGGTGTAAAATAAATGTCAGGGGGGTGTAATGTACAGCATGGTGACTATCGTTAATAATACTGTATTGCATATTTGAGAGCTGCTAAGAGAGTAAAGGTCCTCATGACAAAAGCTGTTTCGTTAACTATGTATGATGATGGATGTTAACTAGATGCATTGTGGTGATCATTTTGCAATATTTACAAATACTGAATCATCATGCTGTACATCTGAAGCTAATACAATGTATGTCGATTATTTCACATGAGGAAGTGTGCTAATTATCCTTACATCCTTATGGAAAAGTAGAGGCGGAAACTTCTGCAGCCTGTCCGACACAGAGAAGCTGCGACCGGGTGTGAGCTAGGGTAGCCGTGTGCAGCTCCTGGACCTGAGGACGGTCACTCTGTCGGCCCTTTGCACCCGGTGTGCTCTCACACAACACTGTGACAGGCCTCTCTGTCATGCGCACCCGCCCCCTGAGCGTGGATTCATGGACGCAGAGGCACATGTGGCGAGAATGAAGCCCTGGGCTGCAGCCCCAGTGCGATGAGCGCTCTGGCTGGGCTAGGTTGCCAGCAACGTGTCTGGTCACAGTGACTGCAAAATGTGCCAAGGATTCTGGAATAGCGCTTTCCACTTCCTAAATATCCAAAGGGACAGTAACACTGGAATCAAAAGATATTGCAGCTACAAGCATTATAAAGGCAGTCCGCTCACCAAATCTGTCAAGGCAAATTTCTCATAAAAGGAGGAAAACAAAGACTAAGTATGAAGTTCCACTTCATTTACTTCTGCTTTTCAGCCTAGTTTGCTGTGGCTAGAAGGACGCGTGCATCGTATTCCCTCTCCGCAGCCCTCCCAGGCAGCAAAGAGCCACACGTGAGCAAAGAAAAAAGCCACACACCAGCTGGCCCAGACATTCCTTTTCTCTGTCACTGGGGTGAATGCTCTCCCAGACCTTCCGTGCTCTCTCTCTCATCTTCTCCATGTACTGCTCAAAGAATAAACAGGGGTTCTCAAATAACCATAACAAAGAAAAGAATTAAAAGGCACCCATTCCCAGATGCCAGCTCCTTGCCCTGCTGCTTCCAGCTGGGAGCAGAGAGAATCCCGCCAGTGCCGCCTGCCTCCGAGTGCTGAGGCTCTCTAATGAGCCTGACCCCCGGCTGCAGCTCTAAAAGGGTGCAGCGGTGTGTCAGTGTAAACAGCTAAACCCAGTGTCACGTCAAGTGGTAACAAGGCCACTGCTGGTTTTTTTTTTTTTTTACAAGCGCTATGCACTTAGCAGATAAAAATGAGCATCCTATCGTTCGGCCTCCACAAGTCACACTTATCAGCAGTGAGAAGAAACAATGCTTTGTTTGATGGGTGTTGCTTGGTGACAGTGACAGGAAGTCAAATTTCTTACGAGCTGTCCATTAGCATGATGAAAAGGCAAGTACCAGCTGCGTTAACAAAATCTTTCTGTGTGTGTCCACTGGTGAGCAGTTCAGAGCTCCCTGATGTCCCTTCCAATACAGAAAACGAATTCCCCTCCACAATGTCACTTGGGCTTGAGACAACTAACCTCAGGAAAGGACTTTGACAAACATATTTATTTGTCCAGGACCAAGCCAGCGACCTCTGTTCTTCCTGGTAACACAGTGGAGCCAGATGCACACAAGATCAATAAAAGGTCCCGAGTTCCTGGCAGGCTGGGGGCCGTGCCTGCAGATGGGGCAACCCTGGGAGGCAGAGCTTGCAGCCTGGGCAGTGGGGATGTGGAGTGCAGCCCTGCCCGGGCACTGGACGCGGATCCTGGCTTGAAGTTCTTTTGAAGAAAGCTGAGAAGTTTGAAGGATGTCAAGTAAGGAAGGGGAGTTGAAGAGAAGGGAGGGCTGTTTCACCAATGCAAAGGCACTTGCTTTGTTATAGAAGAATTTTAAGGAGGTAAACATTTTTTGACATTATTATCCCTCATTTTATATACAAGGAAATCAAAGCACAGAAGAGGCGACTGCAGCACCTGAGAAAAGGAAGAGACCTAGGATTTACTGAGCACATCCTCTAGTTTCATCACATCTGTGATCCTAGGAGTCAGGATTTTGAGACAGACATACGCAGACACTCGCAGACTGAGGAAAGTGAGGCTGAAGGACATTAATCAACTTGCTCAAAACTGCCCCACTGGGGCTGGATTCCCACCTTGGTCCGTCTGACCTTGAAGTCCTTGCTCATTCCATTCCAAGCTGCTTGGTGCTATTTTGAGTACTGAGCAGGAAACCCGGTGAGCTGATTTTTGGAGTTATTGAAGTACTTTTCTCAAGCTGCTGGGGACTTACAGAAGCTTCCAGCAGTGAAGCTTTAATATGGTAAATAAGTGACCCTCCTTTTGTTAGCTCAGATGCTTAGTTCAGTTTCTCCCTCTAAAGAAAACATAGGAAAAAACTATACTTCATGACATCTGTTCTTCCCCAGAGCTCTCTACCTCCAGTTGATAACGGGGGTCTGGCAATTGCCTTTATTTCCCTCCATCCAGCTCCTCGGTTCATGGAGGACTCAGCATACTACAGAAAGAACATGTCTTTGCTTTGCCCCAAGGTGGCTGTGTTACTAAGGCATGTCACCATGCTGGGTACATATGCTCATGTTTAAAAGACACACCAGACCAAAACTTGATATCCCACAATTTTAGATTTAGCCAAACCCAGTACATCAAACTAGACTGTTTCAAAAACCATGAACTAAAATGCCAACTTACTGTCCGGTGTTAATCACCCACCTTTAAGGACAATGCAAAGATAAAAACGAAAACCTGGTTAGTAAACATTGATCATAATTTGATTGAGTCCGTATTTTTACCATCTCAGCTCATCAAATCTTCTTTTCAGAAAGAAATGTATGGACTCCCTATTCATAGATATAAGTAATTTTATACAGTTGGAGTTTCTCTAGAAGTATCTCTAGAAATTCTCTAGAACCTTAAAATAACTTCATGTGTTTGCATCATCTAATGAAATAGCAGCTATCCTGAGCTTAACAGCCAAAACTATCCTCCTTAATCTGGTCCCAGCCTGGATCCTGGCTGTTTCAGGTGAGGAACTTCCCCTCATTTCCGGAGACCTCACTCAAGGTCCGAGGAGACAACCCCCTGCAGTGGAGAAAACACACCCACCAGAGGAAAGCTTTGCCCACGGGGCCTCTGGGAGCTGCCATTTTCGTCTTCTATTGCATGGCATTGACATTTTTAAATGATAATGACTCCATATCCCAAATGAGTCCTAAGAACATTCTGAATCAGCTAATTAATAAATCAATTGCTCTTCAGGATGGCATTTATCAAATTCACAACTAATATGTGAGGTGAGGTTAGAGTGGCTCTGGAAGGATCCCCTTATGTAGGACTGAGGTTGCCCTGAAACCTTTGCTCCACGCCGGCTGTAAGCTAGCGTCTGTGAGCACCTACGCAGGCTGGCTGAGTCCGCTGGGGCAGTCTTACCGGTGGAGCCAACAACTTACAGAATAATGAGTAGTTGCTTCAAAGAGAGAACAGAAGCATCCCTACTAATCAGACACTCGGTGTCCCATATGATGGTATTAATTGAAACATCCTTCTGGTCACACTGTTGAACTAAGATTAAAATCAATTAGATGCCACTGTTTAGATGTTGGTGGCATTCTGGCGTCTTTATCTTGTTCATTGGGCACAGATATGATGTGGGGGTTGACAATACTGGGCTGGGTTATACTCCTTCACAAAGAGTTGACCATTGGTGAACTTTTCAATCTCTTAAGACCTGGTCTTTTCTCTACAGGCTGCAGAATCACTGCCAACACATTTGAAATTGTGACAATTAGGCTGTCAGAGCAGCGGGCACACTGCTCTTAACCGTCTACTCAGTGCCTTGTAAGATCTCTGCTTCTCCATCACACACTTTATCCTCCCCATCAACACAGCTGATCGCTCTTCTTCACGTGCTGCTGAAGCAGCCGCCGGCGTTGACAGTGTGGGTGGGAGAGAGGAACTGTGGGAAAAGCCCAAGTATGCAGGCCAACCAATGGTGGAATGACATACAGTTGGACTAGAAGATTAGACACGGAGAGATTGGGGACTTGGTTGGCAGAAAGGCAGAGAGCCACGCTCAGAAGCCAGGGGGCTGGGCACGAGCTTGCCACTGGTTTAGTCCCACTCTGGCTCACATTAGTCATCCTCTTTCCTTCTTTATATCATCAAATGGGTTTTATCCTGGAAGGGCTTTTTTTTTTTAAAGAAGATAGTGTAATGGGCATTGGCTTTTTAGTCTAATAGTGACTCAGCCTAATGGCTCTCAGAATCGAATCCTAAGGGCAGGTATCAACAAGAGAGATGTGTGTGGGGAAGCAGAATGGCCCCATGCCCAACACAGAGGACACACCAAAGCAGTAAGAAGATGGAAGGTGGAAGGTGGGCAGGGTGATGGAGAGGGAATGGAGCTGGACACATGGCTGCATACAAAAAAGCTGTACCAACACAGAAATGGAGAAACATATAAATTAAGAATGAAATATCCATGGTCAGGGTGTCTAAATCAGGCCAAGTGGCAGATCCCAGGTAAGAACTGAGTTAAAAAAAAACTTAAATAAGTGCAAGGAAATCATATTTTACTGTATGACAAGTTCATTTCTGAACACACAGTTGTCCGAAAGTTTCAACTAATGCCCACCTTCTTTATATAACTGTACTAAGGTCTCACACAGTAAGTGATATCAGGAATTATACCAGCTTGAAACAAAGACAAAGCAGGAAAGTACTCTGAATACAATTTTACTCATCTCCATGTTTTTGGACTTGCAACAGATGTTCGTCTGAACTAAAGCATTTGTGATGTGATCTCTTCTGTAGTCCCATTTATAAATCTATGGTAAGTGGTATATGACAGTTTCACTGGTACCACCAGCTCCTATGCCAATATTAGGATAATTCTGAAATACAAACTGAATAAATACATAGGTAGGTCATTGTCAAAATGATTTTTATTTGCTCAACAGATTGAATCTATGCAGAAGTAAAATTACAGTTGGTTAAGTAAATCTTGAGTCAGAGTACGGTTTATCAGGATAATGTTGATCTTTAACGCTTTAGTCTAGAATATCGTTTTAGGAGTGGGAGGAAATGCCAACATCCATATAAACAGAGAATTCACAAAGTTTGAAATGCCCCAAGCAAACTTTCTTCAAGTTATTGTGACAGCTCGACAGTTACAAAGAAATCAGGAGCTGGAATGGGAAGGCTTTCTCCCTAGCTTTGCAGTTGACTTTTTACACAATCCTGAATAGATGGTTTTGTGCCTGAATTTCCCCTCTTGCTGACTGCCGGGAGCCTTGTCCACTAAGCTACTGGTCATAATAAGCTGACACTGCATCTTATTGTTATTTTACTAGCCAAATTCTCTCACTAAACTAAGCATTTTTGCCTGTAAGAGGAAGAGTTTAAGAAAGATCTATTAATAATCATTTAACTATTATTTCATATTCAAGATATATTTTTAAATAGTCTTTAGTTTATGACTTTTGGTGGCAGAGAGCGTTTCTCTACAGTTACAGTTCTTAAAACATAGCTCCATTTAAGCATTTTTCCTTCTCTATACTTAAAAATACCTATCACATGGCTTTATCACGATATCCTGTAATTTAGAAAATCAGGGTGATTCATTTTGATATTTTGGAGAAAAACTGTGAGGTTTTCCCTATGAAACTACTGATCCACGTCACAGCTCTGAGAGCAGAAAGGCAGTGAGGGTCTGGGTAATGGGACTGAGCTCTAGCTGACTTGCAAATAGGTACAAATTTCAGTCCTAAGCAAATCTTCCTGCTTCCTCCCCCCTTTCTCTCTCTCTCCATTTTCAGTCTTCATCCCTCCTCTCTCCATTATTCAGGTTGTATACAGTTAGAACATTAAACACACACATATACTGTTCTATTCTTCTGGGTTAGTATAGATCACTATGGGTCCCGGTAAGTGTGGAAAGCAAGCTGCCAGGGGCAGACTGACGAGAACAAGATCACTCACTGATTCGATCTGGTGACCAAGTCATAAAAACACTTTTAAGCGGTTCCTGCAAGAGTCATAAGGATTACACAGTGCTTATTTTAAATGTGTGTCCATCCATACCTGATACTAATACAGGACTTCTTCTTACAGCTCAGGTTATGAGGAAGTGTTAGGTAAACTGGAACAGCTTTTCAGGGCCTCTGAACAACGTTTTTTAAATATGCTTTAGAGGGTTGGTGAATGATTAAGAAGCAAAGGGCTGTGGCTAGCGCTAGAAGGCTGATTGTACTGGTAAACTGTTCAAATTAAGCACAGAAGATAGAATCTTGAAAAATACTTTCCAACCATGCCTCGTTGCTGATCACCAAACTCCTGGTAATGAAAGAAAACAGACTTCACCTGATTATGGTGACAACAGACTACAATGCTGCTTCTGCTATTGCGAAAGGCTCGCCTGAAAAGGAAAGTTTATCTGTAGGAATGAATGGCCAGAGTGCCAGGTTTTAGGTCACAAAACTCGGGGGCCTCGAGAGCAGAAATCTCTGTGCAGGACTTGGGAGAAAACAGAATTTGGAGTATTTTGTTTGGTAGTATGTCCGATCTGGGCTATATTAGGGATCTCTCATCTCATCCGTTTGATCTATTTTTCTCTTAAGCATGTGCACTTAGTAAATTACACATTGTAAGCGACCCTGGGGTAAGTAATACCATCTCTTTTAATACACTTTTCCATTCTGACAAGGAGCTTCAGTGGCTTGGAATAATCCTCTAATTGACAAAAGCAGCCCCCGGTTTCTAAGTTTTTAAACCATTAGTGGCTGAACAGTTGCAACAAATATGCATGCACCTAATGATTGAATTTTAAATATTCATGATGGATGGATGTCTATGTGTGTGCACAGAAATGACAGCGTCGACGGCTGCTTCTCACCAGGGCACTGTTAAAGCTGAGCAGAAGCTGCACATGTCAAATATTTTCTGGTTAAATATTCCAGTCATTAAAAAAATTATTCTATCATATAGATCCAGCAGCATTAATGCATGAGATACATGCACCTACAAATAGGCAGTGTTGAAATGGGCAGACCCCCTCCTTCAAAAAATAGCCTTTTGATCATTAGGGAAAAAAGCCAGCGAGAAACCCAAACACACCAGCAGTTTTGATAGGGATATTTTGGGGGCGTGGTGATTTTCAGTAGTTTAGATTTTCTCATTTTTGTTTGTCTGTATTTTCAAAAGCATTTTCTACAAGAAACATAAATTATTTTTGTAATAAGACAAAAGTTAACTTAAAAAGCCCCACGCTAAGCAAAATCACTTCATAATACAATTTTGACCGATAAAAAAATTATTCATTGAGAAATATGCACTTAGCACTTATAAAAATAAACACAAAAGAAGAGACTAAGTTTTATCTAAGGTTTAGCTATGAAATAAGTGAGAAATAAGACCATTTTTCCTCTAAGACTAGAGAAAAAGCAAGTTAATTTTTAGAGGGAATTCAAGAGAGAGGATGTAGTGATCAGAAAAGGGACATGCTTCCTGTGATGAAATGACACCAAATGGATTCTTTGGCTATTATGTGTGGTTGAGATTATAAACAACTGAGAAAAATTAGCTGAATTGAAAAATGCCCCCAGTTTAATCTTCTTGGATGAGCCCGTTTCTTCCTTGTTTCTCTCTTCTTACCGCTGAGCAGTATGTCTGCTCCCTTTTTACTCTTCTTTTCTAGAAATATTCTTACTGACACACATATTTAAACACTATTAAATCTCACTGCTTCTTCATTGTACTTTTTTATTGTCTTTTTTCAAATGGGAACATATTTAATAGTATGTATGACTATCCTAATCACAGGAAAAGGGAACAAATAATGAAGACACACAGGCAGGACAGAGCACAAAACCAGGTAGACCCAAACTGCTCTGTGTGTGAACAAAACTTAGACCTGTCACTCTGTTAATAGGATCCTATTAGTTCTCCAGACCAGTGACTAAATAGTTAAAAGGAAAACTGTATTAACTGCTTGCTTCCGATTGGTCCCTAGAAACTTCCTATAGAAAAGGATTACAGCAAATGCATTGAAAGGAGGGCCTAGATCTGGCGTCTATAAGAAACATGGTGAAAAAAATAAGACAAGGTCTGACCTCATGGTTGATAAACGGGTTAAACTGTACATCTGGGTTTGCTCTCCCCAGTTAGGAGGTTAGATCATGAGTTTGTTCAGAGGAAGGAGAAACAGCAGGGATGGGAAATGGAGAAGATAAAAAGAGCCTCATTGGAAAGAGCATTCTTTAAATGTTGAGTCTGAAAATCCCTTGCATAGTAACAATACAGGGCCTGGTGGCAACAAAATCCTCAAGTACAAACTAGTTAACCCAAACGAGATCCACTGTAACTTAACCACTCAATTTTTAATTTGTCATGTTTACTCGATCCTATCAAATATACCTTTACAAGTTATTTGTGGTTCAGTTCATTTCCTTGAAATTTTATATAAAATTATGAAAGGCTATTTTTTAAATAATTTAGCATTTTAAATAATATTTGGCATTTAGAGAAGGTATAGAGAAACCTTTTAAAAGGAAACAAAGCTCAGTATGCTTACTAGAAACCAAATTACATACGGGCATTTACATTATATAAAAAAACGTGTTTCATGAGTTATGTGAAATTTACAATGCATAGAACTACTGGTATTGTAGACCATCTTTACAGGCTGCTTAAAATTCTCACTTGCCAGAAACCTGATTTTATTGAGATTCAGTGTTTTGTTTTGTTAGGTTTTTTCCTTCTGGACCCTGTGCATTGATAGCCAGTTGTCCTGTAGTTTTTATCAGGACAAAAGAAAAAAATGAGTAGTAATTTATGAAGCTAAGCTTCTATATGGTTCTGTGTGAAAGAGAAGTAAACATTTAGACAATGGCAAAACACGATCCCAAAAGATAGTTTTCAGTCATTATTACTGCTCTAGCATGTGGTGTCCATCACTCTGCATAATCAAGATGACCATTTGTCCTGATTTCCCATGAACTTTCCAGTTTACACACGTTGTCCTGGTGACCCATTTGGTTAGTGCCCCTTTTCACCCTCAAACGTCTCCTGGTTAGGATGAGAAATGAGATGGAATTGTCCAATGTTTTCCATGAGCCCCCCACAAGATAAGCTAGTTTGTGCTGTCAACATTTAGCACAGGTGCAAACCATAGCCTCATATATTTTCTTTGCTTCCAAAAGGATTGTTGAGAATAAAGTTTCTGCTGTGTGTATATACCCATGTAAAGATAAAGAGGTCTATTTGCAAGATGAAGGAAAGAAGAGATTGCACTCTGTCAAAATAAAAATATGGTCGACCCTAGAAGATTATCCATATTTTAGGAACCTCTTTCCAGAAAAGTGGGAAATCATGGTAATGTTAGGAATTATGTAGTAAAATTTCTTTGAACTTTTAACATTCACTCCTTTGGTGACTTGGGTTCCAGAACTTTCTCTAATTATGTTCTCCTTTCAAATACTGTCCATTCAGGTGCCTTCTCTCTGAAGGTACCAAGGCTTTATAATCCTGCAGACTCCCCACTGGGGCTCCTAGAACTAACTAGAGCCAGGATTGAAGGCCAACATCTTCTTAGATACAGAGCATCCAGTTATGACAATCTAAGCCCTCTGGGCTGCTATTTATCTGGGGCCAAGGCCTACTACTGGCTGGCATGTTTGGTATCACAGACTTAATATGCCATTGGGCTGCTTTCTTCTTTCCCAGGGCTTTTTGAAACTCCTCAAAGGCAGGTCAGCTTCCTTTCACTCTAATTTACCTCTCCATTGCCCAAGGCTGTAAATGCTGGAGCTTGGAGGGAAATATAGGAGAAAAGGAAGGAAAAGAGCAAGAAAGAATAATCAAATTGTTTTAGTATGTAGAATGTCTTCAGGCATTTTCTCTTCTCAACCTTCTTCAACTGACAAGCAACATATAAATAGTTCATTATTTCAATTTTACAAACAGAGGACCCATGTCATACGTGGTAATATGGGGCTAATATAATGAGTAAGCAGGTTGGGTGGGCACATTGGCTCAGATCCTTATGCAGAAAGTGGGTTTTGCATACATGGCTTGGGATTCCTCTTGAACTTGCAAGGAAATAGGAAAGCATGGTTATGTTTGTGAACTGCGATCATTCTGGTTTGTAGACAGATATTCTCACTTCAAAAATGGCCACTTGTGAAGAGCTCATCGTTTAAGGAGGGTGAAGGGCTGTTCCTGCATGAAACTGACCTTGGCGACTTCCTGAGGGAAGAGCTGAGGGGTCACTGATAGGAGACAGAGAAGTGAAATCTGTCCTCCTATGTCTGTACTTGGTTTCTCTCAAACAGAAAGGGGTTCTAAGATCCCAATCTGATAACCTGAGGATTTGCTGCTAATTGAAATCTGAGTTAGATTTCAACTCATAGCAACACAGCAGTCGTCACCCTGGTTCTAGCAGCTACGTCACAGGCTATACTAGCCATGCAGAGGGATAGAGACTCAGAGGTTCACCACCTAAGGGAGTCAGCCTTCAAGGAGGTACAAATTTTGGAATTACTAAAAACATTTTGGGACACTTGTTCTAGTTCGCTGAAAATCTTTTAACCAGTGTACCATCATGTCATTGAACAAAACTTCATGAAATTTTGCAAGCCATAACAATTTTAGGGGTCAGTGTCATAATTTTTTATAAACTCTCTGAAAATCAACTTATGTCCATGTGTGTCACAGTCACAGGGTAAACCATAAACGATTTAGAAGGAATGACAGGTTCAAAAACATGCGAAACCTATCATCGATAGGTTAGTTTTATTCCCAGTGTTCATGAAGATTCAGAGGACTGTGTATTTTTTTGTTATATGGTACTTCGCCTATTTCTGGACTGTTAGCAATCCACTCCAAGAACTTCACATTTGTCAGAGTGCATAAGAAGCATACTGGTTAATTATCTCTGTCTTCTGCATAGAGTCAGCTATTGGGAAATAGAAGGGGCACATTGGTTTGCCTTCCAGCTCTGCCCTTTATTAGTTGGGTGATCTTGGCCACAGTCTTGTACTTTCTATGGGCCTCAGTTTCCTTATTTATGAAATATTTGTCCTCTCAGGTGAGAATTAAAAGAAGTAGTGTATGTGGAAATATCTTTAAATGGGAATCCACAGTACTTATTATTGCTGTCCTCTTGTGTTGTGGATGAAGAATCGACAACACAGAAAGGCTAAGACAACTGTCTAGAATCAGAAAAGATTCCATTAGAGAACTGCAGTCAGAACTAGCACCCACTCATCCCAGGGAATTGTGTGCCTTCTCACTTCTGCTTTCACTTATACATACAGACTAAGGACATGCTTCTAATAAGCTTCATCAGTTTCACATGGTACTATTATAAAAGGTGCTTCCTTCTTCATTACCATTTGAAAATTGTAAAAACCAAACTAACCTTGCTGGTGATGCTCATGTATTCCAGGTATAGAAGAGACAGTTCTTGTTTTCTCAGATAAAGTTAAAGAGGAGCAGGTAGTGGGCCCACAGGTGTATTTGCTTAGTGCGATGAGGGAGCAAAGACGAAAGGATGTTTGAGGATAATGGAGAGGGCCTGGAGGTCCCCAGGGGGCAGGGGGCTAGAGGCTCTTCAGGAGGCCAGTGACCGCCGATCACCGCTGCGCTGAGGAGAGCAATGCTGCTGCCCTGACACCGTGGTGTTTACTCCCTTGCTGGGGCCGTTAGGCGCCCTGAAGGACAAGTCAGAGGGTGTTAAGGAAGAAATGTACCCTCAGGTTAAGGGACCTGGATGGGTTCACGTACCAGCTCAGCCAGTTACCAGCTCTGAGACCTTGGGTAGGCTCCCTATTCTTAGCACGCCTCAGTGTCTACACTGCAAACAGAGGAAAATCACCTCCTAGGCTGTTTGAGAATTAAGTCTGATGCCTACAAAACTTTCATCTCAGTGCCTGGCATAAAATAAGTGTTTAAGAAACATTGGTTGCTTTTGCTACTAATTTAGCTTCCACAGTTCCTGGGCAGAAAACCGAGGGCACAAAACTAACGGCTTGCTCAAATCCACAAAGCTCAGATTAATGGCAAAATAGAGACTACACACCTAGTCTTTTTGCAACTATTACCATACATTCTTCTCCACATCCTGTGCTAATTCAGGTGCCCAGCATGTCCCAGGAATGGTCATCTATTGAATGGACTAGATGAGCTCTGAGGGCCCTTCTAGGTCTACACAATCAGTGATGTTAAATGACAGAGTAATACATAAAGCCATTTCTCAGTGTGCTGTGTTAATGATGAGGAATGTTTTCATGGGTAACCCCAAGCTGCAGAGCACCCACTCATCGCTGGCTCTGGCCTACAGCAATCATGCAGAGCAAACCCACAGGCTCCAGTCCGGGAAATCACTGTCCCAAGGATGATCCCATTCCACGCTTAAGATGACACCAAGCAGAATGCTGTTCTGGGAGTGAGCCCTGCCCTTTGCTGCAGAACGTGGTGGTGATTTCTTTTCTTGGGTGCCCTGGAGCTCTCTCCAGCAGCCCGAGAGCTGTCAGACTAATTCCACTGGACGAATGGCCTGTTCTGTTGATGGCCCCAGTCTGGGTGTGGAATCTGAGCCTTAGACTTTCATGGTTCATTGTGATGATTCTCAATCCTGCCTCACAGACAGCCCAAATCATCTGTGTGCTCTCACCCAGGGGAAAGGAAATCAGGCTTGTTGAATCACTAACCACCATTTACTTTCAATTCTGAAATCAGTGGACTTGGTCCTGGGGGGTGGCCCTGTGTCTTGGGCTCTGTCTCATACCCCTAGAGTTGGCTGTGTTTAGGTGTCTGAGGTTTCCAGATGACTCACCAGAGGAGGAATAGGGTAGAGACGGGGCAGGTGTTATACGTAAGCAATCCTGTCCTCATTCTACTTGAATACGAACTTCATGTTGTGCTACATGCTGGTGGATGATAAATCTCAGGGTCTGACACTTTTGGGGGTCTGAGGGCATGAAGCTGTTGCAAGGGAATAAGTACTTCATGCAAAGAGATGAATGAAACCAGCATCAGAATAAAAAGTTTATCAATGGAGATATTTATAGAGAAAAAAAATTTGTCCAAAAAATGGCTTCAGGGATGTTTTACAGTTAAAGTAGCTTAAAAAAAGTCCTCCCTCTATTACTCTCACTGTTTTTCAACACAGGTACTAGGTTTAGCATTGTAGTGCTACATCCACATGCACTGCGTAGTGCTCTTTCCTTCATATTTATTTCCAAAGGATGTCAGTTCTGCAGGTTAAAAATCAGCAGGGAATTCATAAGGAGTGAAAATATTCCAAAAAGGTTTGATGGTCTTAAACCTAAAACCTCACACCTGTGTGGCTCCCTTTGCTTTACAAAGCACTTTTATATGTATTATGAAAGGTTTGCTGTCATTTGGAGAGCATGAGACACTACTTCACGTCCATGGAGATTGTATTACAAACCCTTTCTTTCTAAGTTTTAATTTTCACATGGCAGCAAAAAACTTCCTAAGTCCAAAGGAAAACAAAATAAACTCATTATGAGGAAACTATTAGAGGCTTCATTATAAAAATTCCATATAAAAATTGTTGTTCCAAATGTTGGCTCTGAAAAACTCCCACTCAGTCTTTAAGACTGTTTAGGTCTCACTTCCTCTGGAGCGTCCACCTCGCACTGATTCCTCCCCCACTGCTGGGCTGTGTGTCCTTCCCGTACTCCTCCAGGGCAATGGCAATGTCTTGTTGTTTTTATCTCCCAGGTCTTACCCAGCAAGGTGCGAGGCACTTGGAAGATGTTCAGTATATCTGGAATGACTATAGAGAAAAACCCATTGGAAACAGGTATCTTATGGAAAGCATGTAGTATGAACTAGGTGCCTTCTAGTGCAGTCAAAGAATATTCTTAGGCAGTAATATAAACATAGCTTTTATCACTTACAAAGTCAAATTCAAATAGGGTAGAGGAGAGGAATCAGGAGAAGTCCCCTGCTATTGGAAAAAGGATAATTACAAGGACTTGCAACGTAGGGAACCTGGATGGGCGCAAGCAGCGACTGACCTCAGCTCTCCCTTCCAACCTACAGCAGTTCTCCAGACAGAAAGACACCAGGGAAGCAGAATGAGCAGGTAGTGCTCAGAGTCATATGTCAGTGATCAGAAAGCGAACGAATGGCTCCATCCTGCTGTGTTCTACCCAGACGGTGAAAGGCTGGAATAATGCCTCTCGTGGCATTAAGTTCTGTGAAGCTGTGAAGTGCTGGAGTTGGGGCCGAAGTTGCACATAAGCCTAGAGAAGCTTGTACCTGGAGGAACAATGGCAGCTTTCTCCTCTACACGTTGTGACTGGGCGAAGAGCTGGAGCGCGGACGGCCCCACCCCACCCAGCAAAAGAAGTGAAATCAACGATTATAATGTCTACTGTTACCGAAGAATGTGATTCCTAACTCCTGGGAGACGGCTACCCATAAACCATATCCAAATACTATTTTGTAACATTGACAGATGCTCAAGGCAACAGGATACACAAAGAGGAGGCAAAACTGTTTATGTGTGTTTATATGGCCCCCAGCTTTAAATTCTAGTCGTGGAAAAGGAAGGAAAATCCTTAGAAGAAAAAAAAAATCACGGAAACATAACATAGAAGATGATAATTAATCAGCATAGGCATAATGAAGTTCTGTAATTTTAAACAACAAACAAAACCCAAGCAAACAGGAAACACAAATATCAGTGATGTTAAATATCTTAAGAAAGAGTCTTGGGGCAGGAAGAGGTTTAAAGGAGATGAAGGCAGATAAACAGTAAGTCTCTTGAGCCACTCTTATTTGGCTGCCTGCACCCAGCCATGTGCAAGGTCTGTTTTCGAGCTAGTGGCTTCCACACACCCGACAAAGCCCAGGGGATAGGCGGCGAGGGGCGCCTGCTCTGGAACACGGTGGACGCGGCACCACCCTCCAGAATCTGAAAGGAAAACTGCCATCACCTGATTCCGATCTGACAGTCTTGGATCTTCTTTGGTGGGTAATAAATCAATATATAGACAGTACGTTTTCTTTTCTATTGTCTTGACTAAAATAGCCCTGTTTATTCTCAGAATAACAGAATTTCAGAGACATTAAAGGTCACTGAGTCCACCCATCAATTCATCAAGTGGCCATTTAGCCTGTAATTACCTCTAGTGATAAAGACCCCATTTCCTCCTGAAGAGACTGTTACCAGCCTTGTGCAGTTCTGAATATTGGGGAGTTCCTCCTGACATTGAGCTGAAATTTCCACGTTTGTCTTTCTGAAATATCCACCTTTGGCCCCTGGGTAGAGAATAAATCTAAACCATCTGCAATATGAGAACCTTTCAAATATTAGAAAGCACTATTATGTACTACCTGAGTCTTCTCTACCTCAGGCTAAATATACTCAGTTCTTTTAACCTTTTAGCATATGATTGTAAGCTTTCTCACAATCATGGCTGCTTGCTTCTGGACTCAATCCAGTTTCTGTCTCTTAAAATGTGGCATTCACTGGACACAGGCCACATAATGCGGTCTGACAAGCACCTGTCCCTGTGGACCACCCCCAACTTCTTTGGGTCACCGTTTACTTCCATCAGGGAATTGCTGAGGTTAAGGAGTTTTTGCTACTTAACTGAGCATCTATAATGTGCCAGGCACAGTAAGCACTTTACATGTATTGACTTAAATACTGGGAACAAGCCCATGTGCAGGGGCTGACATTATTCCTATTTCATACCTGTGGGCCTGAGGACACAGAGAAGTTAAGTAACTTGTTTAAAGTCACACATACTGGCAAGCCCTATGTTGATTCCTGATATACTTTATATTGATAGACCTTGCCCAGCATTCCAAATTGTGAAGATCTTTTTAGATTTCCATTCCTTCCTTCAATGTACCATATTTATTATTCCTCCCAGCCCCATGTCATGTCCGACTTGATAAACATGCCCTTTATAACTGTCCAAGTCATTCATAAAATTGTGACCAGGACAGACTACGGCTGGCTTGCTCGATGACTCTTAGCTCCTTTTTTTTGCAAAGCCAGTGGAAATTATTCCATTTAGTCAAGTTATGAGACTTTATTTAAAAAAATGAATTCACTGGAAGTTCCTCGAATGCTCATTACATATTTCTTTCCATCCCACACAGCTAGTTAGTGCTCAATAAAAATCACTGAAAGAAGTACTGTGTCTGAAATATGAAGCCCTGGGGAAGGTTCATGAGGGTGGCACATGACACCCTGTAATTTTAGGCAAACAGTCTCCACCACTGACTGTTCCGCCAGCATCCCAGCTTCTCTTTTGGCATACTCTATCTGCGTTCCACATGTCAGTAGCCCTGGTGAACAAATCCAGGATATAATGCTGTGAAGACTGGGGATCTAAGTGGACGCTGAGAATTTTAGAAAATGAACCACACTTCAGAACGAATTTCTCATTCCTGAATCAGAAGTCGGGTCAGCAGTAATAAAGCTATGATGAGAAGTAGCTGTCCACCATGACAAGACTGGAGTCTAGAAACCAGAGTGAAATAAAGGGGAGTTCATGGTCTATGTCTCACCTCTGTGGATGCCATCATGCATTATTACTAACATAGCAATACCACAGTATCAGGGGGCAGCCCAGTCCTCAGAAACACCACCCACCTCAGCATGCCATGGACCTGCTACTGTGGGACGTCATATCATGTCACCAGATACACACTCACTGGAAAAACATCTCTGATTTTACCCTGTAAAGTATTCTCCTCTGGTATCAACGTTATCAGAGGTTCTACTGTATTTTATATAAAATATCTAGAAGTATATGGGAATAAAGAACCCTGAAAATAGTGCTAACTTCAAAAATAATAATAAACAATAAATACTAAATAAGTGCCAGGAACAGTGTTCAATTGATTTACATGTAGTATCTCATTTAATAGTCCCAATAATTTAATGAAAAATAATACCAAAATCATTCCCAATTTACAGATAAGTACACTGAGATATAGAAAGGTTCATTACCTTGCTTGTAATTAGCAAAGCATTAAAACTTGTACCCAGCACTGTTTAACTCTTACGCTCTTAAATACAGTGTATTTAGTCCAGGTCTTCCAATAAGCAGACACGAAGATGGTATTAAATGCGTAAATATCTTTTTTTAGGGAAAATCCTTGAATGAGAGAAAAGTCAGCTGGAAGAGCCATCAGAATGCAAGGTCAGTGCTGAGGGAAGGCAAGACAGGGAAGGTGAGTGGAAGGTCTTAGTGGGGGAGGAATGGGGGAGTCTGGCGGAGGAATGCATGGCTGCTGGGGAGTCCCCAAGCCAAAGTCGCAGTCGGAGAAGCCCTGGTTGCCCAGGACAGGGCCGCTGTAGTCAGCTTCGGCTAGGAAAGCAGCGGTGGGGTCCAGCGAGCTCCAGCTGGCCTGCCACACCAGCTCTACCAGGCGCATTCTCAAGGCCACCACGTACTGCCTCCTACGAGGCCTCCGCAGAGATGCAGTTACTCCATTCTTCAGGTGTAAATCTTACCAGAAGGATTTTCTTTTACCAACAAAGACATTTCAAAACCCACAGCCTGAGTTGCCAGAATCATTAATTCTCAGGCTACAGGAGTGGAGGGCCATGGCTCATGGGAGACAGGGTTCAGTTTCCATAAGACCCCGAGTGCAGGCCCAGCTCCTGGGAGAGGAGAACGGACTAGTTTCCTGCCAGCATCTGCAATAGACTCACTTCAAGTTTATCACTCTGCTTCCAAAGAATGCGCATCTGCAGATAGTTTCACAGATTCTCTGAAACCTATTTGGGGGAGGGGCTGCTTTTGGCCATATTTCAGAAAGTTCCCGAAGGGGAGTTGCCCATGTCATGGAACTCATGGAAACAATACGGAAGTTCCGGGAATGGATCCCCTCTGAGGACAATACTGCTAACACTCTAACCTTTTAATCTTCTTTCTCATATTTTTCTCTTGCTCCAATCAAACCAACTATTATGCTCCCACAAAATTACGAAAAGTGTAACAGGACCACTTCTTTTATTTTGTTGAAACTTAAGGTGAGCCAGGCTGCTTGCTCACTTTGACCCCTGCCCGCCCCACCCACCAGGGACTGGGTCAGCTATAATCTGGCCTGTCTTCTGAGTTCCGTTTCCAGCTCAGGCTGTGTGCGCAGATCGTGCACCCAGGAACTCAATTTATCCTTTGAATATACCTACAAATATATACTATATACACATATAATATGCATATCTGAATATAACGCTGCCTGAACTGCAAGATGAAACCCTCCTTCACCCTGGCAGACCCAGGACCACTGGGCCCTCTGTGTGTTCTTTTCCAGCCCTTCGCCTCTCGCCCTCTTCCTGGCGCTGCCCTGTGGCCATCCTCGGACCTCGGACATCACGCCTGCCTGGCTGTTCTCATACCTCCCACCATCCCAGGCACATCTTTATAGTCTCTTTTCCTCCTTACCTGCCTGATCCTTAAATCTTGGTATTCCTCTCACTTAATGATTTTTATCCACTCCCATGACAGAAACCTTAGGTATCCTTGGCTTCTCATTATTTTTTCCCTGCCCCTCCAATCTTGTCCCGCACCAACTCAAATTCCAACCAGGCTACTACATATCCTCTCTGTCATGATTCCACTGTGTTCAGGGCACTGATACGTATGTATGTCTGTCCAATGCCTCATAATCTGCCAGGTGTTTCACATATATTATCCCCCAAGCCTTATCAAAATCAAACAAAATAGATCTTATAAATTCCATATTACAGATAGGGAAACTGAACCCCCAGAGGTCTAACTAACAGCCTGACATTTAAAGTTGGTCCACGGGGATCCTTCCTTTGAGTCAAGGTCTTGACCTCCAAGGGAGAGGCTCCCCCTGCAGCACACCACTACTTCTGCGTGCTCACCTCTCCCGCCCACCCACCGGAGGCCCCCCGACACTCCCTGCATGGTGCGCCCTTCATGTGGACAGAGATACTTTTTCCAGAAACCAGTGTGATCATGGCTCTCTTTTCTAGAGCCCCTGCTGGTTACACCCTAGGACTAAGTCCTTACTAGCTGGATTGGCCAGTGGTTACCCGGTTTATCCGCACACTAGAATCACCTGGAGAGCGGTGAAAAATACTGACAGCTGTGTCCCACTTCCAGAGACTGTGATTTCATTGGTCTGAGAAATGGCCTGATTTTGAACTTTTTATAAGATCCCAGGTTGTTCAAATGGACAAAGAAGCTTGGACAGCAGAGTTATGCACCGGTGCCCCTCACATGCTCTTTCCTATCTCTCCAGCAACTGCCTCCCCTGCTTCAAACCCTGCTGTGGCTTTGACTGTCCAATTCCTTTTCCCAGAGTCTCTTCTCTTTGATGAACTTCTACTTTCTTTGATATTCGGCTCAAATGTACCTTTGATTTTTCTCTGCCCTGACCACCCTTTGCTCTTGCCACTGGCCACTCCTGCCACACTATAATCTAGCTGTCTACCTGGTAGTTCCCACAGACATGTGCTGGGTCACAGTGGATACCTCTCTTCATTGTCTCTGTGTCTGCTCCCAAAACACAATGCCTGGCAAAGAGGAGATGCTCTGCCATGCATACATGAATGAACGAACAAATGAATGAGTGAGCCAGTGAACACCTTTATAAGAAGTGGAAAGGTCACTAAACTAGGATAGGACTCTGGAGACCTAAATCTAGGTAGCAACATGGAGTGGAAAAGCTTGGGATTTGTAGTACAGACCTGAATTTGAACCCTAGCTCCAGTTACTATCTATGTGATCCTTCTTAGGCTGTTGAAATACTTTGAGTTTCAGTTTCCTGTCCTGCAAAATGGAAATAATAGTGGTAATGTTTTCATTACTATTATTGAAGTAACAGTAATTACTTCATTAGTAAAGCAATACCGTAGTTAGTGATAGTAATAATAATTCATTAGTAATGAATTAGTAACTAGTAATCCCTTCATTATTTCATAAGGTTGCTAGTAATTAATTTTGTTGAAATGGTTACATAATGTCTAACACTCAAGTGTTAAAAAACATGTTTATTATTATGTCATTAGCCCTGGTTTATTCATTTGTGTGTTGTGAGAGTTATGGAATGTTACATGTTTTTTCTGTGCTATTTTCTCATTTATTAAATGTGTACAGTAATACTGTTTCTTCTTCTTGCAAAAGAAGACAGAAAGAATATAAAATGCTCTATAAATGCAACAAATTATGATTGGTGTACCCTGTTTGTGTTTATTTCCTAATCTCTCTACTTTTTTCTACCCTCTGTGATAATATCAGAGCAAGCATTGCTCTTGTACCACAAATCCTTGACATTTGAATGGAATGTATCCAGAAACATTCTTAAATCCAAATTTGCAAATATTACAAAGACAGGTAAGTTTCCAGGAAAGATGATACATTATAACTGAATCTTTCATTATGGTCACACCTTCAGATCCATAATGATTTGACAGATACCAAGGGAATTTTTAAAGCTTTGATGATAGTATCTACCACAAAAATAACTTCCTACCATAGGTGTCAAAGCCACCACTATTGTAGCAATGTCAGACATGAACTTAACATTACAAAACTTAACAAAACTTGTAAACTCTAAACACTAGTGGTAAATAATAACACTCCTAGTTTTTGAGTGCTATGTTGAGGTAGACAGGCAGGAAAGCAGAGGTGGAAAGAAGATAAAGATTCTGGGCCATCCTGGGCCATTGTGTGGCTTATTCACAAACTCGGATTTGCTTGATCCTTGTACTGGCCTCAAATTCATGCTCCAGTATAAATTAATAATTATTCATAACACGAGTCTTTGGCCTTACTTGTGATGAATAAAAATTTTAAATGATAAATTCCTGAATACTAACAGTCAACTATGTTCACTTAACTCCTGTCCTATAAAACCATTAACATGTTTGGGAGCGAATGGGCGATGTTAGGTGGGGTTAAAGGGCTCTCAAAGAATCTCAGATTTCCCGCTATTAACCTTATTAAGAGTAAAGCTCACTATGGATGAAAGTACTTCTAGGACAATAGTAAGACAAGGCTGTATCTTAACTTTTTTTTTTTTGCCGTGAAGCTTAACTTGTTACTTATTTTCTTCCCTCCTAATTCACTCAAATATCTTATTTATAAAACAAAAAGAAATTTGTGGCATGGAGATAAATTCTAATGTTGAAATCCCATTAGAATTTTCTTCAGTTGTTGAAGCATATTTGTGCATAATTTAAAATATTTTTTCCTCCTTAATTCTGCAAATAGTATAATTTCAAATATAGCAACTATTCTCTTTGTCTACCTAAATATCCAGTATTTATATTCAATATTCTATATACATTATTTTTC
Organism: Smutsia gigantea; assembly: GCA_032199065.1. Lineage (NCBI taxonomy): Eukaryota > Metazoa > Chordata > Mammalia > Pholidota > Manidae > Smutsia > Smutsia gigantea. The sequence continues at coordinate 231,707 of JAVSCE010003368.1, read as the reverse complement.
AATATTCAATCCTCTAAAAAGTAACTTTTCCTCCTTGGACATTCAAAATTAACCTTCAGTTTTGTTCTCTTCTGGGGGTACAATAAGGTGGAATGCTTCCTTCTGAATAGGTTAGGAGGCCAGTATACAGCAGGCAGACAAGACAAGGTGCAGAAATAAGATGGAGCCAGGTGACCTTGGGGAGAAATCATTCCCAGTCTCTCCGTTTAGCTCCCAAACCATCATTCTTTTGCCTTTCATATCTCTTGTCACTGAATTATAGAGCCCTTTGGCTTCTGGAAAAGCAGTTTTTTTCATTCTCTAACTAAACACTAATAAATTAACCATCCCTATCTTTGCAGAGGGGGTCCAGGCCTGGCTTTCTCCCTTTTCATCAGCCTCTCTTCCACCCTGTTTGGATCCTTCCAGCTTATCCTGCCCCGGCCAGAAAGAGCTGAGCAGTCCCAATGGCTCCGCCTGAAACTTCCTCCGAGGCTTCCTTCTCCTTAGGGATGCCCTTAGTCACAGGCACTGGGGGGCTCCTGCCTGGCCCCCAGCTCTAGAGGGCCCAGTCAGGTCTCCCTCTGGCCACATCCCTCCCTGTCAGGGCAAGCAGTCTGCAGGGCCGAGATGACAGCCTGTGTTCTCTCCTCTAGACAATGTCCTGCACGCCTGGAGCCCCGGCTCCCTGCCCAGAGAGCCCCGGAGCTTTCCTCTGGAAGGTGGTCACACAGCTGCATGTACCTCTAGGCCCAAAAAGTGGCTAAAAGGGGTGTGTATGGGCCCTGGAGGTGTGGGAGGCCCCTGCGGTAGAGCCCAGAGCCTGTTATGGAAAGAGAATTGGGTGGTTCCCGCACAACCCCCAGGAGGCAAAGATTCTACATTCAAACATGGCCTACCCGGCTGGTGAAGCTTTGCTTGTCAAGGTCAGATGATAGAATATGTTTTATTAGCTTGGTGTGTAACAAATGTGTAACATATGGTGTGCAGGCCTGCATTTGTAGTCTTGCCTTGAGCCCAGAAGTGTTAAAGACAGACCCCCTTCTCCTCACCCAGGGATTGTCCTACCGTCCTAAATTCCCACATCATTTTGGTGTGAATATTGAACAAAGTCTGAAACTTCAGTGTGGTTGAATTCTCCTTCCTAGCAGCCAGGCCTTCTTTGTACCATTCTCCCTCTTTAAATTCAGTCACTGACAGGAGAACTGGCAGTTATTCCCAAATAGGGAAGAGAAGCTGTTGTGTGTCCCACAGAGGGGTTTTAATGAAGCTTGGTTGCTCCTGGGTCAGACCCTGCCCAATGCGGAATCTGTCTGCAGTGGTGACCATAGACAGGCAGGTGATCGCTTTTTTCCTTCCTGATTTTTCTCCCTTCCTCACTGTATTATTTCACCCCCTCTTTCCTAAAGTGTGTTTCAGACACAGAGGGAGAGGCTGCGATGGAAGTCAGCCAAGCAAAGACGAAGGGTAGGGGAGCAATCGGCAATTCCAGTTTGTCGCTAATGATTTGTGTACCGTTCAAGGCCAGAGAATGATATGGGAGGCTGTGCCCCCTCCCACACAAGCATACACAATTTAGTACTTGATCATATCAGCATATAGTGCTAATACATCTAATGCGGCCTCTTGCTTCTCCAATTAGGAAGAAAATGCTGAGGGCAGGGACCACATGTTAAGCTTCTTTTGTTCTCCGTAACACCCAGCACCTTATTAGGTACATAATAGACATTTGATGAATATGTTTTGTTAAAAGAGGCTTGCCTCTGTTAATGAAATAAACGTGTGCTTGAAACTTCCTGAATAAAGTGAGTTTTTGTAAATGGAATTCCATTTTAATGACACTGGGAAAAGTGGCAATGGGAACACTATGATGGGTCTTTTAACAAAATGGATAATCATTCCATTTGGATTGTCATATATTTTTTATCCTTTTAGGCCCAAGCCAGCTAAGGGAGTAAGATAAGAGAACCTTACCCTGGAGGGGGATGTTTGTGAATTCCCTGCAACGATCCAAGTTTGTTTTGGTGACGTGTATTTTTCTGGCGATACTGCTGTAGCTTTCACTGTATTCTCAGAGGGATGTGCTATTTATAAAAGAAAGAAAAGGTTACAACCCATGGACCCAGAGGGTACTAAGGAAGTTGGTCTAAGCTCCTAGGAAATAATTCACCAGCTTTGGTAAGAAGAAAATAATAATCAGAGCTAACATTCGTTGAGCATCTGCTATATACTGAACACTTGACATTCACCATATTTACTCTTCCCTGCAAGGTAGGCATTATCATCTCTGGATGAAGAAACTAAAAGGACCTGCCCCAGGTACACTGTTATTAAACATCAAATGTGAAATTTGAACAGGATCTGTTTGATTCCAAATTAGGAAGTTTTTCATGAAAACTGTTTTTCTCTCTCTGATGTCCCACCTAAAATAATATTGATAATAATAATAAATTAATTAACTTTGAGTACCTTATTACCCCCATTTCACAGATGGAAAACTGAAGTTAAGAAATACGTATTAAATTCAAGCATAGATGATGACTTCAGAAGACTCCCAGCTGGTAAGCAAGGGGACCAGGATTCAAAGTAAGGTCCCGTCCACCCTGAGCCCGCCGCTCCTCACTGCCTTTCACAGCGCCTGTGTGGACCACCTGACTTCCCCAGGACTCATACAAAAATCAGTGGATTGGTTCCTCATTTCAATATACCATAATTATTCTTTTGGAATTCAATTATTTTCTTTTATATTTTTAGAGATAAGTCCAAACCTTTATGCATTTATAAAGCACTTCTTTTGTACCTAGGGCTGCATAGGTACTGTGGGAAATAGGAAAACATATCTGTGTGTGTGTGTGTGTGTGTGTGTGTGTGTGTGTAAAGAAATCCTACTTTTTAACCAAAAACATGGAGACTGTTTTTGATACATGATTTCATTTAAAGCTCTTCAGGAAAATGGTGACTGTGCCCTCAACTGGGTAGCTGTTAACACACCCTCTTCAGTCCTCAAGGAGCAGCTACCGACGCCTCAGGAACTCAGAGACGTACTGTTGATACTGGGTGGGCATAGAAGACTGGCCACAAAGTCATTTAAGATGATTTTGATATTACAGATTCGTTCCATTTAGCTACTCAGATTGATACCATGAGAGTAAATTAATATGTGAAAGTGCTGCTAGCTCTTTGAAAGAAAGTAATATTGAAATCCAGGTTTAATATATAACATGGGAGGCAGTTTTACACAAAACAAAGCCTGTACCCTGAATTCAAAGAGATGTAAGTTCAAATCTCTGCTCCCATTTGCTAGCTGTGTGTCCTTAGCGAAAAACTACCTGACCTCTCTAAGCCTGTCTTCTCACATACGAATGGAGATAATAATACCTTTATGATAAGCTTTGTGAAGATGAAATGAGGGCATATATGGAGAGGGTGTAGAATGATGCATGAAATATTGTATTCACCAAAAATGGTAGAATTGTATTTTTATAACTTCATGTCTAAAGAAATAGGATAATGAATTTGTAAAATTTCTCTCTAAAAATCAAAACAGGATAAAGGATACAAATTCTCCTTCCCTGTGAGTGATAGCACTGGTATGAAAAAGAAAATTCTGACAATTAAAGTTCACAGGAAAAGGATTCTAAAATAACTCTTTTCCCATGCATAGGTTTATCCAAATTTCCTTCTTAATTTTATTACTGTTGACATTTTATTTTATTACTTAAGATAATCTTGCGTGAGCTAGAGAGAGCCACAGAAATGGGTGGGGGTACTCTGAAATATGCTGTGGTCTTTCTGTACATGTCAATGTCAGAACTAATGATTTCAATCCCACATGGTGTGAGAAACATGGAAAAGGGAAGATAGAAGAGCATGATTGATACTTCCCAATTCTTGCTTCCATAGTAATTTAGTATATATAAGACAAACTTCTTTAAAGTCTTAATTTTCAATCAGAAAAGCAGAGGTGAATGCTGTCAGCAGAGCAGAGGTATACAAGTGTACACAGCAGCGGGGACTCGACTCTCCAGCGGACAAGCCAGCCAATTAGATCTACCGAGCTGTAGATCTATGTTCTCAAGGACCCAAGGAAGTCAGCCTGCAATCAGCTATAAAATCTTTGCTTTTAATATGCAGCGTCCTTCAGTGGGAATGACAAGGAGGCCAAGGCGACATTGGAAGGCTGCAGACAAGGCGTCTTTACTCAGAGATAAAGGCGAAGAAGCCCAGGAAGCTGGGTAAGAGCAACATAAAAATGTATGCCGCATTCTTGCCAGTGTGCTAAAATGATGCTAGAAAGTACAAATTCTCAGGCATTTTTGAATTGCTTCTCCATGACCAATAGGCCTGCAGACCAGAACTATATCAGCTCCCATTTGCACAACCAACCAAGTTCCTGTCCCTTACTCCAACTCCAACACAAAGCACATAATACTCGTGAAAAAGTAACCATCTATCTGGAAGGTGGGGATTGGGAAGGAGAAGAGACATGGAAAAGTTGTGAAATTTTATTCTACCAGTTACTATGTTCCAGGAGAATAAAAGTGGTTCTGAAGGCCCTGTCTCGTCAAGGGTAGAAAAAATAAAACCATGATGTCAGATGTGATCTTTGATGGCTTGCTTTTTTTTTTTGGTATCATTAATGTACAATTACATGAGCAACACTATGGTTACTAGATTCCCCCTTTAATCAAGTCCTCACCACATGCCCCATTACAGTCACTGTCCATCAGCATAGTAAGATGCTATAGAATCACTACTTGTCTTCTCTGTGTTATACTGCCTTCCCTGTGCCCCCCCCCCGCTACATTATGTGGGCTAATCGTAATGCCCCTTATTCCACTTCTTCCTCCTTTCCCACCCATCCTCCCCAGTCCCTTTCCCTTTGGCAACTGTTAGTCCATTCTTGGGTTCTGTGAGTCTGCTGTTGTTTTGTTCCTTTAGTTTTTGTTTTGTTCTTATATTCCATAGATGAGTGAAATCATTTGATACTTGTCTTTCTCAACCTGGCTTATTTCACTGAGCATAATACCCTCTAGCTCCATCCATGTTGTTGCAGATGGTAGGATTTGTTTTCTTCTTATGGCTGAATAATATTTCATTGTGTATATGTACCACATCTTCTTTATCCATTCATCTACTGATGGACACTTAGGTTGCTTCCATTTCTTGGCTGTTGTAAATAGTGCTGTGAAAAATATAGGGGGGCATAGGTCTTTTTTAAACTGGGATCCTGCATTCTTAGGGTAAATTCCTAGGAGTGGAATTCCTGGGTCAAATGGTATTTCCATTTATTGGTATCTTCTTTAATTTCTCTCATGAGTGTCTTGTAGTTTTCAGGGTATAGGTCTTTCACTTCCTTGGTTAGATTTACTCCTACATATTTTATTCTTTTTGATGCAATTGTGAATGGAATTGTTTTCCTGATTTCTCTTTCTGCTAGTTCATCATTAGAGTATGGAAACGCAACAGATTTCTGTGTATTAATTTCGTATCCCACAAGTTTGCTGAATTCAGATATTAGATCTAGTAGTTTTGGAGTGGTTCTTTAGGGTTTTTTATGTACAGTATCATGTCATCTGCAAACAGTGACAGTTTGACTTCTTACTTACCAATCTGGATGCCTTTTATTTCTTTGTGTTGTCTGATTGCTGTGGCTAGGACCTCCAGTACTATGTTGAATAAAAGTGGGGAGAGTGGGCATCCTTGTCTTGTTCCTGATCTTAAAGGAAAGGCTTTCACCTTCTCACTGTTAAGTATGATGTTGGCTGTGGGTTTGTCATATATAGCCTTTATTATGTTGAGATCCTTGCCGTCTATACCCATTTTGTTGAGAGTTTTTATCATGAATGGATGTTGAATTTTTTCAAATGCTTTTTCAGCATCTATGGGGGTGATCATGTGGTTTTTGTCCTTTTTGTTGATGTGGCGGATGATGTTGATGGATTTTTGAATGTTGTACCATCCTTGCATCCCTGGGATGAATCCCACTTGATCATGATGGATCATCTTTTTGATGTATTTTTGAATTCGGTTTGCTAATATTTTGTTGAATATTTTTGCATCTATGTTCATCAGGGATATTGGTGTGTAATTTTCTTTTTTGTGGTGTCTTTGCCTGGTTTTGGTATTAGAGTGATGTTGGTAACATAGAATGAGTTTGGGAGTATTCCCTCCTCTTCTACTTTTTGGAAAACTTTTATGAGGATAGGTATTAGGTCTTTACTAAATGTTTGATAAAATTCAGCAGTGAAACCATCTGGTCCAGGAGTTTTGTTCTTAGGTAGCTTTTTAATTACCAATTAAATTTCCTTGCTGGTAATTGGTCTATTCAGAATTTCTATTTCTTCCTGGGTTAGCCTTGGAAGGTTGTATTTTTCTAGAAAGTTCTCCATTTCTTCTAGGTTATACAGTTTGTTACCATATAATTTTTCATAGTGTTCTCCCATAGTTCTTTGTATTTCTGTGGTGTCCGTAGTGATTTTTCCTTTTTCATTTCTGATTCTGTTTATGTGTGTAGACTCTCTTTTTCTTGATAAGTCTGGCTAGGAGTTTATCTATTTTGTTTATTTTCTCAAAGAACCAGCTCCTGCATTTCATTGATTCTTTCTATTGTTTTATTCTTCTCGATTTTATTTATTTCTGCTCTAATCTTTATTATGTCCCTCCTTCTACTGACTTTGGGCCTCATTTGTTCTTCCTTTTCTAGTTTCGTTAATTTGATGGCTTTCTTATTTGCATTTCACTCAGTGAGTATCAAAATCGAGGCAAAATTGCATAATGTTTAAGAGCTCAGGTTTGGATTCAAATAGACTTTGGTTTCGTTCCTAGTTCCAGAGCTCACCATGTGACCTTAAACAGGCTCCTTACTTATATTTATATGCCTGACTTTCAAGATCATTTAAAGATAAAACGAATAAGTCATGTCAAGTAGTTAGCACACATGTATTGACATTTTGAACTGGATCATTTTTCATTGTGGGGGTTGCCCTGTGCATTGGCACGATGTTTAACAACATCTCTGGTCCCTACTCACTAGATACTAGCAGGCCTCCCTTTCCCCAGTAGTGGCAACCAAAAATGTCTTCAGATGTTGCCAAGTGTCCACTGTGGGTGCGGGAGTCAAATCATCCCTAGTTAAGCACCTCTGCTTTGGATCAATCCAAGTTGTAGGAGATGAGGATAACTCCGTTCTTCTCCTTGAGATATAGATTTTTAAGCCCCAGCTTTAGAAATTTATACTCTTAATTTGAGAGCCTTGTAATAAATACACAGCTATGGGAGGCTCAGTTTCCTCCTCTTGAGACTGTCTTATTTTAAGGGTCCCTCTTATTCTGACCCTGAAAATTCTATTCTTACCTCTTTCATTTCACCAAGGATTTAAAAATGATTTTTCCCTATGAGGACACTTACATAAGTGGTACATGTTCAACTGGAAAAATTAGGAAATGCAGAAAGGCAAGAAAAGAAAGAAAGGGGAAGAAAAGAAATACCATTTATAATTCTAGCAGTTAGAACTTACTAGGCTTAACATTATGATGATGGGTTTTCAGATATTTTTTGAATACACATATGTGCATATATACACAAATACACATGCTCATACACACTTTATGATACGCACACATACACACAAATACTCCCTCTATGGTTGTCACTTCTCCCAGTCATCAAGACTAGCAATCTCCAGACCTAGTGCTAGATGCTATATTTTTTTTTTCTCATGTACAACTTCCCTTAAGAAGTGGTTCATCAACTCTTTGTTTTCAACTAGCACCTGAGAGTGGATGTACCTGAAACTCACAGCATTAGTCCTTTATTTCTCCACCAAAAGACATCTTTACTTCCATGTCCAACTGCCCATTAAGCACAACAGTGTTAAAACTATCCCCTTTGGTCAACTCTCCTTTCACCAATAAGCCTCCCTCAGTTTTCTAAGTTACAGGTTTGGAAGCCAAATTTGACTCTTCCTTATGCGTATTGACTCATGCCCACGGTCACTGCTGCCCATCTCTTACTTGTTCTTTGGATCTATTTCCCCAGGAGCATCAGTCAGGTCCTAATTATTTTGTTCCAGGTATGTTGTTTTCTAGCATCTCTCCTGCCAATCACTTTGATTGAGATAATCCTCTCCTCTTTTCAGACACCCACAATGACTACCCATGGCTTCTTGTATCACAGGTTAAATCTTAATAATGAGCTCGGAGGGGCCTCCTCACTGCCTTCCACTCTCCTCCCAAGGCCTTTTCTTCTGCTGCTCCACAGCTTGCACTTTTTATTCCTTATCAACTCTTCACAGCTCACAATTCCCTTACTCCCCTTTCTGAACAACAGTCTATTAAAGTAAAGTAAATCAAAGCACAAGGCTGATGTCTTTTAAAAAAGAAGAACTACAACATTAATAAATTATCTTTCTGCTTATACTTTAGTTACCAGCTGTAGCTAATTATTTATTATATTAATAATGTGTATCTCTTTTTCATAGATTATTCAAAAATGTTTTTTTAAATTTATTTTGGTTTCAAAAACACATTTGAATTTTCACCAGATAGGGTGAGATGTGCTTATAATACTAGGAAGTCAATCTCACAAGATGATTTTCTGATAGTAATATTTCTCTATCAAAGCACATCTTTACTGAATCCAAAAGTCAGCTAGGTTTTATCAATTAAAAGGTATATGAAGGAATAACCCTTGAATTTGATCATTGTAACCTGGACAACATATCACTCCATTGAATATAAATAAGAATCTGTATGGTGTTATTACTAAAAAAAATTCTTTTCAATCCGGCTTTTACTAGTGGATAAACTTCTTAAGGGCAGGGACCATGCCTCTGACGTCCTTTGCAATGCTCACAGTAATGGAAATATGGCTTTGTGTGCAGCTGGTCCTCAATAAATGTTGGTAGGTGATTCATATTTGAAGGGGAAATGGAAAGAAAAGCCTGAAGGACTTAAAGGATTTGCATGCGTGCATCTTGCTGTGAATAATACAAATGTGGAGGGAGATGACTAAGTGGACAGCATGGAACATGGAGGGCTTGGCCTCTGAAATATTCAATATTAGGAAGTTATATTGTGACTCACGGCAGCACGCAAGTCATGAGATGGAAAACAGAGCGGCTGGAAGATGGGCTGAAAGACTCAGGTGCTGCCGAAGCGAATCCCAGCTTCAGGCCTGCGATGCTTTCAGGGGCAACGCTCCGCCGGGGAGAGCGCCGAGGACAAGGGAAGGGACGGCACAGAAACAGCAAATGCCTCAGTGCGAAAAGAAGGGAAAGCATTGGTAGTGCGGAGGTGGAAACCACGTGACCAACAAGGTTGGGTTTAGTGTGGACAAGATTATAGTCAGATACTAGGTCTTCTAAAATTTCATTTCCTACTTTAAATACAGCAAGCCTCCTTCACATTTGACCACAGAATTCTACATTAATGCTCGGCCATGAGGCACAGCTGGGTTGTAAAGTAAAAAGAAACCAATTCCTCGTGTGTTTGGAGTCATGACTTCCTCTGTCCTCTCTGCCACACCGCCCGGCCCACGTATCCCCCAGATGCTCACCACGGCCAGCTCACTCCTTCCCATCCTGAGCTTCTCTGTGCCAGTGCCACTGACGCACTCAATGAAATATCAAAAGCCTTTCATGGGGTATGGTGTCCACAAATACGTCCACAGTTTCTTGCCACTCCCTTCAGAGGACAGAATTACTTCCCCTCCCCTGAAGTGTGACCGGACCTGATGTGCTTCAGATGAACAGAATAATGAAGACCCGAAGGGATGTGGCTTCAGTTCTGGCCTGAAGGGCATTGTTGCCTCCTCCGTGCTCTCTCTGAGTCACTCATTCTGGTGAAGCCAGCTGCCACATTATGGGAACACTCAAGCAGGTCCGTGGGGCGAGGAACTGAAGCCTCCAGCCAGCTGCTGCACGAGGAGGGCCCCTGGGAAGCCGAGTCTCCCGCCCCGGCCCACCCTTCAGATGAGTGCAGCCCCAGCTGACAACTTGACTGGAGCCCCATGAGAGACCCCGAGCCAGAACCACCGGCTAAGCTGCCTGGATTTCCTCCGAATGTGTGGGAAAATAAATGCTTGTTGTTTTAAGCTGCTAACTTTGGATGTGATTTGGTACAGAGCAACAGATAGCGGCTGATACAGTCAATTTTCCAATAGAGCTCTTATTTTGGAGTTCAGTTTTAAAAGTTTTAGTAAAACACCTGTTTTCATCTAAATAGCTCCCAAGAGAAAAAGAAAAGTAGTTTAAAGTAAAAATAGTTTCATTATTTTGGGAATACTTGTTTACCTGCTCCTAATATATAAAAAAGTTACATGTCAGAAGTGTTCAGATTTTGACAAAGACCAAGACAACTGATTTTTCTCATATAATAAGCTTCCAGAAACAGCCAGAGCACTGAAGAGCCTAAGAGACCTCTAAGGTAAGGAGCTGGGAAGTGGCCAGATTTTCTGCTGAGGTTATTTTCCTGATTTAACCTTATTTAACATAAATGAACAAAAAAAAGGTGGCCATTCCTTTTTTTGTGTCTTTCCATCTCCTTTTGCCCAGTGCCCAGACATGACCAGCACACAATGGATGTCTGTTGAGTGAATGAATGAATGAAATTGGCTTAGGGGACAACTGAGGCACCCTTATACTCTCCTAGAGATTAAAAAGGTATGAAGAGCATATGATATGACTAATGTTGTAAACTTAAAGAAGTATATAGTTCATATTCTAAATGACACTATTCTAAATGATTCACATAAATCAAGACAGAATCTTCACAATATCCCTACTATTATCATCGCTATTTCTAGACGAAAAGCTGAAAGCTCAGAGAGGTCAGGAAAGCCACCCACGGTCCTGTAGGTACTGAAGTGGTGAAGTCAGGATTTGAGTACTTGTCTAAGCTTCAGGGTTGGCTTCTGCCCCCTCCGTACCAAGGCCCTTCCCTAACTGAGCTACACTAGCTCACACCCAGCCAGTTCTCAAGGCCAGAGAAGGTGGACATGGTATGAAGAAATGCAAGAGAAGAGAGAACTGTGCCTGCCTTGTGGTGTTTTGGGGACTTGTATTTATTCACATGTTTCTCTCACAAGACCACCAATTTAATACTCTGCCAATTGCCCGATTATTCATGTCCATGTGGAGCTAAGTGGGTTCTTCTCCAGCTGGACACCTTTTTTTCTCAACATAATTAACGAAGCTCATCAAAACCCTAGAAAACAAGCCCAGCGCACCAGTCACTCTCATTGCCATGTTAATTGGGGGTCACGTGCTCCTGACCCCACCACAGGGATGTTTATGTGGTGTCAGCGTTGCTCACAAATGTTTTATGTCGACAGTGGGTTATTAGTGAACAAGGGCCGTGTTCTTTCTCCTGACAAGCAGCCACGTTACACACAAACGGCTGTGGAAGTGTCTGAAGGTGGATCCTGATAGCAAGGGCACAAGAGCTGCTGTGTGCAAGTTGTTCCAAGGAGAGGGCTCAGAGCCACCCTGCAGGGGGCTCCCTGGCTGGGCGGGGGGCAATGGGAAACAGGAATCTGTTCTGTCCAGTTAGAGAGTTATATAGCTTTTAAAAGATAATGTAAGGAGTCAGAGGCTTCTAAACAGCAAAATGTATTTCTCATTTTGCCTCACCTCTGGTCCTGCCAATTGCCTTTCTGATCACAGAGCAGCTCTGTCCTTGTTCTGGACCTGCTCCGCTCCACACCGCGGCTACTGACCACTTGAAACGTGACTGGTCCAAATTGAGCTGTGCCGTAAGTGTAAGAGACACATCAGAAAGACTTGGTATGAAAAAAGGAATGCAAAACATCTCATCAATAATTCTCATGTTGATTACATGTTGACATAATAATATTTTAATATATTGCATTCAATGAAATTATAGTAACTTCACCTGTTTTCTTTTTGCCTTTTTGTAACGTGGCTAATGGAAATTTCTGAATTCCATGGTTGGCATTTGTGGTTTGCATTTTATTTTTATTTGTGCTGCTTCAGAGTTGGAACATCTAAATGTGTCCCTGCTCTGAGAGGGATGCAAAGGCCTTAAGATCTTCCAGGTCTTTTCTCTGGGTTTTTCCACCACATTACTGAAAATCTTCCTAACAGGTGACACTGAAACTAGCCTTATCCACCATGAAGGCTGCTGTATGGCAGACATGAACCACCTGTGTTCCAGGGCCTCCGGTCACCCGTCAGCCCGGCGACGTCACACTCCAGGCCCTGCCTGGCTACAGCGCTGCCCTGTGCACTCAGATTCCCTCTGCCCTGACTTGAGAAGCTGGCTCTATGGGCTTAGTGGCTCTCAGGGAATGAGCAGGTGCATGCAGAGCCCTCACCTGGAGCTGTGCAGTTTAGGGATACCACCACCGTGTCCGTGGCAGGTGCAGGAGGGCCGCCAGCACCTGCAGTGCCCATGAGGTTGTGGCCTCGGTCCGTCTGCTCAGATGGGGCACCTTTTCCCTAATTCTCCCGGGGCACTGGTGAGACAAGAGGTGGGGGGAGGTGGACTACTCTCCTCATGCAGAGATGACCTTTCTCGTTGCACCACTGCCAAACTTCAGCTTAGCACTGGAATTGTTCCTGGCTTAACAGGCCCATCAGCGTCCTTTGTATGAACTGGCTAGAGCCCAGCACAGAAAAGAAGCCCAAATAAACTTTCAAACATCTAAGATGCAAAAGCAGTTAGAGAATGCAGGTGTTTATAAAACCTCTTCTAGGCAATCATAATATTAATAAATGGGAGTTACTCATTGGATACTATTTGAGGTCAATATTTACTGTTTAGTAAATAAAAATGTATAGGTAACCGGAATATTCTCATGAATCAAATTAATCATGATACTGTATTGGAAATCTAACTAACATGAGAAGTATTTTGATTCTTTATGCACTGGGTCAGGTGCAAACCATTTGGTGTCATGAAAGAAGATTAATTCCATAGAAACTTGCTCAGGAACCAAGATATAACAGAGTATCTTAGTGTAGGAAAAGAGCGTTTTTTTTTTTCCCAAGAGCTCTGTAGCCTCTAGAAAAGCCCAGAGTTGCTATGAGTAGTTAACGAATGATGCCATATATGTTTTAAAGCTTGGAACCCTGCTTTTTTCATATCCTCACATAATGACTAGCTTTAGAGAGTGTTCTCCTCAAGTAATAGATGTGACTAAATCCCTTATAATTGAAATATTAGGCAAAAGACACATATGATAGTCTGTTGCTACTCTAAATATGAAAACCATTTTCATAATATGAATTCACTGAAAAATAAGTGCTTGTCAAAACAAAAAGCCCAACTATAAAACAGGAGTAGCTATTCGTGGCTCAGCTTAACACAAACTTTAAAAAAATTGCTATGAGCTTGCTTCACACCTTTTGATGGTGTAGAACAAGTAAGTACTCAGCAAATGAGAAATCAAAATCAGAAGAATAAGATAAATAACAACAAGTATTCAGATTACATTGAAGTGCAGTTAAGACTTGATATTTAGATTTATATACATGCTCATCACTTTCCAAAACTATTATTCCGTCCTAATATTTAACTGTCTGATCAACACGTCATTAATTTCCCTTTCATCTTATCATACAGTCAATCACCAAGTTCTGTTATTTCTTCCTATAAATGCTGCTGTGCCCAATTTCCCTTAACTTTTCAATGTCACGTCCAGAGCTTCTGACTGCCTCACACTTCACACAGCTGGAAGCCCTCGAACTGCTGTCCCATGCATTCTACCTCACTGTTCCCCATGAAACCTTTCCTCCATCCTGGCTATAATGGGCGTCATCCACTTAAGGAACCCTTTGCTTGAGCCAGAACGCCTCTCCTCCCACCCTCCATCCATCTAACTCCTAGTCGCGCTTGGTCTCCCCTTGGAGGCCACTCTCGTCTACTCCTGCCTGGACTGACTGTCACCGTCTCTCTGCCTGTGGTCCTTCACACAGAGGTTGCTAAGGCAGCACCTACCCACTTGCTGCCTTGTACTGACTTAACATGCGCGCCTCCTCCTCCCTGACTAGGTCACACACTGCTGGGCACTGTAGATGATACCACTTTGGCATCTATTTTTAGTCCACAGTACTCAGAACTCGAGGAGTGAACATGCACAGAGAGGGTATGCCTAGTCAAGTTTTATAATTTTCTAGACTTGTGACAGACTCTTTGGCTGGTACGTTTCCTTCAAGGGAAAAACAAAGCCGAACCTACTCTTTTGTGTGAAAGCACTGATTTTCCCCTGGGAGGCATTGGGCAGGGATGAGGGTGCAGGGAGTGACCTTGGAAGGAAGGGAATCTCAGACTCAGGAGGCAGAATGGAATGGGGCATCTGGCTGAGGCCACACCTCCTGGGAGCCCAGGAATGTCTGGACTCCATCCTTGATGTAACAGTGTCAGAACACGGGACTCGGAGGTGCAGCCCTACTGTTATGCCTGCCAGCAGGATGTCCCAAAAGAAGCCCTGAGTAAGCCTCGAGCTTCCTTCAAGTCTGCACTTCCCATTCCGTGGCATCTCCCTTTGCACAGATCCTTAGGGAAAGAGCTCTGCACAAACAAGGTCCTGCTCTTAGTAGGCCCTGAAGCAAAGGAATGAACAGTGAACCCTCTCTCCGAGACAAAGGGAAGTTCCACCCTTCTCCATGGTGGGAGTCAGGGTGGGCAGTGGAGGATGAACTGTTGTGTGTTATTAAGAAGATCAACAGGAGTAATTCTATGATTTACAAAGCATAACTAAGATTCACACGATTTGGTCTTACAAAAAATTTCACTCTATTCTGAAAAAGAAAAAGAAATCCATGAAGCACAGAGTAACCTAACTTTTCCAACTCACTTGAAATGATATAAGTCTTAGACCTTACAGAATTTATAGTTCCACATACAATAACTGCCATAAGTAAGCATATACCAGTACTAAGCAATGAAGCAAACAGAGGTTGCTATGAGTGTAGTTGCAGATTATCTTATGTACTATTTCTCCATTAGAAAATGGTATGGTGGCATGGTGGTGATGCATTGCTTATTCAAATGCACAGTCCCTCTGGGATGAGTCCAAAACCTACTGACTCTTGAGTCTTTGGCAGTGGAATCTGATTATCTGCATCTTGAACATTTTCCAGAGGTGATTCTTAGGCCCACAAACGTTTCAGGACCACTGTTTGATGGGTTGTAAGCTCTCTCAATAAGCAAGAATCTTCTTGTGCCATCAAACCTTTAAAGAATATTCTCATAGAGGGCTAATTAAAATGTCTTTCTTGCACAATACTACTATGTAAAATGAATTCTTTTCCTAAAACCTTTCTTTTTCTGCTGTTTACTCTTAACCTTGTATCTCTAAGACTCTGACAGAATATCAATTAGGATTTTCAAATGTGCCAGTGTATGTATGGAAGTGACTTATTATACCCATCAATATGGACATTTATTATCTGGATTTCTGTAGCATTTCTGCCTACCAGGTTTCTCCTTGGCTGGGAGGCCCTGGACTCAGTCAGTGATGAGTGTTCTGTCAATATTTTACCTTGCATCTGAGTTGCCAGATACTATTGGCTTAGTCAGGGTCGTGGAACCTAAATTGTTTTTATAGCCCTTGAAGTAAGTCAATATTTTTAAGATTCTAAAAGTCAGTGAATTGCAAGATGTTATTCTAAAATAGCATGATGATCATGTTGACACTGCTGCCCTTTGGAAAGCATGTATCTTACATATGTACATTTTATGTTAAGAGAGCAATTTGGTTTTTATGAAGCCAGCCCTATTAAAGCCCAAAATGTTAGAAGTGATAGTGTTAAATATGCTGTAAAATATAAATATCAGGCAATATTCGATATTCAGACAGAAAGATGTTAAAAGTCACTGAGGGAGCCTTTGATAGACCAAGCATCCACATTTATCTTGGATGTCTCCAATACCCCAGCACAATGACAATAAAGGAATAAAAATGATTAAACATTCAGAACAGAGAGGATGGGAGATGACAATAGCAATTGAAGGGTGTCAACAAAATTTTGGAAGATGAAAATCAGATGACTGAGTGGTAAACGACTCAGAGTTTAGGGGGAGCTAAATCTAATCTCACAGTAGGGGAAACCAAAACTAAAGAAAGATGGTTCAAGCTAAAGAGTGCTGTAAAGTTTCAGGAATCAGGTGCACCGTTGAATGCCAGGATGGGAGGCGGGGTGCTCACAAAGGGAAAACTGGTTAAAGTCCTGTCTAATTAAGAGGTGGCCCAGATACACTCCCTCAGACTGGAAGAAGAAAGGTGTCTTACTCTCTGGAGACAGGAGGCCACAAGTCTCTGGAATCCAGCCGTAGCAGAGGGTGGGTTGCAGAGCCATATGAAAACAGGGAAATTAAGTGAAATTCTCTGTAATATTAGTGAGACACCCCTAGCCCTCACCACCACCTGCCAACTCCCTTCCTCTGCTCAGTTCCAGAAAGCTAGCCTCCAGATACCCAATTCTCATTAGTGAGACCGAAGGATCTTTTCTGATTGGGGAAAAAATCTACAGGCATTTTTTAAAACTGAAGTATAGTTGATAATATAATAATATATTGGTTTCAAGTATTCAACATATTGATTCAATAGTCATATACATTATTAAATTCTCACCCCAACCAGTATAGTTCATATCTGTCAACATAGAAAGATGTTATAGAACTATTGACTAAATTCTCTATGTGGTACTTTCATTTCCATGACTAATTTATATTATGATTAAGACTTTGTGCCCCTTTATCCTTCTTACAATCCCCCCCCAACCCCTCCCTTATGGTAATCACCAGCCACTTCTCAGTGTCTCTAAGTCTACTGCTATTTTGTTCATTTTATTTTATTTTGTTTTTAGATTTCACATATAAGTAAAATCATATGGTATTTGTCTTTCTCCACTGGCTTATTTCACTTAGCTTAATACCTTCTAGGTCCATTCATGTTGTTGCAAATGGCAGGATCTCTTTCTTTTTATGGCTGAATAATATTCCATTGTGTATATCCATTCAACTATTGATGGACACTTTCGTTGCTTCCATAGCTTGGCTACTATAAATAATGTGGTGATAACATAGGGGTGCATATGTCTTTTCAAGTCAGAGATTTTGTTTTCTTCAGGTAAATTCCTAGAAGTAGAGTTATTGGGTCAAAAATCTATAGATATTGATCCAGTAAAAAGGCTGGGTTCTAGCCCAGTCCCACTGTAACAAAGCCCTGCCTAAGGACACAGAATAACTAATTTGCTTTATTGTGCCTCACTCCTAAAATAAAGAGATGTTTGAGAAAAGCTGCTAATGTGAAAGAAAAATAATAAACTGAGCATATGAATAAAGGGTACTTGGGAGAAACAGAGACAAAGCAGATAGCACAAAAAAGCTTACTTTAAAAATGATAATTAATATCCTTAGATCAAAAAGAGTAAATCAGAGAACAAGAAAGAACTTATGAAAATTAAAAATGTGATCAATAAAATGAAATATATAATTTTCAAGTTACAGAATACATTTAAGGAAATCTTACAGAACACAGAACAAAAGGACAAAGATATGGAAAACTGAAAAGGCAGTTAATCTAGTAGGCCAAACACACGATGAATAAAAGTTCCAGAAAGTTAAGAAAAAAAGAAGGAAGGGAGAAATAATTAAAGAATAATACAAGATCATCTCTTAAGGATGTATTTCCAAACTTTTAAAGAAAGTACGTAATGAGTGTAGTGAATGAAAAAGTAAGCAACATTAAGGCATATCATCATGAAATTTCAGAGATGGCGATATCTGCAAAGTTTTCAGAGTGAAACAAACAGGCTATATACATAGAATGGGGGACCCAAATTTCAACTGGACTTCTCAGTGGTGTGAAAGCCACAGGATTGTGAAGAAATGCCTTTAAAATTCTGACTGAATATGTTTTCTTAACCATAATTCTGCAACTGGCAAACTATCAATCAACTGTGAGGATAAAGATATTCTCCAGAACAGTTTTCATAAATACAATCTCCTGGGCACCCTTTCTTAAGAGGCTGCAAGAATGTGTACACCTTTTCTTAAGGAGCTGTAAAGAAACTGTGTTCCACCACCAATTTGAGGGACTAAGCCAGAAAAGAGGTGGAGGGATAGAGCGAGAAACAGATGTGAAATATTCCAATAATGATGGTGAAGAACTGTTGCATGACTTCATTTAAGTAACAGACCAAGAAAACGACAGAAAAGAATGGGGAAAAGTGTATAAGCCCTAAGGAGAGACACTGAAAGAAAGATTGAGAAAGAGAAAGAGAGGGAAGTGAGGAAAGAGAGGGAAGTGAAGAAAGAGAGGGAGAGAAAGGAAAACAGGCAGGAGAGGGAAAAAAACAGGAAAAAAGATTATTTGCTGTGTTTGATGATACTGAACATTTTATGGGGTCAGAAAAGTTTGAGGATAGATTGAAGGTAGGCTCAGGGAAAACATCAATTTTTTAAAAAAAAGAAACTGTTACTAATTCCAAGGAAAACAAAAGTTGTACAAGACAGGAAATACAGTATATTACATAGCTAAACTGCGAGGCAGTAGGCAAAAACCAGTCATGTAAATAGGGAATACTTTAAAAATCAAACTTTGAGCTGTATCTAGGTATAGTGAGAGTTTAGGGAAGAGAAAAACAGAGACTATGTATGGAGGGAGCTATGTTTGTGAGAAGAGAGTGTAAGCTAGTGAATACTCATTTTCTATAGAATCAAATAATTGAAAAATTGAGAAGCAGCAGTTTATGGAGAAAAATAACAAAACAACTCTATGAACTGAAGTAGTTGCATTTGGAAAAAAGAAATTGAGAATGGAGTGGATGAAATGGGGCTACCGCTTCTCATCATAAGCCTTATAGTACTATTTGATGTTTGGAACTATGTCATGCATTATTTGGAGAAAATAAACAATACATATATTTTAAGGAAACTGAACAAGGCAGCTTCAGGGTTTTAAAGATGACGTGTCTTCAAAGAGATTTCCATGATGGCTGTGAATAATGGAGCTCTGTTCTTTTGGTAGAGATTTTTATGCCTAAAAAGCCCACAATAATGTACCTCACATGGTATATTTACTATGGTATTTTTTACTAACAAATTTTGATAAAATAAAATTGAAAGGGGAAACCATTCTGCAAAATATGAGTATATACGTTGATATACATATTATTATATACACAGACACACATAACCAACATGTAAGGAAAAAAGTAGCAGAATGATCCATGATTTATCTAGTCCTATGATTGCAACTACTAAAAATTAACATCACATTTTGGAAATTACTCACTTTCCACTATTCCATGTAGGAATTATTTCTGGACTCCAGGGATCCCTGTGACCTTCCTTGACCAGCAAGAAGTCATTTGTTCTGGGTTTCCTTCTTTCATAGTTGTTCCATTGTTGTGTGTGTGTGTGTGTGTGTGTGTGTGTGTGGTTTTTTTTTTTTTTTTTGGTCAGACACAGAGACTGAGCTTGCCTCCCCAGAAGTCTCATTGTTGTTCCACTGGTTCAAGATAACCACCTCCTATCAAAGGATTCTTTTTAGACTTGCCTTTCCAGTTCTTCTATTGATGTCAGAAGCAGCTTTGTGTTATTTGTGCTAATGCTCTCTCCATTGGCACTGATAATCAACTATAAACATATTTTTGGTCCAAATGTTGATAATCACCATGTTTAATGATTTATTAAACATCCTTATGTTTATGACACAGTGTTAGATACTATGCAAAAAACAGAGGGAAAGAGACAGACAGACAGACAGAGAAAGAGAGATCCTGTCCTTGAGAAATGATGAGATTAGGAAAGATAAGAGACACAACCAAAGTAGGTTCTGGTTATTTTATCACAGAAACACATATTTTAAAAATTAGAGAGCAGTCCAGAAGGTCTGATATGTGAACAAAATGAACTATCTATGAACAGAAGTTCTAGAATGTTAAAGCAAAGGGAAAGGAGAAATGATCAGAGAAATACAAGAATATAACCCAGAAAAGATCCAAAACCTTGTACTGGTGGAAAGCTTATTGATACCTTCATTGTTACTATTTCAGTTGAAGTTTATGGGAATTAAGGGAAGATGATAAGGAGTAAAAAGAGGATGTGGAAAAAGGAAATGAAAATGAGTATGGGGAGAAGGGTTTTAGAACTCTCTCCTAAAGCAGAGACTCACCACTAATATATGTAAACAAATAGAAAATAATAGTATCACTCAATCGCATTGGCAACTTGCATAAACAAGGACTTTTTTAAGAAGAAATATCCAAGTATAAAATTTTCAAAGTAAGTTTTTTTGCCTCTATTTTTGTTGCCTCTTTTTTGAAATATCCAAGTGAATGAATTTCTTTTCATTTCTGAGAGAAATGGCGCTTTCTGGAAGTGTCCCAAATAAGCTAACATCTGTATAAGATCATGATCCTGAAATAAATGTTTGAGTGTGATTGGCTCTGGTGTTCAAGCCATTCACTAAGTCTAAGTGTCGATCACAGTTCTCGTGGCTGACAAAGAGTAAAATGAATTTTTACTAGCAGCAGAAGAAAACTAATTTGAACTACAGTACACCTATGTATAATTATAATTTATATCTCGCCTCTAATTCATGCTCGTATTTGTGCAATGTACTTGCATATAGTGTAATTAACTATTCTGAGAGTTATGTAAATACTGCTCCACAATCAGTTAAAAGCATGAAATAAATAGTATGTTTGCAGAAAGACATTCACATGTTTATATATGTATTTTGAAGCCTGTTTCAAACAGTGGTGAATTAATATTTCATTCAAAAGTGTGCTTTTGCTTGCTGGTTCTTGATGAGGTTAAGACATGATTATTTTAATGAGACTTCCAAAAGGAAGATTCTGTCCACCCTGAAAGTACCTTGTGAGATGAAAGGAAGGGAGGAAGAGCCCCCACATTTAATCCAGAAAACCATCACTTTCGTTTCTTCACCTGACTGGGCCCTTTCAAAACAGGACCTCTGCAGCTCAGGGCTTGAGTTACTCATAGTCAAACAAGCCTAAGGACCTGAAAAAATTCACATTCCTCCAAAGACAAAAACTTCCTCCCAAGTTAGTAAAATTTCAAAAGACATTTAGCAAGGGTAGAGAATGAGGATGGGTTCACATTGCACCCACATGACCGCAGAGGCTGTGAGTTGGAATTAATCATTTTTGGTCTGGCTTGGAGGAAATACTTTACTGTAGCTGGTGCAAGAACAGCAAATGTAGAAGCACAATTTGTATGAAGATTAACAACAGACTGCTCTGACAGCTTGCAATCTTATAAACTTCTGACGCATCTGGGCTACAGCAAACATCCCTGTATACTGCCTATATTTTTGCCTGCTTCCGAGTTTAATACTGAAATGTATAAAATGTTGCATTTTCCAATAGCATATTTTTTAATGAAACCAAGAGAAAACATAAACGTTCACATTTCAGTGATGTTTTCCTACCAGCTGTGGATTGCAGTTCCTATAAACCAAGCTATATTTTTATTTCTCCAGACAGAATTTCTTTAGAGCCTGCCGGCATGTGCAGACAAGCAACCACTTGGAGGTTTTGGGTTTGGAAGGCTGTAAAAGACAAGGATCAAGCCGCAGAGCTCAGGCCTGCCTCTGCAGGCCAGCCCCACTGCCAGCTCTGCAGCCTCCATCCAGGCTGGGGTGGGGGTTGGCACGGGGGAGGAGGATGGCGGGGCCCAGCGGGAGCTACGGGATGCAAACAGCCACCTAGTGATGCCAGATCTGCCTGCATTACTTCCCAGCTTCAAGTGCATCCAAGTGTGGACACGTCCTCAAGCACTAGTTAGAACCTGTTTGCACAGAAAGGCCCTAAAGCAAAGAATTTTCTGCAAAACCTCGAACGGCAAAATGCAAAATTGCACCTTGAGGGGACTAAGGCACAAAGCGGCAACTGGCAGTAAAGGGCTGGCCCAGGAACTCCCTGAGGCAGAGGGCGGGTTAGCAGCACCGTGCATTTCCCCCCTCTCCCCTTCCTTCAGGTACATCAAGTGTTCAAGGGGCTTGGGCTTCTTGCCACACTGGTCAGGATGAGGAGAGCGAATGCTTGTCACTGATAATTCACTCTCCAACTGGCTGCCACTCATTTTTACTGTGAATCATTAAGGACCAACACCCCTAAACCAGGATGTCATGAACAAAGATAGTGGGAAAGAGGAGACTTCATCTGGATACAGCACTATGACACATTCACCAACAGATGATCCTCAGTAGGACCTGGATGAACTGGAGAGGTTTCACTGCATTCGCAAGTCATGAGGCTGAAACAGTTTCTAATCGTGCTGGTTCGGCAACAAATGTTTAAAGGTTGAATGGTCCTACAGAAGTCTACCCTCCACGTCACTTTAAATGCAGAAATCTCTCCCACGTTTGAACATCAGGACTCCAAATTCCCATTATCCATAATTCAGTTAGAGAGGTAAAGGTAGTTCAGGACCTCAGAAAACTCGGAGAAACCCCTAAATACTCTGGCCTAGGACCGCAACACCTGGAGAGAAGCTACAGAAGAACCACGTTTTGCCACGTGACCTCTGTGGCCGGCCTCCCTCAGAGTGAGAAGTTTATGTAATTTTTGGTTTCTTATCTGCTGTCGGGAATAAAAGAAGCTGGATTCTTAGGCCTTCAGATACAGGAAAGTCTATTACATCACCCCTTTCCACCTCTTAGAAGAAAGGGGGCAAACCCAGCCGCTGCTGGCAACCACGGTTGGATGTGTAGGGGTGACTTCTGCACGTAATTAAACCCTGCTCCCACTGGAGCTTGGAGGGCAGCAGACGTCCGCAGTCTGAAACGCACGGCCAGAGCTGCTCCAAGCGCGCCTCACGTTCACACTTACCTGGCCGTGGGAAGGGAGTGCGGCGTAAGCCATGGGCTGATTCATCACCCCTTTCTGCTTCAGGAGCAGCATGCGTTTCTGGTCCTCGCTCAGGTGCGCCCGCGGCGCCTGGAGCTGTGCGGGCGGCGGCTGCGACTGCATGTAGGGCATCAACGGGCTTTTGCTGGGGTTGGACATCGGTGGGGTGATTCTCTGACTCAAGTCTGCATTAAAATGCGTCAGAGGCTTAGTGTTGCCGTAAGTAAGAATATTGTGCTGCTTGCTTAAAGAGTTCGTACCCAAGCTATTTGGCTGCGGACTGAGCATGTTCATGTGATTCTGAGGGAGGTAGTTCGTCACTGTCGTCTTCTGCAGGTTGTTTGCCATGGGAGGCACTATAGGGTTTTGGTTGTTAAAGGCTTGGGGATACATCATCGGGCTGTTTGGTTTTTCCGCAGTGAAAGCTGCTCCGTAGGGACTGGACGGAGGCCCCAGGGGGGACCAGCGTGCCGGCTGCCCGGACTGCTTCTGCTGCATGAGTTTGGCCCTCTGCTGCTGCTGGGCAGCCATCTGCTTGAGCTGCTCTGCTGGAGACATGTCGGAGCTGGGCCCGGCCACGGCTCCCGACCCTGAGCCAGCCACCGTCACTGCCGCGGGATTAAGGAGATAGCCATTTCCAGGCCGGGGCGGAGCTTGGCCCGGAGTGTGCGCTTGGTTTGGAGTTTGAGGAGACTGGACGGCACAGTTTGCTGGTGAGCTCGTGGCGTTTGGAGCTGTGGGTGTGCTGGCAACCGAAGGTACGCTGGTGGCCGTGGAGGCGCTAGAAAAGGGAGGGCCAGAAGAAGAAGGCCTCGCCTGGGGAGAGCCCATGGACACGTGGGCAAAAGGAGAGTGAGAGGGGTCGCTCTGCACGCTCGCGCTCTCCTGGGAGAGCGGGGTCTCCGTCGTTGGCTGCGAGAATTCTGGCTCCTTCTTCTCTTCAAAGTCTTCGTTGAACAGGTCCTGTATGTCATCTTCAGGAACTGTGTTGGCCAATTCATCTATTAACTCTTGCCACTCCTGATCATTCAGGTTAATGTCTGAGAACAGCTTGTTCTGATTTGAAAGAGATGTTTCTGATGTGTCTATGCAAGTAGGGTCATCTAGTGGTTCTTGCTTGAGGTCCTTGCTCTGCAAGAGGGTGAAGCTATCCTCCAGGTCACTGCAACCATTCACAGGGAGCTTAATCTCTGGGAGTCTGCCATTCTTACTTAAATCTTCCAGAAGCCCAGTGGTGTGGGGTACACTGTTCTGTAAGGGCAAAGAAGGCTTCAGGTCAAGCTGGTGAAGCGGAGAAGCTGAAGGCAGCGGCATGTTGTTGATGGCTTCCATCCCTGCGGGGATGTCCTTGCGGATTCTCTTGCTTGTGGGAGAAAAGCCCCCATCGCAGGCCCCATTCTGCTGGTCTCCATTGAGCGGTGATCGGGCTCCCTCCAACTTCCTTTTCACTGTCTCTTGGAGCTGGAAAAGAAACAGGGAAGAGGATGACTAATCTCCAAGTCAGAGTTTACTCCATCAGCACAGTGGTATGCAGTTGCTATGAATGAACTTTGAAATGGTTTAGAAAACATAGGAGAGAACATATACTTCTAATCATAAAATTGGCCAGGCTTTAATTCAACATTCCTGGGAAAAGGTTTTATCCAAAAGCAGAGTTCATGAGCCTAAGAGATAGAAGAGAAACTAAATATTGGTGGGTGGGGAACAAAAGAAAAGAGACAGTTAAAGGCGGTAGGTCTTTCACAGCAAAGAATCATCTACTACGATTATCCAAATCAATGCTAAACATGAGACTTGGACCAAAATGTGTCATACTTGAGAAAGATGCTAATACCTATCTTAAATTCTTGTTACATCTTAATGAGAACATCAAGGAATTAAATCAACAATATTTTAAAGAACACTAGAAACTTTCCAAGAATTGGAATTTAACACATTTACTGAATAGCACAGAAATGAAGATTAATGATTAACACAACCCCAAACTTCCTTTCAGTTCTTTTTTTACTTGACCTCCAGCACCTTGCGATGCAGTAGCCCACTCGATGCGAAAAGCACGCCTCAATTGCTTTGCATGATATCACACTTCCCTGGATTTCCTTCCTTCTCTCCATTTGCTCTTTCTTAGTCTCTTCTATGTATTCTTTCTTGCTCCTAAATGATGGGGCTCTTCATTGTTTAATCTAAAGGTTCTTTTCCTGCCTATCCTACATGCTTGCCTCGATGATTTCATCCATTAGAACATTCTGCTTCAACTCTCTTCTTTAGGCTGATGATGCCACAACCATGTGCTCAGCTCGTTCTCCGCTGCTGAGTTCCACTAACTCCAATGTTCTCTTCTTAGATGTTTCACATGCATCTAAAACTCAACATTTCCCAATATTGAGCTGATTACCTTCTGCTACTCAAACATGACCTTACCAAGATTCCCTACATCAGTATCTACCCAGTTACTCAAATCAGAAAACTGAGCATTATTTTTGAAACGTCCTGTGGATTCTGCATGCAAAACATCACTCTAATTTGCCCACTGATCTTCAACCTATCCTAGGCCAGGATAATATTATCTCTTGCTAGACTGTTGCAACAGTCTTACTGGTCTCTTTGCCTTGCCTCCATTCCCATCTGTTCACTCACCTATTCTTTTATTCATGGTTTTGTTTTTAATCAATCAATTCTTTGTACTGTTACCTTATTCAAAAAATACACTGCCCTTCCTGTTTATAACCCTGCTATGATTTCCACTGTCTTTAGACTAAAATCCAAATGGAACCTACTTCACCTGGCTCCTGGTTGTCACACCAGGATCATCTTCTTGCCTCTCTGCTCAGCATCACCTCCCCATCCCCTGCCAAACATTGTCTATCAACACTCCTGAAACTCTTCCAGTTTCTTAAATGCGCCAAGCTTCCTTCTGCTTCCAGGGCATTGTACATGTTGTTTTCTTTTCTTGGAACATACTCCTCCTCCTCCCTCCGCTCTTCCCCTGTTTAATAGCTGCTCATCTTTTGTGTCGTATCTTAGATTTCACTTCTAAGAAATCTTACATCCCTTCCCCACCCCAACTACATTAGGTACTTTCTTTGACCCACCTATGTTGGTTTGCATATCCTGGAATAAGTTTCTCCAAGCAACTTCTACTTCCCCATCATAGCTTCTATAATACTTTGGAGCAACTGTTAGTGTCAGTGAGCTCCAAGAAGGTAGGGCTACAGCTGCCTTGCTTACTGTGTACCCGGGGGCTGCACCTAGTGTTCAGGTTCAGAGCAGTGGTTCATAAATAATGGCAACTTGAATGAAGGATTCTATTGTCTCATTCACTGGGGCTGAATCAGAGCAGGAGGCAGCCCTATTGTCCATAAGGAATGCCTGACTTTGAGACTCTACATTCCTAGCAATGGGATCTTGTATCCTGGACTGTCCACTTAACTGGGCTCAGGAAGTCCTGCTAACAAAAGTCTTGCTAACTCCATGGATTTATTAACTATACACCTAATTCATCTGTGTGAATCTCTCTTTTTTTTTCTGCCAGAAAGAGTTAGTGTGTGGGTCTCTGGTGAAAGAGGCTGGCATAGAGTAGGTACTGCGGAAATGCCTGCTGAATGACAAAAGGAAAACTTGGTTGGGTTTCAGTGACTTTACAGAGTTGAAGGCAGAAGGCAGAATGACATGGGCAGGGAGGGACGAGGCACAGCAGTCCTCCACGTGGGTGCTCTCCTATTCTTGGCAAAGGGGCTGTGCATTACAGAAGCCAGGGAGACAGGACCAGGATTCCCTCTGACCCTGCTCGGAGGCACTCACTCAGACCGCCAAGGCTCCAGAGGAGCCACACGTATAATAAAACCAATCTGGAGATGATATACAGGTTCTAAGAAGTGCCACTTTATGGCTCTTCTCTCATAAGTAGAGAATCCCATCTTTAAAGTAAACAAAAACTTACTTGAGTAAAAGTACACTCTAACTCTGTTCCTAAATCTTGTATTTTTAATCATAACACCAAACACTGTATACAGTCACTTGGTAGAAGCCCCTGAATCAGTGAAAACAAAGCGCTAACTGAGACATGCTTGTGAAGATACTGGTTCAATCCACCGAATTAGGCAGAAACTGCTAGAAAATTATGTTATTTAGTGCACAAACCAGTAAACTTCTCTGATCACAGGTACTACAGATAATTGAATGTATCTCTCACACATAGTGGCAAGTTCAAATATCACGGCTTCAGGGCCTGAAGAAAGCCAGGCTTGGGGATCTCAGCACCTCTGAAAGTGCTGTTAGCCTTAAAAAAATATATTTGTCTTAAAAATGAACCTGACTTTATTTTAGGTACAGGTCCCTGGCTGTCTTCTAGGCCACAAAATGGATGCAGCAGAATGGAGAAATGAAGACAAACTAGCTGTTCCTCTAAAATGTTGGTGGCCAAGAGCATGGGGACAAACAGGTGTGGCTGGGGACCCCCAAGGTTCACTTCTCACCAGCTGAGCAGGCCTGGTGGGGGGAGGCAGTACAGGGCAGGCAAACAGAAACAGGAGTACTGGCCCTGGATTTAGAACGCCTGGCCTCAAACCTGAGATGCCTCCCCTGGCCAAGAGTCAATACATATAAATCACAATAAATGTTAACTATGATATCCTCCATTAGAAAGTGAGTTTCATGAAGGATTTTTCTATCTTTTCATGACTAGATCCCAGTAGCCCACAGTAGACACTAGATAAATACCTGTTGAATGAGTGAACCTGGAAAACTTATTTAACCTCTCCTAAGCCTCAGTTTCCTTATCTGCAGAATGGGTTAATAATATCTAACTCATAGACTTACTGTGAGGATGAACTGAAATAAAAAACATGGAAAGCACTTAGCTTCACGCCCATCCAGTAAGCACCCAGCAAGCCTTAGCTATTATTATTTTTAAAATTCAGTGATGCTGATAGTTACAGCTGCAACTGAGATAGATTACCTTCTGGGTCTCCACAATACAAACAGGTAGAATAATATTTTTATTCCCTAGCCGGCAAAACCCTAATGTTTTGCAAGCATCTGGTATAGCTTCTTAATGTGAACAACAAAAATCAAATTTGCAATTCAAGCCCAAGTCCAAGTGTTAATGCATTCGCGCCCTAGATTGTAGAACAGCGCCGGATTGTCGAGGTTCAAATCAAATACATGTGACCTCAGTGGAGCTGCAGAGTATTTTCTTTTCCTCGAAGGCCTCAAGTTCTCCACTGCTGGCCCCTTTCACCCAAAGCTTGACACGTATTTCATGTGTCAGCATTTGGGAATATAAGAGAGACACCAGGGAAGATGCTATGTTGTGGTTTTTATGTTTAAGATGTTCAGTCGTGTCCAAAACAGCAGAGCAGTCTTAGCATTCTGACTTGTCTGTCTCAGCATCCTTTGATATGTGGAAAGGTGGTCTGGGCATCTAATTGTCTCCTCTTGGGAGGCAGCAGTAGAGTGGGCAGGAAGAGATCAGATCTGCCCTGTCAGCCTGAGAATGGCTGACTGCACACGGGGAATGTCCTTGCGCGCTCCCCGCCCCCAACTCCAAGGACTCCGCTTGGAGCCTCATCCCAAACAGCCCTATCTCAGGAGGTCTCTGGCCCTTCTGCCTCACCAAGTTGGAGGCCTCTTAGTATGATTTGTGCCCTTGTGGAAGAATCACAGAAATTCCTTCCTAGGCATCAGCTTCCTTGCTCTCGTATTACTATTATTACATCTGAATGTTTTCTCCAGCGAGGGAAGCTGTGATGCTGGGAGCTGAAGCACTGCTCACTCTCTGCCTGTGACTATGTGGCCGTTCTCACGTATCAGTTACTCTGCACAAGTCTCTCATCTACAGTGTGTCTGGATGCTTGTGTTTCTGTGAAACTGTGGTGAGTGTGTGTGCGCGCGCGCGCGCGCGTTTGCACGCGCATGCGTGGTTAGTGGGAAGAAACAGAAGCAGAGAGGCAGAATGGCTTTGGAGGAGGGCTATGACACCCAGATCAGCAGTAACAATAGCTGTGCCTTTGGGTTTGTAAAGTGCTTTCATATAGGATCATATTTTATCGTCATAGCAAACCTTTGGGGCAGGTCATGCGCTAGCCTGATGGCTCTACAGGGAAAAGGGCAGTGTTTTGGAAGAGGTGGAATGGGGAGGGGCAAGTGACACCCATAACACGGAGAAACATGGCTGAGATCACCAGGCCTCTGCTGACATGGAGAGGCCCTGTTCCCGGCAAGTTCTTAGGTATTGCCTGGGCCAGCATGTCCTTGACATGAGATCCTTTCTTCCTTTAGACCTTCCCAATGTTGATAAGTTAAAAACAAAACTCTTATTGCCTTGTCCCTGATTTTGCATGAAATTGGGAAGGACCACAAAACTTGGGAATAAATAACATTAATAATGAAGACTTTAAGATGGAAGACATCCAGGTAAACCATCACATTCCTGGTCTCCTTCTCCTAATGGTTCTAAAAGGTACGTTTTATTATAACCATCTTACCGAGGAGGACCTTTAGCATAGTGAGATTAAGCAGTGTCAAAGACTAAAGAGCTGAGGGGAATGCGGCTCAACCAGGATTCAACTTCAGACTCAGGTCTGACTCCATTGCCCTCTCCACTCAAGCAGGATGGCAAAGACACTTGCCTTCATCAATGGCACTGGGCTTGAATGCCAATTGCGAGAGCACTCTCAGACTGTTTCTAGGAATCATCCCTGATTCCATGCTCTCCCCAAGACCTGTACCCACTTCAGCCTCAAGAACTATCTGTTCTTACCAGCTATGAATTTTATTCTCATATTCCACCCCCAATGCCACTACCTTAGTTCCGATCACCAATATTTCTCATGATTTCTGCAGCAGCTCCTGACGAGTCTCTGTGCCCCAGTGCTGCCACCCTTCCAATCCATTCTCTGCATCACGGCTGTGATTTTCTTTATAAACTGTGAGCTGATCACACAGATTCCTCCCTTGCAGCTCCTCTGGAGCCTTCCGCTGCCTGAGTCCTGCACACAGGCCCTCCGCACTTGATGCTCTTTCCTCCCACCTTCCGTATCTCAGCTGTCACCTCCAACTGTCTTCCCTCCAGCACCACTCACCCCTAGACCTTTAGCTATACTTTAACTGTTGGCAGTTCTCAGGATATATGGTGTTTATTCTCGGTCTCTCTTTGAGCCTTTGCATGTTACACACTTTGCCAGCTTATTCACCTGACCAACTCGATTTGCCTTGCATGATTCTGTTAGATATATTCTATACAGTCTTCGGTGACAGGCCCTCCCCACAGCTCCTGATGTTGGAGACCTACCATCGCCAACCATGGTTCTCAATGCACATCATGCTGTGACATTTCCTTCTCCTTCATGGGGCTCTAGGAGAGAATGAGTGCTAAAAAGATCTTTCAAATAACCACACTAACTTTACATAAAGGATACCCAAAGCAGGCACTTGAAAACGTTGGCCTGTATGATGGTGTCACGATAATGAAGTAAATGTACAATTCATTTTGGTTATTTAAATATTCTGGAAATAGCTTGTCAATCTTCCCCTCCTTAACACCTTTGACGACTTTAAGGGCCCGGGGAATCTGTGTTGAAAACAATGAGAGGCACATGAAGAGACTCATGGAACGGAAAACTCAAAGTCAAACTCAGGGGCTGAACAGGACATCACCAGGGTCACAGGTTTTGACATGTATGTGAATTCAAAATGCTGGATATTTTCATTACAAAGCCTTCAAGTGGTTTTCACCCACCAACACCCACTCCAACCATAAGTGGATGTGAGCTTCCTCCACTGTATTAGACACAGCTATTTCCCAAGACTTGAAGACGAACTGGAATCTCAGCTTGCAGATGCTGTAACTGTTTAGATGCTCAAAGAACATTTTGGTCATGTTGGTCTGCTCTGTTCAAACCAGATGATGATTCACTTAATCAATTTTCATATGGTTATTCTCCCATAAGCTAATAAGTATATAAACACATGGATACATTTGACTTGCTTATTGAATGTATTTGAAGAGTGATCCAGAATACTCATGTGTTAGATATTTTAATTAGTAGAATATGAATTGTGTTCAAACCACTTGCAGAACTGTCTTCTAGATTTAAGTGCCATTAGAAAGGATCTTTTGAGGTTTATTTAAAAGGTTCAGTTTTCTAGACCAGTGATTATCCAACTTCAAAGTGACCCGAGAAGCTGTTAAAAGTTCAGATTTCTTGGCCTCACTTCCACAGTTTCTGATTTAGTAGCCTATGTTGGGGACCATATAGGGACATGGGTTGGAGTCACAGGAATCTAAAGAAATTTGACAAAAACCTAAGATTCCTCTGAGGTAGTTGGTCCAGGTTTCTGATCTAGACTAATAACTCTGCTGGAGTTCTGACATTCTCAGGTTGTTGCTTTGATTAAAAAAAAAATACACATACACGAACAAACCCGACATCAATATAAAATGTTCCTGAGTTAATTGGTGATAGTCTGGGACAGCTCATAAAAAGGGCTAAGAAACAATGCTCTAGCCTGAGATATTTCAAACCTCAGAGGATCTTAATTCTGCAGAAGCTTATTGGATTTCTACAAGGCTTTTCATGAAAATGTTTACTTTTCACATTTTAGGTTTCTCTGAGCACAGTAATATTCCAGACCACTTTCTCCCTCTACCTTATACACTTACCTTCACTTTCACTGAAATGAACTGAGAGTATGCTGTGTGCCTGTGTGCCATGTGCTGGGGGGTAGACTCAGTCCCAAGAAGAAAGGCCACACCCGAAAGTGAACATACATCAAACAGATATTGACAAAAGTTGAGTAAATTTGTTTTAAGGAGGTCAAGGTGAAGGGCAGAGCAACACAAAAACAGAAAGAGAAATCTTATCAGAACTCCTGAAGTCCTCCTTGTCACCTTTATTGGCTCTTATCATTATTTAGAAAGAAAACAATTTTACTACCTACTAAGTCCTATGAATTAAAAAAATATATATTTATATAGAATATATAATTTTACACACATAGAAACACCCACATGCTACTTCCCTGAGAGTCAAGAGTTTAAAACCTCTACTTGAAACTGTCCCAGAACACAGCTCTGGACCTGGTCAGTGAGAAATGTTGGGTCTCTGGAGGGGACGTCAGCGAGAAGCAGTTAAAAATCTCCATTCTGAAATGCTCCAGGAAGAATGGAATCATCTTCAAAGGGGCCTCCACCTCCCAGGAAGCATCTGAAACCTCAGCTACAGAGGTCCACGGGAATGCGGGGGCACTGCTGAGCCCTCAGCCCAAGGGAACAGAACCTCCATCTTACAGGACGTGGGAGGTTATTTTTAGAAATGACCATGATCTTTTTCCTTTCTGCTATGAGTCAGATTTAAAACTCTATTCCCAAATAGTCTTAGGTATATACAAGAGTGATCATACCTCTTTTCCGTGTTTGGAACATGGATTCTAACCAATCCCAGCTGTGAAGTGCCAGAGTAAGGTACTCTTTTAAAAGCATTTAAATTTGTGTGTGTGTGTGTGTGTGTGTGTGACTGAATTTTGAGGTATGTTTTAATCCTCTGGTTATTCTTAAATGTGTAATAAACACCAGCTGAATGCACAACGACATATTGAGAATGGATCATAAAATATCAGGAACAGTGCTGTCAAGGTCTTTGACATTTAGAAATTCTAAGTCCTAAGATCTCTTCAATCCATGTTTCCAAATACATAAATGTTCCTTCAGTCTCCTGGCTTTCTTCCAATTGAATGAATAAATTATATTTGCATCACAAGTCACATGTATCCTGTGTACTCTTTACATCTGAAGTTATAAAGTTTTTCATGAGCTCCATATATGTAGTTCAAATTGGTGCTTCAGCAAAATCATTAACTACTCATTAATATCGAGACTCTTATCTCTGCAAATGCCAAGGTTATATGATTTCAAGTCTCCTTCCATAGTTTTCAGTAGAAAGCTCTAGACTTCTATGTTTTGATCAAAGAATTTGATTCACTGCTTTGCTTACTAAATGTTTCAAGATATTGTCATTTAGTATTCTTCTGGCTGAGAGCTCACCCTGTTCTAGGCATCAAGCTAAATTCATTATATATATTACTCTGATTAGTTCTCACAATAACCCTGTGATGGATGAGGAATGGGTTCAGAAAGGATAGTAATTTGTCCCAGGGCACACAGCAGAGCCCTACTTCATTCCACCGGCTTCTCAAATCTGTGTTTTCACCTACTCTATTTTGTGTCTGAGGACTCCTGTCCTGATCAAATATGAGCAAACATTGCCTAGCAATTCGGGGAGAGCGTGTTGGATGCCTGAGTATGACAGTCTAAGGAGGATGTGTCCGTGTTGTTGAGTCAGAACTGCCTGATTCACAGAAAAGCATTGTGCTCCTCTACGAGGAAAAATGTTACTCGGCAAATTTAGCATGTGTTTGAGAAGTGATGATAGCTGCAGTTCTGAAAACGTGAGGAGGGAGCAGAGTGTGCATCCCAGAGGCAGCTTCCTTCCCTCTTAGCTGTCTGCAGGAGAAGCTCTACTGAGATCTGTCGTTGCCATCAGAATTCCACAATCTGAACTCTGAACTGCTCTCTTTTCATATACATAAACACACGCACCCGCATTACATTGCATTTATTTTTACGGACAAGAGATAGTTTCCTTTGGACTATCTCCTGATATCTCTGACTGGAAGTCATGCATACATTATGTATTCAAACATGCCTGTATGCATGACCTTGTATTACAATCTGAAATTCCTGATGGGATTTTATTTAGAGCTGTAGAGAAATGACGGTGAAAGAGGCTGTTGAGGAAGAAGGGAAAACCATCGGGAGGAAGAGGGCAAATGAAAACATCAGATCTTATCTGCATCATTCACAGCTGGAGACCTACATCCACAGCACAGGCATGTTAGAACCAAGCATGGGGGTCTGTTTTGTTTATTTCCTGGAGGGCGGGAGGCAGGAGGGAGAAATGCTTCAGGGAGGCCATGTACTTTTCTCTCCCTTGGGTAGGAATCAAGAATATTTTTATTCCACTGTTTACTCAAAATGTTCCTTTTCAGCGAGCAATTCTCATTTTGTTTTTAGCCCCTTCCAGGAGACTGTCTTCCTCAGTGACACTAAAGTCCCGCACCAGCTTAAGGGATGCAAACAACCCACGGGCCCACAGCTGACACTGCTGTTGAATAAAATCCCAGCACGTGTTTTATCTCCCTTTGGAAAACAGAAGTATTGCAGTGAGACTTTCTACTCTGTAAAGAGCCTCTGGTTTCCCTCAAAGAGGTCAGACATTGCTCCTCCTTGTGAGTCGTAGTTTGCATAAAGCAAAGCTACATGATACGTCCTAGAGGAGAATTCTCAATTTCTCTCTCTCACACACACTTACACACACACGCCACACATGCATGCACGCACACACACACGCGCGCACATCTCAGAGTGAAGAGGACGTTATTCTTATTTCTAGGCAGCATCTGACTCCCAGACCTCCATTTCACAGCAGCTCTTTGCTCTGAAGCTGAAAGCGAAGGGGCTTGTCTTCGTTTACCAGCAAGGGGACTGCCATTATTCACATGTCTTCCGAGGAACTTTGTTCACAAATGGGAGACACAGCAAATTTAGAGGATAATTCTCCCTGGGGGGAGCTGTCCACGTGTAGACAGGCACATTTTCACATTTAGGTAAACATGGGTGTGATTTAAGTGACGGGCCACTTTCAGCAGGGCAGTGGCCAGCCGGCAACCCCCCTGGCGCACAAGCAGCTGAGCTCCGGAGGTCGTCAGCAGAGCTTTCGCCTTTGCAGAGCTGCTCGGCTTCAGCTCACCAGCTGAAATTCATTTTTCAAAAGAAATTAGACCGAGGTACTGTTGTTATAGCAACAGTCGGGGTCACTTCCATGGCACCTTCCCGCAGCCTCTCTGACTTCTGTGGGCAGCGGCTTCAGTTATGTACAGGGATGGCCAAGGCTGAGCTGGGGTGGACCTTTTCTTAGCCCTTTAAGGAGTGAAGTCTAAATCCTCCATGTCTGATCTGAAGCTAAAAGATAAGACTTGGCCTTGCTGCACACTTCTCTCAGGGCTGGGAGCCGGTCAGCAGTGAAGGTCGGAGGAAAATCTTGGGACCCGATGCTTTCCTCTCCCGGGTAAGAACTGGCCATGGACCACTGATTTCCCAGGGTTAACCAAGCACTGGCCATTTCAGAATGGAAATTTCCTGTGAGCATGGTGATGCCAGCAATCACCCTCAGACTCTCACGCGCTTTCATTACTTTAGTCCTCCAGGACTTCATTCCTGGGGGTGTTGAATTCCCAATACGATAGCCTACTCCAAACTCTGAAAACAGTAACCAACACCAAAATGCCCCTTTCTTTGCAAAAATACACTTATTACTGAACTTCTGTGGCAAAGAACTGTGCAGAGGAGTCAGCAATGTGGTAGTCTGTGTTCCGCCTAGGGATATCCCAAGGTGGTAAAAATCTATGAAGCCAGTGCTCATGGCTAATGTCACAGGCTGGACTGTGTCCTCCCCAAATTCATGTGTTCAAGCTCTAACCCCCAGGACAACTAGGAATGTGACCATATCTGGAGACAAGGTCTTAAAGAGGTAATTAAGTTAAAATGAAGTCCCTAGGGTGGGCCCTAGTCCAATCTGACTGTTAGGTTTATAAAAAGAGGAAATTAGGACACAGATACACACAGAAGGAAAACATGTGAAGACACAGAGAAGACAGCTATCTATAAGCAAGGAGGGAGGCCTCCGAAGAAGCCACCCATGTTGACACCTTGATCTTGGGCTTCTAGCCTCCGGACCTGTGAGGAAACACATTTCTGTTAAAACCACCCAGGCTGTGTGCAACTTTGTTAAGGCAGCCCTAACAAGCTAATGCAACTGGTAATCTGGTTAAATATTTCCTTGTCCTCTCAGTGTCTTACATAGATTAGGCACTTGATAACTATTTTCAAGGAATGTCTTGCACAAATATTTGCTCATGCTTTGATTCATGGAATGCCTACTGTGTGCCAGGTTCTGTAGCAGGCATTAGGGATGCACCAGTGAATAAAATTCAGTTTCTGACCTCCAGAGCCTGCAGGGCGGAGGAGGAAGACAAGCTGACGAGGAAGGACAAGGCAGTCTGTGGCAGGCACCCATGCTATGCAGGCACACGGCAGGGGCAAGTCACCGGGTCCAGGTGAGGCAGGGCTTCCTGGAGGGACTGATATGTACACTGACACTTTAAGGAATCACAGTAAGGTTAAGACACCAGAGGGGGAAGAAAGCACGGCTTTTAAGTGAAACTTAGAGTAGTTGTGTCTGGCTTCAGCCAGAGAGTGAGGGGAAAGTGCTGAGAAAAGAGGCTGGAGAAGGAAGTGCTAAACGGTCTGTGAAGGGCTTGTTTGCCATGTTAAGAAGTTTAGACTTTATCCAGAAAACTTTGGGAGACACTGGAGAAAAAATACTCACATGAAATGCTAACTTAAGATTTCACAGTGGTAGAAATCAGCGGCAAAAGGTAAAATATTTGAAGTGATCTGTATTAGTTTGCTATTGCTGAACACAACAAAATACCAGAGTAGCTTAAACAACAGAAATGTAGTTCTCAGGGATCTGGAGGCTAGAAGCCCAAGATGAAGGTATCCACAGGTCTGGCTTCTTCTGAGCCTTCTCTCCTAGGCTTGCAGGTGGCCGCCCTCACCCTGTGGCCCTCCACGGCCTTCCTCTGGGGGCATGCATTCCTGGTATCTTTTGGTATGTCCAAATTTCCTCTTCTTGTAAGAACACCAGTCATCTTGGATTAAGGCCCACCTTCATTCACGGTCACATTCTGAGGAACTGGGGGGTCAGGGCTTCAACACATGAATTTTGGGGAGGGACACAGTTCAGCCCATGACATGATCCAGTCTCATGCCTGCATGGCTGATAAAGAAATGGCTAAAGCCGTCCTTGACTTATAAATTCATAGGACACAGACTCAGTGTGAAGGCACATGGCTGAACAGTTGCTATTTGGTCCAGAGTTTAACAGTATATTTCTTTAAAAGTGTTTGTCTCCCAATTTTAATCCAAAATTCAAAATATACTTCACATTCATCACAGAAGTGTAGTCAGAAATGACTGTAAGCAAAGCCTCAAAGAAGACAGAAGTAGCCTGTCATTATTCAGGGTGCTCTGAGTAATGACTGTTTCCTGAGATTAGTAAATGTTACTTTATACTAAAAATCCACCTGATGTCAGAGAGATACAGAGAGGGAAAGCAGAGGCCCAGAGAGACTAGGGCCACAATGTAATTCAGAGGAAAAGGAACGACAGTCAGAACGCCCTGCTCCAGCCCCACTCCCCATGTAATAAATTAGTTTGCCTGTAACAGGTCTCAGAGTCTGTCAACTTTCTGTTCCAACTGTGGTGTGTTGTATGTCTTTCAGTGGTTTTATCTTTCTTACCTAGCCATCCAGATATTATTTATGCAGTTTCCATTATAATGCTACAGTTAAGTTTGCATAATATTTCCTGTAACTACCTGTTTTTGCATGGTTATGACTCTCTAGAACTCTCCTGGGACAAAATTTTTTTCACCTTGGTCTCAGTTCTGAAGTAAAAAAATTTTTGTAACAACAAATGATGACTTTAGGGATATGTCTGAAGTTATGTAAATGTAAAAGAAAGGAGGATTTTTGCTGCAATGAATATTTTGTTACCTTTTGTCCAATCAAACACTGCAAATCATAGAGAGCTGAACATACAGGCATCAAGCAAGGCAATGTAATAGATTTCACCGAAGACTGCCCACATTGCCAGACTGAACAAAATGAGATTTGCATTCACATGCTTATCAGTATTTAAAAATACCCTGAGTGTACACAACAGAAAATGTCAGGAACTTGCAAAGCAAAAATGCATGTGGTGTTTTCCAGATCTCATGAAAGCACAGCAACTAAACAGACT
Organism: Smutsia gigantea; assembly: GCA_032199065.1. Lineage (NCBI taxonomy): Eukaryota > Metazoa > Chordata > Mammalia > Pholidota > Manidae > Smutsia > Smutsia gigantea. The sequence continues at coordinate 193,956 of JAVSCE010003368.1, read as the reverse complement.
TAATTATGTGATTGGGCAGCAGTTACCCAACCCCTCTGGACCTCTGTTTCCTCAATTATAAGCTGAGGGCACTGGACTACCGCTCCCCAAGGCTTGTTCCAGTTCAAACATAGTTTCTATTTGGATTCTGAATTCAAACCAAAGACTCACTTTCAAAATCACCCTGGAAGGCTCTGTTTCCTCAGGGGCGCAGCTAAACCTGGCAGGTAGTTTTACTGAGTAACTGAGAGCCTCGTTTGAAGTCAGAGAGCAAGAATTCATTACCTCTTCTGCAAAGGTTTCTTGGCTTTAGTAAATCTGAAAGAAAAATTATACTTAAACCCTAATCATAATTATCCTTGAAGCAAACAAACAAACAGAAACCCAAGTGTGTAGATGACATGGTTCATTTAAAAGCATTTTTCACCTTTTGGTGGCCAGGCTGGTGTCAGGTGCTGACTGGGTGCTGTGGGTTGCGCAAGAGCCCTGCTGTCAGAGAAATTCACAGCCTGTTGCATGTTTTCATTTTGCCGCTAAGTATCTATGGGAAAATGCTCCCATTGTGCACAACACTTGGCAACATAGCAGCAGTGATGTTCCTGTTCCAGCGACCCCACACTGGCCCCCTTGGCTCACTTACAGAGCTGTGGGTGGCTCTTCTCCATCGTTCCCATGAATGATTGTGAGTAAATGTCTTTTCTTATATTATATGAGGAGCCTGAATGTGCCCGTTTGGATAATTAGAGATGGACCAGGCATGTTGGGGCTGTCTATGTTTTCTGGGTGTCTTTACTCAGAAGCAGCAGACAGGTGTGGCCATCATCATAGGCTCAGAGTGAGGGCTCCTGGTTCCTAGGACCACTTCTCTCATGGCCACGTCATGTGCTCTGTGGAAGTCCGTTGATTATTCTCTATGTCCCTTTTTGCCAGGATAGAATAATCTCTAAAATCCCTTAGAGATCTAACAGCCTAGAATTTTAATCTCTCTAGGTTAATTTGTATATAGTTGGAAGATGCACCAACTGACTTTTTAGATTTCGCCTTAAGCTTGTGGTTCTTTTCTAAAATATGTAACTGATCCCTAACTTTGAAAGGATGAAAAAGTTTGCATCTATTGCTGTTTAATTCATCTATGCATTGTGTAGTAAACCCTGATTAATTCCATTCCTGCTAATTTTGCCTTTAGCTGTAACTTGGCTAAAGGCCAACCTGATATTTATCCTTATATAACAAAACAAGAGCTTACTATGTAAAAGACTAGGTATAATAAAAATGCTTAACCTACTTAAAACAAAAATGGGTCTCCAGGACTCAAGGACTCAAGAGACACAAATTTAAATAAACAATTGACCCATGTATTATGAATTCTTCTCATATATTAATTAAAGTAGTTCCCCAAGGATGTTTATTTACTAACAGTTTGATAGTCTAGCTTGAATTGCAGTTACTACTTTTAAATATATCATATTCAGTATATTTACTACTATGTTTCAATTCAGATTTTTCTCATTTCAGGCTGCCATTGGCCCAAATTACATTAAATTAGAGCGAGTCTATTGTATTCATAAACTCTTCATCTAAAATGGCAGAAATGATGACTATAACATTTATCTTAGGTTTGTTCAAACTGCAGCTTAACTTCTAGTCTGATATTCCTAAAGAATGAACATGGAATGATTAATGGTCATTACTGATTTCTTACAGCTGTAACTTATCAGAATATGTATACTCTAATACTGTACCCATGGTAATTATCTCATTACTATGAAGTGTCACAGAAATGCATTATGCGAAGTATGCATTGAATCACATTTAGCAATTTCTTTTTATGTTTAAAACCCAGAAGCTTAGTGTTCTGTAATATTTGGAGCTTTGCATGGAAGCTGGGCGCTTGGCCTGGGAACTAGGGGTTCAGCAGGGGAATTGTGCACCTGAGCTGGAGTTCCTCAGCAGGAGGACAGTCAGCTTTGTGACTGGTCACTCTTTTAAACTTTTCTGCACTTCAGTACCTAATTTGAAAATGGGCATATTCATGTGTGACCCCTACTACACCTCATGGAAAGGATTAAGCCGATTAAGTCTATAAAACAGTTGGTCACCAGGAGGCAAGACACTAAGGAAATTACTCAGCATACTGCAGGGGCGACTTCTCGAACTGCATGAATATTTAATGAACAGGTACACATAATACTTGAGTTTCCTATGGAGCCTTTCATGCAAGCGTCTTCACATCCTTTAAAGAAATGCATGGCAACAATTATCAGACATCTGGGAAGCATCAGGTCATTGGCCAGAGAGGGTAGAGACACAACAGCTTTGTTTTTAACATCAGAATTGTTCAAGAGGAGCAGTATATCCAAATACAGTTATCCCACAAACCTGAGGATACGGCCTTAGAAATAAGGTGATGTTTGTCTGAGAGTCTCCAGCCATACATATGAGGTGCCTAAACAACCCAAGAGCAAACATTCCCAGAGAAAGCGAACACATAGTTGGAGATGGGCCTGTTAATTAAATGAGGGGAGTCAGTAAAGAGTCAAAGTAGTGTCAGTGAAAGATCAAATAAAACGTCAAGAAAGCCGGACAAAACAAAGACTAATCTGTGGTCGGACTTGTAGTGTCAGTCGCAGCTTTGAAATGAGAAACTAGGTGACGATTAGATTAGTATCAGAATAATTTACTGGGAGTCTAAGAGAGGGGTCCTCTGGGACACGCGGGCTCATTATCAAGATCACCTAGGAACCTGGAAATGTAAATTCTTGGCCAGTTCTTCAGAATTCCTGAATCAGAAACTCCTGAATGTGGGGCCCAGACTCTGTTTTAACAAGTCCTCCAAGTGATTCTCATGAGTTTGTGCATCTTTGTTTAGGAACGGTGCTGCCCGTCCAAAGAGCTTATGGGGATGATGGAAATGTTCTGTTACCTACTCTATCCAGTACATATGCCTGTAGCTGCCTGTGGCTGTCGATACTGCTGATCCCTGAACAATGCAGGGCTTAGGGGGTGCCAAGCCCCCTGCTTAGTAGAAAACATGCTGATAACTTTTGACTCCCCCAAAACATAACTTTGAATAGCCTACTGTTGACCTTAGTGATAATAACAGTTAACACATATTCTGTATGTGTATTATATGCTGTATTCTTACAGTAAAGTAAGCTAGAGATATGAAAATGTTTTTCCAAATGTTGCAAGCTCCAAAAAATGTCTGCATATCTTTCTTGAAATAAAAACCTCTGTGTAAGAGGCCCCGTGGCAATCAGACCCATGTTGTTCAAGGTTCAACTGTACTTGAAATGTGTCTAGTGCCACTGAGGAACTGAATTTTCGATTTTATTAATTTTAATTATATTTAAAATGTCTACAGGCAACTAGTGACTGCTGTATTGGACAGCAAAGTTTTAGAATTGTGCTGTAAATGAATCCCAAGGTTTGGGTCACTAAGAAAAGCAAAGCTGAGTGTTATTCTCTTCATAAGAAATCTTGTTTGGAAAAAGCAGAGGAAAAAAAAGGCATCTGGGCTTGTATGGCAGGAGGGGAAATAGTTTTTTCAGGAAAAGGAGTCCCGAGTGGGTTTGAAAGTGAAGGGAAATCAGGGAGCAGGAGAGGCTGACAGAGGAAGGAGGGAAAAAATGAAAAATTATGTTGGAAATGTCTGATTGTAGCAAAACATCCATGACGTAAAATCTGCCACCTTAACTATTTTTAGTTCAGTGGTATTAAGTACATTCATACTGTTGTACAGCCATTTTTACCATCCATCTCCAGAACTCTTCTCATTTGCAAAACTGAAACTCTGCACCTATTAAACTCTGTCCCCCATCCCTCCCAGCCCTCAAGCCCCGGCAACAGCATTCTACTTTCTGTCTCTATGAATTTACTCTAGATACTTCACATAGAATCATCCAGTATCTGTCCAGTCACAACTGGAATTAATATAATTAACCTCAAGTTTAATCCACCTTGTAGCTTGTGTCAGAATTTCCTTCCTTTTGAAGGCTGGACAATATGCCATTTTGTGCACACACTACCCATCCTCTGCGGACACCTAGGCTCTCCTTCCTCTTGGCTGTTGTGAATAATGCTGGTACGAACATGGGTGTGAAAACACCTCAGGGCTCCATTTTCACTTCCTTTGGGTATATACCCAGAAGGACAATTGCCTGAACATACATGGTGGTTCTACATTTTTAATATTTTGAGGAACCACGATACTGTTTTCCTCCATTACTATACCATTTTACATTCCCATTGAAATACTTGTTTTTGAGACAATTAAGAATGGCACATCAGAGGAGTCCTCAAAAGAATGACTTACAAATGTTGAGGAGAGATATGTTGCGATGGGGTGTGTGTGTGTGTGTGTGTGTGTGTGAGTGAGTGTGCGTAGGTGTGTGTGGAGGGCGGGGCTGGGACCAGGCAGCCTGGCTCTAATAGTTTTGATTTTCTCCCTGACATTGATGAAAGTACCTCACCTCCCAGGAAGAACACCACTGAGGAGGAAAAACTAAGGGCGTGAGGAGATAAGCGAATGACGGTGTCGCAGAGTTGGTGCATTATAAGAGAAGAACGCGGAGGCTTCCTGGGGCTCGGAAGTAGAGGAATAGACGCTGTTACGGGACTGAACTGCGTTTGCCCAAAAAAGACATACTGCTATTCTACCCTCAGTACCTCAGCATGTGATTTTACTTGGCAATAGAGTTACAACAGATGTAATCAGTCACCCTGTCTGATGACGACAGTGAGGTGAGGCCATCCTGGGTGAGGGTGGGCTCCTAATCCAACGTGAGTGGTAAAAGAAGACGGCCACGTGAAGACATGGAAACACACAGGGAGAACGCCATGGGATGATAGACGCTAAGGCAGACTCTTGCAGCTGCAAGCCAAGCGATGCCAAAGAATGCCAATGAACCACGAGAAGCCAGGAACGGGCGAGCAAGGAGTCTGTGAAGGGTCTCAGAAGATGCAAGGCTCTGCAGACACCTTTCAGACTTCCAGCCTCCAGGACCGTGAGACAGTAAATCTCTGGTGTTTTAAACTACCTCGTGAGTAGTATTTTGTTACGGCAGCCCTAGGACCTAACACAGCTGTGGAGTATAGGCCAAAGTATTTCCAAATTACTGTGCATCCTACCTATGAGCATATGCTTACTGACATGCTGTGATAATACAGGTCATAAGCCAATGTAATAGATACTTTGAATCATAGTCCTTACTAAAAGATCGTCTGCTGTCTGTCTTCCACAGAACAAAAGGGGCGTGAATATAAACACAGCAACTGCGAGCTGCTAAGAACCAAGAGGGGAAAGAAATCTCAGTATCTCTGGGCAGGAGACACAGAGTAGATTCCTTGGTGCTACGGCCACCTGGAAGCTGTTCTAGATTTCATTTCAACTCCATCTGGCCATCTACTTCTTTTCTGGATTATAAGCCTGAAGATGGCTCTTGCTTCACCTTCATTCTTAGTAAAAATCGAAGACTAATAATTTTTCAAATTCCAAAGTTTGTCTGCTTTTTCAGACTTTTTGGCCTTTATCCTAAGGGCCAATGATTTTAGGGAAATAGCAATACAATTATTTTCCTACTATTCCACTTGAGTTTCATGGAAAAAAAATCTGTGTTAAGGTGATGAGTGCCAACAGATTAATCCATTTAAGAAAAAGTGCCTGGTTATGAACTCCTGAGTGAGTCCCTCCCAGAGGTGGAGGTGAGCCTAGCGCTGAGAGCCGAGGGGCTGGGTGGGGTCATTGCTGCCAATGAGTGTAGCCTGGGACCAGGGCCGAGACCCTCACCATGTCTCCGCAGAGAAGTCTGGCTGTCATACCATGGAGGGGGAGCTCAGCAAGGCTGACATGGGATCATGTGGATTATTTGGTTAAGCAGAATAGACTTGAGCTTTTGCCAAGTCAAAACACAAGTTATAAAAACAAAGTCTTTGCTGCCTACTTGCTCTTTTCCCTTTAAAACATACCTCTTGCTTTTGTTAACATTCACCTACATTCTAATAAAAGAGGAGGAAATCACTTGTAAACTACAGCTGCAAACAAAAAATCCAAAGATAACTAAATTTTTAAATATCTTTACAAGAAAGGTATCCAGTTAACAAACTCTTTCCCTCTTTCTTCCCTCCCTTCCACAGTCCCTCACATTACAAAAATAAAAGGTATTTAGACTCAGGCTTTTCATGAAAGGCATACAGTGGAAGTGTCCCTGCTCCAAAATTCCAAAGCAATTTCACAATCATAATGAAATGAGGGGGGAAATGGTTTTGTTGAGGCCTTGAAAACAATTGCCCCATGTTGCTATGTGGAGTATCCTTATAAATTATAAAGGGATTTGCAAAAATTCGTTCATTCATTCAACACCCTCACTGAGCATCATTTATGCACCAGGTGCTATGCGAGAAGCTGGGGTGCAGGATGAATCAGACACAGTCCGCCTGGAAGAGCTCACAACAGAGGCAGACAGTTATTATTATTATTCATTATAATGTGGCTAGGCTTCCCATGCCCTGTTCCTACCTCCAGCCCCAGGAACCTTGATTTTAATTTGCAAAGAACCATATTGTGGGGAGAAAAAAAAGGAAATGACCACAGTAAATCCTGTAAAAGTGGCAGGTCTCTCCAGAAATATAGCTACACGGTGGGCTTAGACCTCCTTTAGACTAAGAGCAGGGAAAGAAAAGAACACAGCAAAAGGCCTTAGCTACCACACCAGACTGAACACAACAAACATCTGGAACTAAATTAGAGAAATTCAAGACTGACTGGGAAAGAAAATTATATGTGGCATCAAAAGCAGTTAAAAAGGAAAATGAAACAAATTGGTACGGGGTCAAAAGCATTTCTTTCTCCTTGTCCTCTTCAGAATTGCCCCAGAGTATCATCTGAAGAAAGACATTATCTTCAGCTCCGCTGGAGACTTTGAGTTTCAAAGACAAAGGGATGATCCAAGTCTGGAATTGATAACCCAGTTTTTACATATTTTGTTTTTAACTCAGATAAGCCAACTTGAATATCAAAAGTCAGGTTTTCTGATGTGATTTTTTGCCTGCCTAGAATCAATGGCTAGGGAGAAAAGTATATACAAATAAATCTAAAATCATTCAATTACCTTAAGTCAATTGGGACGCTTATATTTACCGAGAATAGGCATTTGACTCTCATATTACAAAGCCATGCAAATGACTCCCAAGTTGCAAAATCATTCTAGATAGTTTATTACTGTTTCCTCAGCTGTTGGAGGAGCAAGGAGAAAGGCTTGAGAGTCTGATTGGGAAAATACTCCATTTGTCAGTCGGCAGAAACAGCATGCTAACACAGCCTCTTGAATTAACTGCTGAATGAGTGGCAGCTCACAGGAAGGAGAAAATTCATCCCCTCTTTGGAAACAGATTCATGCTACAAAATAATCCAAGTTAATTTCCTTCAGTTAATTAAACCAGTTTCCTTATTAGCAAAGGGAGATGACCAAGTCTAGTCTATATCTAATGACTCACAGAATGATGAGGTTAGCTGGCACCATCTCTATTTTTAAACTTAGCTTCCAGATGGAGTCTCACAGAACATGTATAAGCAAGACTAGCTCTACTCAGTATTTAATTCTGCTTTTACTACTGTTGAACTAGGGAGTCTCTCAGAAGTCACCAGGTGAACTACTACCGAGGTTTACTAACTGCTAAATTCCCACATTGCTTCATCTCAGGTGTGTGTGTCTGTGTGTGTGTGCGTGTGTACCTAAGGTACCATAACATCCTGGACCCCTTGTGAGGCTGGGGACCAAGCAGCGTTGGGGGTTGGTCCTCCAAACCCCACTGTGACATGGCACCTGACATGGAGGATGCGCTCAGGGTGCACACATTTAAGCAAAATTTTGGTGCTGAAGGGGAATGGGAATGGGATAAGAATTCCTCTAGAATGGCTCAGGAATCCAGGTTCAAACCAACTAAGCCCGCTAGTAATGCTGAACCAAACCTCCTGTTACTCAGACCTGCCCCAAAGATTCAGGCTCTTCTCAAAGCCATCAGCAAAGAACACCCACTCATGTCATCCATTATTTGCCAGCACATCCAAAATCTTTTCTCTGAATTCCCCTGCAAGGTAATAAACATTATTTATACAAATGAGGAAACTGGGGCTCAGCGAGATTTGAATAAATTGCCCAAGGTCACACACAGCTAGTGTGAGGGAGTCGAGACCTGAGCCTATGGTTTTCCCTGACTCGCCTCTCTTGTGCATGGAACGTGTTTCGCATTCCCGAAGTATTCTGAAGTGAGCAGGGCTCTGCAGCGCGCCGGGAAGCGGGCCGGCCTCCTCAGCTCCCCCTCTCCGCTCAGCGGTAGGCGGGCCCATAAGGAAGGACGACCTGAAAGCGGGTTTCCTGGGAGGGCTGTGGCTCTTCGGACGTTGTCAGAACAGCTCTGCTGCTGTCTGAGTTGCTCGGGTACTGACACATACTGGCCACGAACCCAGGCGTAGCCTGATCCTCAAGAGAATGGTGCGGGCGATGGCGCGCTGCCCCTGTGGGCCACGGTGCTGCCCCATCACGCCGCCGCCGCCGCCCGCTTTCCAGGGCCATCACTACAACTGTACCGCCATGCGCACACCCCTCTCAGGAATCCAGACCTGCTCATAAACATCCGGGATGCAGCGCTCTAGGTAAACACAGACTCCGCGCCTCCAACTACAGGGAGCCACTGACCAGTGAAGGGACCCCAGGCTCGGTGCTAGAGCTGCAGAAACTCACTGCCCTAGCACTGCCTTCACCCGGCTCATTCTCTCCACTTCTCCTTATTAATATCGTTCCACTTTAATTTCCTTTTCCTCATAAGAGGACTAATGTTGCCAAGTTCAGAAGTTGATTGTAAGGACTAAATGAGGTAACATTAGCAACGTATTCAATAAGGCCACTGGACGACTCTGTCGCTTCCTCTCCCCGGAGTGACTCCATATGCTCTGTAGGGATTTCCAGGTGGGGTTCTTCATCCCCCTGTCCGATACTGGCATCAAATATTGAGATAATGCAAATACAGTTTTAGATAACAGACCAGGGTTCCACAATATGGATACTGCTGATTTTTTAAACTTCAGAGTGACATAAAAATGGATTTTAGCATCTCTGAGAACCCCCCAAAATACTATGTGGAATTTTGTGGGTATATATCTTTTTTTCAAGAGAGAGGGTTTAAAGCTTTGATCAGATTCTCAGTGTGGTCCATGATCCTCCAAAAGTTTCAAGAACCACTCTTCTACAGATTAGGGGCAACAAACAAGACTGGAGGAACCTGTCTTAAAAGCAGCTGTGAGTTCCTCGAAGTTCCAAGCCATGTGCTGTTGCAATTTAGGTTCTGGTAATGGCTGTATGTTCTCCAGGTCCAGGGAGACATATGTATGTTCTACTCTGTTGGCATCTGGATGGCTGGGCTCGATGCTGGAGTCTGTGTTCTCACTGGGCAGTGACGCAGCATCAGGGCATGACCGCAGGCGGAGAAAGCCGCAGGTACCAGGTCCTGGGGAGAAACCGGTGAAGGAGCCAAGGATGTTTTTCAGGAGAAAGAGAGTGTGGGAGAGTAGGAGAGCCACAGCTCCTCTTCAAACAGTCAACAGCTGCTAAGTAGGAAGAGGATGAGATTTTATCTATGCAGCTCCAGAATATAGAGCTAAGATCAATGGCCGGAGCTATAGGGAGAAAGAATTTAGCCTCATATAGGGAGGAACTTTTAAAAACAGTTAGAGAGATTCAAAATAGAAAGGGCTGCCTTGTGAGGCTAATGAGCTACCTGTCCCTTAAGTTTTCATACCAAGGCTGCATGTTCATCTGTCAGGAATTTGTAAAGGGGATTCTTTATTGCAGGGAAGGTGGGAGAAAATGACCTCTATGATTCCTTCTAATTCCATGATCTGTCTATTAAGATTTTATATCTCTTATTAAAATTTATAGTCAAAGACCCAACCACATGTTCCCTTGCTTCGTATAATAGATACTTGCGGTGAATCACTTTATAAAGGGAATGATCACCTTTTCTTTTTTTACTTTTGATTTTTACATATTTTGTTTTCTTAAAATGGAGTGCAACTATGCATGGAATGCTGAGCCTGCATTTTCGGCACATCCCCCTTCAATCCGCCTCCTTTCCTGAATCTCCGCTGCCTCCATCAGAGTTCACCGCATCCTCACCTTTCCCCTGGACTCCTGCACTATCCTCCTACTTGCTATCCTGGCTGCCCAGCTTACCTTCTCCAATCTATTCTCCACTGGCAGCCAGAGCAATCGTTTAAAAACTCTCAGGACATGTCTTTCTATCGAAAATCCTATGAATTCCCATTTCCCTTAAAGTCCACCTTGTAACCCTAGCCTACCTGGTGTCTCCAAGCTCACTTCATGCTGACTGCCCCTACCCCTGCACTCCGGCCACGCTAGCTTGCCTTCAAGCATCTGCATCTGCTCTCCTGTCTGTGTGGGGCCTGCTCCTCCCAGCTCCTTGCCATCCTTCAGGTCTCAGCTCAAGTATCTCCTCAGAAAGGCTGTCCCTGGCCACCCTGTCGCAGTTGGCTGCGTACCGCTCCCCCCAGCCCCGACACTACCACATCACTCGGCTTAATTTTCTTCACACCACTTACCACAATTTATAATCATCTTCCTTCTTCTTTTTGACCTGGTATTGGCATCTTCTTCCGCCCTTGCAGTACAGGCTTATTGGAAATAAGGACCTGGTCTGTGTAGTTCACTAATATGTCTGTGTCCCACTGGTTCCTGGTTAGTGGCCAGTAGGTATTTCTGGAATAAAAGTCTGAATGAATGAATAAATAATTGTATCCTGAAGTCTGTCCCATACAGAGAGTACAGGCCCTTAGACTGTAAACATGAATATGTTTACTTGATGCCTCACCCTCTCACCCAGGACAGGCCCTCAAAAGAATTTTGAATTGACCCCCAAGAGGCTCACAAATGTAATTTAAAGCCGAAGAGTACAGGTCCCTAAACCTAGGATACTGTGTCTTTTTTTTTTCCTTCTCTGAGGGTACTCAGAAAAAAATATTCTGGCAGTAAGGAACAAGAGATGCTGGAATGGGTTACTGAGGAGGTGGTAGAATCTCCTTTTCTGGAGCTCTTTAAAAATAGAACAGCCATCTGGGATGATTTAGATATGGTCTTCATTGAAGAAGGGGGATGGAAGAGGGAATTAAAGATCTAAGTCCCATCTCATCCTTGATTTTCTGATACTCTGCTTTAAAGTTTGATTCATAGCAAAAGCCTGAAAGGAGCTAGGAATTTATTTTTTCTTTTTAACTGAAAGTTAAATCCCATTTTATCCCATTTTACTTTGAACTGTATTTCTGCTGTATCACTCTCCTTTTCTCCTCAAATGGGCAATTTGGATGTCATAATTTTTTTGTTATGTAGAAAGTTTAGGTGAAACTTAACTTCATTCTCTTTCCCAGGAAGGAAAGCAAAGGGGTTAAAGATGGGAGTTTAGATGTTAGGAGATAGCCTGAAAAGTACAAATCGGTGTGGGTCCTGTTCATGCCACTGAAAAGGACAGGGGGACAGGAGGCAGCCCATGGAATAAGGCAAGATCTTGTAGAATATGGGATATCTCATGACGGGGACCTGCTATAGTTGAATATGGAAGTTACACTCTAGAATTCTAGTCTACTGCTCATAACTAGTGATTCTCTGTTTTTTTGTTTTGTTTTTTAATGGGATCAAACTTGGGAAAGTCAACATGTAAACAACATAAGGTGTATTTTTCTTATATTTGGCTATGACATTGTAGCAACTGCACCATTTCCTGGCTTTGTTCTTATGACTCTTGATTGATTGTCAAAGCTGTGTAGTCAAAAGAATAATAGATTTTAATACACAGAAGGCTGAATTTTACTGTTTTACTATAGAGATCACACTGTAAAAAGCCTTATTGGATTTGTTTCTTAGCAGTATTTGCATGCTATAACTGTTTTTCTACCCTAAAGAAACTTGGTTGTGATTATCAAATACATTTATTTTTAAATGTTCATTACATGCGCTGTTGTACATAACAAACTAATGGCCAATATACTCTAGTTTTGTTTCATTTTGCTTTCCCAGAAGAACACAAACAGATTTCAATGACAACACTAAATTTTCTGCCTTTCTGTGAGTTAATGAATCATCTGTATTTTTATGAAGTATTGTGTTAAGTCAGAGCAAAGCGTGACCATAAAGGTCTTCACAAGCCATACTTGAAAACTGGCCTTGTCACTTTGTATGACATTAATCCAGTCCACGTGCTCCTTCATCTGCTCGCTGTGCCCAGGGCCATGTCTGAGCGGCCCCATGGGTGATACCTCTGTAGATTCATGTATGTGCATCTGCATCCACTTAGGCTAGAAATATTATTTGAATTTCAGACATTCCCAGAAAGGAAAGTCTTAGGTAGAAATAAAAACTCCTGAAAACAAAAAGACAGAAATGGTATATTCTCAAAGAACTTTAACACGAATCACTTCAAGGGGCCTTCTTAATCCAAAATCCACACACCGTTGTGTTTTGGTACAGCCTTTCATGCAACTTTTGCTAAAGTGGCCACCACCCACCTGTCATTAATGGATGGAGGATACATATTTGTTCAGGGAAGTGAGAAAAATCTGTGGGTCTAACAGAGCACGAGTAAGTCTCTGCAGGGAAGCAGATTTCTGGGAAGTGTAATTTCTATAGAACAGGGCTCCATCTTTTCTTGCCATGAGGCCACAGTCTCAGTGCCAAAGTCCCTGGGATTATTACTGCTTTGGGGGACTGAGGTGCAGAGTCAGACGCAGGCTGGTGCTCCAGAGCTGGGGCACTGGGTGATTCAATCCCTGGGGGAAAGCCGGGACTGGTTTGGGCCCAGCTAGGTCAGATCTGCAGAATGCAGCCCCCACCCACAACTTCCTCTCTTCCTCCTGCTTTACAGCTTTCCCTGTACTCCACTCTCACCAGCCTGGGTGGGTGGCAACAGTTGAAAGTGTAGCCGTCCCAAGTCCCCCAGACCTCTTTCCTTGTCATGACTCCTCATCGGTCTCCTCTCTTTTCCACCTTACGCTTTCCTGTTTGATCGCAGAGGCCGTCCAGCAGCAAACTCAGCAGGTGCGTGCCACCCTGTCTGGGAGGCTTGGGTCTGAATCAGTTCGCCTGTGTACCACACCCCACACTGCCTTTCACATCCAGGTTCCAGAATGGCTCACATGGAGGGCCACCATTTCCCTCACCTGGCTTCTGGTCAGCTCTTCCCTGTCCCTTGCTTGCTGGTCTGTTGGAAGGCTGGCCACCTTGTTCTTTACAAACCACATGGTTTTCAGTCTCACTTCACTCTGTTGCACAGCCTGCTATTGCTCCTTTGGGGTTTTCTCACACCCTTCCTCACAAATTCAACACCACCACTCCCTCAGTGCAAACCAAGCGTCTGGAGCTTGCTGGGGCTTGCATAAAATGGGAGGGGGGATTGCTGCTTGCCCAAAGCCCTTCCTCTGGTGCTGCAAATGTTAACGCCAATCTGCAGGGAGATTGCAATTCCAACATAATGAGATATTAATGAGCTTTGCACATGTCCCTAGCCACAACATTTCTCTCCCCCTCCCCCCTCCCTCCCTTTTCGGCAAATCTAAAGAGAATCTGCTCCTTCTCTGACACTAGGATTCCTTCACCTCCCCTCACGCCTGCCCTCTCCCACTCCAGCACCCTGGTTGGCCCGCTCACCTCAAGCTGCCAGCACACAGAGCACCAAATGGGCTGGCACCGCCTTGTTTCCTGGCCTAATGGAGGCTTGTTTAAACACTGGAGCTGTTTGCATTGCTGCGGCTCACTGCATGTTAAACACAGCCCTCTGAAACCCTATCCCAATCCAATAAAGGTATCAGCAGTTCAGTGTGGGGAGGCAATTACTATGTGGTCCCAAGTGTGCCTTCTAAGCTCTAGGAAGGAAAATTTGATCGAACAGCTAAAAGGAAAATCTGATTCGGCTCAGCTTCACGTGGAGGACACCAGCCTTAACTGCAGCCAGGTCTGTGGAGGGCAGAGGGAAATCAATGATGAGCTTGGGGGAGCAATGGCACATTGTTAAGAGGGCTTTAAGCCAGCCTGTTAGTAACAGGGGCTCCTGCCTTTGCTGAGAGGCACGTGCCTGTCCTCCCACTGCAACTCCCTTTCTCTCGCTTTCTTTTTTGTATTCCCAGGGGTATACTTATTTATTTTTTAATGACAAACTGCCATCCTTCTTAACACCCTCCACCTCTCACTCACCTTTAATTCCTTAAGCACTTATATAAAAAACATGGCTTTTCTTGTGCAAGATCATTACCATATCAAAGGCAGGACAGAGAAAGCAAAAATGATAGAGGGATAATACACTGGCAGAGAGAAGGCGGGCCTGCCTCAGAGAGAACACCGAGTCCCTAACCTCAGGCTAATGACACCAGTCGATAACGCAATGGATTGGTTTTCTGCCTTAGCTAAGCCTGAAAAACCAGGGGAATTAGATACCAGATTTAAATTTATTTCTCACCCAAGGAGCAAAAGTTTTGGGATGGTGAATCCTTTCCTTTATTTTTAAGTTCTGGACATGAAGAGATATGGGGGGGGGGGGGCTTAGGTTTCCTTTACTTCTCCTTGTTTTTTATTTAAAAACCTGCCCCGCAATGGCCCTTCTTTCGGAGGAAGAGTGCGAAAGCAGCAACGTGTTGTCTGGCCACACTGAGAAATGCTATGCATAGTGTTCGCTGGGGCGCCATCCATCCACCGGGAATTTTGCCAAATCCCAGTCTATTCCCCAAGGTTCCTGGCACAAGGGGTGAGCCAGGATGGAGCCAGGGCACTGCTGTCAACACCAGGGTGTAAGGACACAGCTCTCCCTTCACAGGGTGTGGGGCCAGAGGGGTGAGGAGGTCGGCAGTGTCATGTGGTCCTTGCACCCCAAGGCCAGGAGATGGAGTGAGCTCTCCTCTGACAGGGTCCCGGGATAACTAGCACACTGGAAAGCATGCAGTCCCTACGCATGTTCATGGGGTCTCTGGACCAGCACATACGGGGTCCCCAAAACAATGGAGGGTCTGGCCTTGCCTTGTCCGCATTATACCACCTTAGGAAAAAGTCTGGCTCCCACACTCCGTGTTCCAGGTGGTGGGGCACCTGGGCCATGAAGCCCCGCCAGGCAAGCTGCAAGGCAGTGCTGGAGGCACGCGTTCCTGCACCTCCCGTTGTTGCCAACGGGAACAGGCACGGCAGCTCGCAGAGAGAAGTGACCAGGGCCCGTAACTGTTCGTGTCAGGTCAAGTATCGCTGATTTTACATAAGCTATGAATAGTAGTATATTTAATTCTTGTGTTCTTCTTGGTTTCCTGACTTAACACCCATGGAAGAGCCTCATTATCTCAGACCTGGAAATATGGGTGAGTGAACTATGGTAAAACCCCTTCCAAAAATTATAATAAACTCCTTGCTTGTCCTGCACATTGGGAATGAAGTGTTCCATTTAAGATATAGGGCCATGTCCATTACCATTAGCAGATGTAATGTTGGGGGGGCGCGGGGAGGGCTGTACAACTCAGAGAAGACAAGTAGTGACTCTATAGCATCTCACTACGCTGATGGACAGTGACTGTAATGGGATTGGTGGGGGGGACCTGATGAAGGGGGTAGTTTAATCACCATAATATTGCACATGTAATTGTAGAATAATGATACCAAAATAAATTATTAAAAAAAAAGATATAGGGCCATGTCTTTTAAGTGCCAAAATAATTTTTTTAAAGACTTTAAACCTTTGCGATGAAAAGCTTTCTAAAAATATTTGGAAGCTTCCCTCGTTTATTAAGAGGCAGGTAAGTTTTTTGATAACTCACAGGGTCACAAGTTGCTGCTATTTAGTTTCTTTGTTTAGGAAAGAAAAAAGGCTAGCTTTTTTTTATTATCACCTATAGTTATTAGGAAAAAAGAGAGCCTTGCAGAGATGGTAGACCAATATATTTATGAGACCCATTTATGACCCTATTTTGAGAAACCACCTTGGTATACATCTGTCCAGAGTTTACATCTGTGGGAATGCTGTATCTGTTTCTCAACAAAACAGCAACTTTCTCCCATTTCCACTCAGCAGGAACAGCACATTTTAATTTCTTTTTCCTTCTTTGTGTCTGAAATATCACCATGGAGTAAAGAAAAAGTGATAACTGCTCCTAAACTTCTTTAATCTACTCTTCTTTTCTCTACCCAGGCACAGAAACTCACAAAATCCCTGTGCTCATTTTAATCCACAGATAAGAGCTGAATTATAATAAAATCACAGAAAGATGGAGATGCATGTTAAAAGAAAATACTTTGTTAATAGCAATTCTGAGATGATCGCAGTAGAAGCATTCTCAGGTGGACACAAGGGTGTTCCTCTTCTAATTGCTCCTTTGTGTGTATATTAAGAGGCTATTTTAACTTAATATATAAAGAACCATCTCTGAAATCTTTACCTTTCATATTATTTACATAAAACCTTTCTTTTTTCTTATTTGTAACACCTGAAATTTACCATGTAAACATCTTGAATTGTTAACCTGAACCAAAAAATGGTATCCCTTCTCACCACCATGAAATAAAAACCATATCCTATTGTAAAATTGTTAGATGGCACTTAAAATCATTGAAGTCAGGTATTCTAAAGGGTACTTTCATCGTCTGGCAAGCTTCACTCCCAACTACTACTTCTCTCAAAAATGTTGGTTTCACACTTTGATATTCTATTCAGATATGGATGTAAAAATTTTTCTTCCCCTCAGGAAATGAGCATCTTATTCATCTCATTTCAGTATCCATTTAGATCATCACTTTCTGAGGACCAAAAATTGCTGGACCAAAAGCTTTGTCAGGAATAAACTGGAGATTCCCAAACCCGAGTTAACTGATGATGAAAAAGCCCAGATCATCACCTGGGAGAGTTCTGGCCTGTGGACTCGCCTGGCCTGTACTCTGCAGGGTTCAGTGACACAGGCCTACTACTCAAACACTATTTCAGCTTCCATTCAAAGGATTACATCTTTAGAACAAAAATGATCTTAGATTAGATTTACAGCATAAATTAAATTTGGACCCCTCAGTAAAACTTTTATAAAGGTCCCTCTTTTAGTCGTCACCAGAGAGATGACTTTAATCTGCATTGTGCAAAGGGATGGGAGAGAGGATCTTATGTGGGTCCCTGCCCTGGAGTGGTTGCTCCTACTGCTAAGATAAAAGGGCCAAGAAAGAAGGTGCTGGACCCAAACCAAGAGTATAAAAGAAAATCTGAAGAAGTATAGGAAGTGGGGTCAGCCCTGTCACCTTAACTCTCACTGTGCAGAGCAGAGACCACTGATAATCCATGGAAAGGTACCAAGTCTGGTCAAGAACAAGATGACCGCAGCTTTATTATATTCTATTTTTCTGTATGTTTGAACATTTCCAAAATTAAAAGTTAAAAAAAAAAAGATATGTCTACTGGTTTACTGGAAAAGGAGAACAGAGGGCCAGAGAAGTAGATATTGGAGCAGTTTAGTCATTTTAGGACTAGAAATCCCAAGTGCTCCCCCCAGGTCACAATGCAGGAAGAAAGAGGGGAGGGGACGGAGAAGGCACAGATGCAGAAAGGGCCGCCTCAGGTCTTGCTCAAATAACTTTCCAGGCAGGGTGATGAAGAGGGCCCAGGAAAAGGAGAAAATGCTACTGCTAGCACCATGTTCTCAGAAGAGATTTCCGACAGAGCCCTGTACAGCTAGAAAAAGCAGATTCACATACAGCAAACACATATGCTCTGTATTTTCTGACCCGAAGGAAAGAGCCTTTTGTACAGCCTATTATTAGAACCATGTACCTAGAAGCAAGTGGAAACAAGATACAAGATATGAGAAGGAATAGTGAATAGAAAGAATACAAAAGGATATTTGACTGCTTGACTTTCTTAAAAGTTGTTTAGACTCTCTATGGTTAAAGAAATGTTTATAATATTAATTACTAATAGCTTCCCTTAAATTTTGTTAAAAAACACTTTTTTTGACCTACAGAAAAGTTGCAAAAAGAATACAAAGTTCTTCTGACCCTTGATGCTGCTTTACTGAATGCTAACATCTCATATAACCATGGTACACTCATCAAGAACAGGAAATTAACAGTCATACAATATCATTAATTAAGCTACAAGTCTTACAGAAGTTCACCATTTTTTTTCCCACTAATGTCCTTTTTCTGTTTCAGGATCCTACCCAGAATGATCCCATATTGCATTTAGTTGTTATTTCTCCTAGTCTTTTTCAGTTTGTAACAATTCCTAGTTTTTCCTTACCCACCTGGTCCTTTACACTGTTCTTGAAGAGTAGTGAGCAATTATTCTGTAGGAGTTCCCTCAACTTGGGTTTGTCGAATGTATTTTCATGACCGGAATGAAGTTACACATTCTTAGCAAGAACACTACCAAAACGATGTATTTTTCTCATCAAGTGCATCGTGTCAAGGGGTTCATGACGTCAACATGTCTTATTACTGGTGATGTTCCCCTTGATCACTTAAGGTTAAGCTGGAGTCTGCTGGTTTCTCCACTGTACAGTTACCATCTTTCCCTTTGTAGTAAACAAGTATCCTTCGGGAAATATGCTGAGACTATGCAAATCCTGTTTCTGAAGCATTGCTCGCTGATTTTAGCATCCATCTGTAGATCTTGTCTGAAACAAGTATTACTGTGGTGTTCGCCTAATGGTGATTCTGTTTCCCACTTCCACATTTCTTGTCTGGAATTCTACTTTTGGAAGAGCTGTCCCATCTTCCCGACTGGTTTGTTTTTTAGTCAGTTTGGACTCCTGGATACCAATGTAATCTATGGGTTAAAATTAGGAACTATCATTATTTTGCTGCCCCAGTTATTTTGGCTTTGGTCACTGGGAACACATTTAGGCTGACTCCTGTTCTTTCAGGAAGCCCTTGTCTTTTTTGCAGAGTGTTTTCTCATTTCTTGACCCTATGTTCCAGGGTCATTTTGTGTTTTCCCTGCCTGATCTCAGAATCAACAGTTTCTCCAAGTAGGCTTGGTTCCTCTCTCAGGGAAATAGTATTTAGGACAAGAGGTGGGTGCTGGGTGAGCTTCCTGCTGGTGGGCCCTCTCATCAGAGAGCCAGGTAATATCTATATGGATATCCTACATATGCATATGTATATTTATATTTCTGTATCTATCTGTATATTTATAAGTGTATATATGGCAGTAGTTTTCACTGCTGCTCTGACTCTGACCTGACATATGGGGTCTAGCCGCCTCCCCGTCCTTACCGGTGACTTTTTTCTCCATCAGTGCAATGCTCATAATAGCGTCTTTTAACACCAAAGATTGTTACATGTAATAAGCAGCTCCAAAGCCACTTGTCGGTTAGATTGGAAATGGATTTACTCATTTAGGCAATGTTAATGGGCATGTCCTGTGGTTAAGGTCCAGTACCAGGTACTCTTGGTGGAACAAGGATGGTTCTTACACACTCCCTTCAGGAAGTTTAGGAGCTATGAGGATATAATACAGAAAGTAATAAGGAGTGTTAGGAGAAAGAAACTGCTATGGGCATGCAGGGGAAGGAGAAATGCCCTCCAATGAAAGAGTAAGGGAAGGCTTCTCAAAGAAGCTGTGAATCTTTAAGATTGGCAGAATGGGATCTGTGAAGATTAGGGGAAAGCACGCCAGGAAAAGGGAATGGCTGGAACAAAAGTATGGAAAGGCGGCCATGCATGGCAAGGGAAGGGCACCAGCCCCATCTGGGTAGATGGCAGGGCACAGGGAGGGAGCGCGGTGGCTGCAGCTGGATCACAGTGTGCCCATGAACAGCTGTCTGTGGTGGGACTCAGGCTCTGTTCAGGGGGCCGTGGAGAGCTCCTGAGACTTTATGAGCAAGAAGTGATCTGACAAGGTTGACATAGCAGGGCTCAGAATGGAGGAGGGGTTTAAGGGACAGGGAGGATCTTTGGAGGAGAGAAGTCATTTTGGAAGCTCTTGATATAGGTTAGGGGATCAGAGGGTCTGAAGCAAGGACAACAGGTATGGAGAGGCAGGAATATATAGTAGGACCTAGCTTGGGTACAATCAACTACACTGGACAATAGATTAGGTGAGAAGAGCAATGAGAGAGTCAAAGGTCCCTTCTCAGAATTGCAGAGTAGTTAGCACTCTCTAAACTAGAAACTACGCACATTTTATCCACTATGACTTGGAGGCTATTAAAACAGTGCCACATAACTTCATTCACCAGGGAGCTTTAGAACACTGGAGTTAGAACAAGACCAGCGCAGCTGCTCTATTAATGTAGTATCACTATTCAGATGCGATCGTTGATCTCAGGGCACAGCTTAAACTCAACTACACCAGCATCTATGCAATCAGGACAGCACTTCTTAGTACACAGTGTGAAAGCATAGGTTGTACTTGCTGGAGAATATTAAGCTTTTGGGCTGGAGAAGCAACTACAGAGTCAACTGCTGTTATGCCACAGTCTCTGTTAATTACATTCTTTTGAAGGAAAAAAGAAAAGAGATACATGTGTTCATTTGTTTTGCAAGATGCCAGACCACTTAACCATGCCCTGGGGCAACAGGAAGGACAGAGTGGAGGGAAGGAGAGCAAGTGATTTTTTTTCTATTAGATTGTGTAGGCCCGTTGGTGACAGAAAGTCTGGCATGGATGCCCAGCTTTGCCCCAGCCAGAGGACTGTGTGGGGAAGGGTCTGCATCCAGCATCACCCATTCCTTCTTACTCTGCTTGTAGAGGTGAAAGGACTTCAGCTCTCTCCTAGACAAGGTGTCCCTCCTTCCCTAAAGGCTCTCACAGAATGAAGCTGCTAAAATGGTTCCTAAAACAGACATTCTTCCTAGAAATGTAGATCTTGTTAACTGGGTGGAAAATAGTGGCCACCTACTTTTCTTCTTCAGTGGAGTCAAAAGAGTCCATTTGAAGAAAAGGTCCACGTTACCCACCAAGGAAAGCTCTGTGTGACCATGAGTTGTCTACCCCCAGAACACATTTCCAGGCAGAGTTTGTGGACATGAATTCATGCAGTGAGTTCACAAAGGTGTTGAGGAGGGCTGTGCAGTGGGCCTTCGTTAATACAAAGATGGGTCGAGGGGACAAAGACAAAGAGGACAGTCCCCACCATTACAGAGCTCAGCAGCTCTGAAGGTATTAAACAGCTACTCCTGCAGGAATTAAGCTCTGTCATTAGAAAATCGCCATATTAAAAATCAGCCCTCTCAGTTAAGGCAAGCAAGGCTGGCAGGACTGGAGGGTCAATTACAGGCACTCAAATCCAGTAGCCAAGAAACAGCAAAGGCAGAACCTGTGAAGTGGTAAAGACATGCCATGGTGCTGTGTCCCGTTCCTCTCCCACAACACCCAACACCCTCCTCCCCTTCACGGCCACTTTCCCTCTTCTGTTCCAGGTGCCACCTTCAAAGTCCCCTTTCCTGTGTCAGGGCAGAGCAGACCTTTATACTATCTACTAATCAACCCTACTCCAACACGCTGGCAACATGTTATCATGGGAACAATGGATCTCATTATTTTTTCCCCTTTAGTTCGTTTCTAATTATGAAATTGAAGGCTGTCACTAGATAGGGATTCCAAGTATTGGTCAGTTGTAGGCTGTGTTGAATTGAATGGTGAGAAGGGCAGCTACCATCATATTTTTGCTTCTCTAAAAAAGAGGCAGGGTAGAAGAGTTGGAAGGAAGATGGAGTCTGTGTTTCCTTCTTTCTCCTGGCATGGCTTAGGTCATGGTTCGTGTGTATCAAGATGTTATAAAGGGAGCTCCCATTCCAGCAGGTCTGATGATACAACTTGTGGGGCCACATACAAAACGACAATGCAGGGCCCCCGTGATCAAAAGTGATTAAGAATCTCAAGATGGCAACAGCAGAAGGTTAAACCAAAGCCCCAAGTTCAGAAGCCACAAAGCCCAGCTCTTCTAAGTTCAGGGTCCTTTCCCTGGTCACCTCATTCATCCTTCTGCCAACCTTTTACTACTGGGTGAGAGGTGTGAGAGCCTATGGCTCTGGCAACCAAAATTCACACACACACTAAAACAACACTTGAACACGACCGGGCTTCCTCTGCCATCTCCTCTTACCTTGGACCGCCTAGAACTGCAGAGACATAGTAAAATGTTTTCCAATTCATGATTTGTGATTTTAAGTAGTATCAATTATGCTTTTATGTTTCAATATGATGCCTGATGGTCTGGAATGTGTTTCCATGTCTCCTCTAATATTTGCTACCACACTGATGTTCTTGACATTTGTTTAGGTCAATAGGGCGCATTCTCTTTATCAGGCGCCTCTATCTTCTTCCTGCCTAAACCTCTTCATGATGTCAACAGTTCTTCTGTGTGATCGCCAGTAATCTCCATATCTGGAACTCCTTTCGGAGAGTGAAAAGAACTTTTAAAGGGTATTTTGGAAGTAATTTCCTGATTTTCATAGTACTCTGAATAGTGTTTCTGATGGCCTTTCTTTGACCAAATTTATGTAAGAAAAGTATCATGTAGATAAGAGGTATTTCTCATGTCAGGACACTCACTTTCTCCTTTACTCAAGAGTTTTTGTTTTAATTATTAAAAATTTATCATTATTTTTTAGAATAATTTAAGGTTCACAGCAAAACTGAGGCAAAAGGTTCAGAGATTTCTAACATAACACCTGTCCCTAGGCTCAGATTTTCACTGCTTAACTTATATATGATTTACTTGCTTACTTAAATTTTTGTTATCTTGGTATTTTTTGATAAGTTGGAACTTTTTGATATTTCTCTCTAATTCAGACTGACTGGAAATGAAGAAATGTCATGATGTGGGAAGACTAAATTATAAAATCCTTTAAAAGAATCTAAGTTTCTGATAGATAGTGGCTGCACTAGAGGGGGTGAGGATTTAATAATATGGGTAACTGTTGGACAGCTGTGTTGTATATCTGAAACCAACATAAGATTGTATATCGACGATACTTTAACAACAACAAGAAAAGAAGCTAAGTTTCATTGATCTCAAGATTATGCAATACCTCAAGCACAGGTTAACCAAGTGTTGCTTAGCTAACGGACTTAGACTCAGTTAAGTGCTTTAATAAATAGATAAGGTGTATTTGTAATTAGCATATTGATTGTTTACATATAAATGAATCCTTCTAAAGTGCTTGAGAGTAGCTAAAAAATAGCTTGTTAAGAGTTTTAAATACCCCATTGAAATAATTTATTTCAATACTAATAGACATTATTTTCGAACCAAGTGTTCCTAGGCCAAGGAAATAACCAAAAAGCTAAAATGACCACAAATTCCAAATTCATTATTTTTAGAAAACTGTGACCAAAAGTTCCTTTAAAATGGGCTTGCATGACTGACAAACAATTGGACAAGACAATATGACACCAATCTTGTTTCAGACTTTCCCCAGCAGTGTTGATCTCCCATATCAGCATTTTAAGGGAAATGAGCAAATTCCCCAAGTTTTGTCCATGAGGCCCTGTCCCTTTGATGACAGCCAGCTGAACCAGGGATGAACACCTGATCCACGAAAGCCTGTGGCCTCTGTATGACAGAGGCAGGCCTGAAAGATGAGCTTGATCCATTAATTTCTGACTCTGGGAAATGTACTGGAACATAGAGAAATATGCAGTTAGCAGTGGCGACAGAACCGAAAAGACAGGCACACAGAAGAGAAGCCAAGGAGGTGAGAGAAGTCACGTGGGAAAGTGGAGTTACAAAGAAAAGACTATGAGGATACAGAGATGTTGAGAGAGAAAGTCAGGAAGGTAGGGAGGGAGGAAGGAAAAAAAGGAAAAAGGTACACACGCAGACAGACAAAACAGATGGCGGATGGACCGCCTGGCCCTTGGGAGGACATGGTTTGCCCCCAGAGATTCTCTTGTTGGCTTTTTTCCACTTACACCCAGCCCATAAGCATCCTGGGAGTGATCCTCTTTGTCTTTTGAGGTAAATCAAATAAGTCACTGTTCCTTACTCTGTAGCTTGCTGCCAGAGACTAATTAAAATACCCAAACACATCTTCCTAATAGGAGTAAAGGAAAGGGGCTTGGGGTGTGTGTTTGTGGCCGGAGGGCAAGATGGGTAGACATCCAGCACAGAACACATTTGGCACTCGAGGCTTCCTTCTTATAAACACGAGTTTGCTGGAGTATGTCTGTATTTTCACTAATACAGAAACCACAAAAGGTCTTTTCTGGGGGATTGTCAAGGCCTAGGACCTGCCAGCAGCCGGGGCGGAGTCTGGCATACCCCTTTGATGTTCTCAGCCAGGACAGCTTCTGCCTGCTAAATATTTATTTAATCCAATTTGGCCAATCAAACTTCAGGTCTAATAAGTGATTACAGTAACAGCCAGTTCTTAACCCGGGGTACCCTTCTGCTTCCTGGGGTCAGCCTGGGGCTTTGTTTGAAAACAAGGAGCTGGCACAGCAGGGAGGGGAAACCCAGAGAAAGAAAGCGTGGGCGCCAGTACGTGTGTGACTGTGTCTGCGCGTGTGTGTGTCGGCGGGCGTGCGTGTGAGGGTGTGTGGAGGTGCGGAGAGAAGGGGGGCGCACACGAGGAAGAACAAAATGGGAAATGAGAATCTGTGTGAAAACGTCTGCGGAAATTCTCTTCTCTCCACTGGAAGGACAGAGGAACGTGTGAAGACGCCGACTGGGCGCTGGGTTTCCAGCTTTCCGCGGAGCAGCGATGTCACTCCCCGTTCATCAGGAAGCAGATGCTCCCCGCCTTCGCTCTCGCCCGTCCCTCCCCGAAAGAGGGTGAGGGAGGCGGCAGGGCCCCTGCGGCTCCCCGTCCTGGCGGACGCCCGCCGTAGCGCCATTCCTCAAGGGGTAGGGGGCCACCCGAACTCAACTCACGGCCTTCTTCCGTCACGGTCGAGGAAACCGGACGGGCTGCCGACGCTCGTTTCCAACCCTCTTTGCCCCAAGAACACTTTGTGACATAGGTGGAGTGGAGGTTTTTTATCTGCAGAAAGAAAATAAACCCTAAGGCATAGAGCGATTTTCTGCTTGTTGAATCTTGTGCCTGGTTTGTTTCAACAAGGCCAGGTTTCCTTAGCATCACCTGGCCCCGTCTATGGACAGGCACTCCCAGGAGAGCGTAACCATGTTTAGCAAAAGATCTCTGCCTTGCCAGCCACGCAGTGCTCTGGGCAATGTACTGCTGCCAATATCCACTCAATTAGACGGTACTAATGATCCATTTCACTGCTCTCCCTACTGCCCCTCACCCCCTGCCTCAGCCAGACAGAGCACAGCAGCGTCCTCCTGTAGCCCGGCAGCAGTTACCCGGCCACCATAAAGACACTTCCTTTTCTTCCAGACCAGTATTCTATTAATCCTTACAAGTTCATTAGTTCTGATTCATAACAATCCATCAGCCATAAGTGCAATAAATGATGCTTGGAAATTAATACCCACATTTCAGCAGAGGACGTTTTACATATTAAGTCATCTTTAAAATTATAAATAAATAACGTACGTGAAACAGACTTAAGCAATAAACATATATTCAACACACAATACTCAGGAAGCTTTCTGTTCAGCAAGCAAAAGCAATTTCGGCAATAACTTGTTATAGACCCTCCATGCCCTGCCCTCCTCTTCCCTGGTAAAATCATAGACCCATCACATTCAATACTGGGACTGTGTCTTTCTTAGGAAAAAACGCCCCCTTTAGCCAGACACATTCTCAAAGCCTCAGCTTTCCTGGGCTGTTTTTTGTTGTTGTTGTTTTCCTGCTGTTGTTGCCTTCGGTTGTTTTAAAAAAATAATTTAAAATTTTCCAAGGTTATCTTTGTTTGCTCCAGGTTCGTCCTCTTTATCCTCCCATCTGCCAATAACGCCACTTGAGTAGCTCCTGAATGGTGACCTCCCAAAAGGAAGTCCTGTTGAATTCACAGCTTTAGTTTTTCAAGCACCAAAACCACTAGGAACTCCTCTTGCTCACTGGAGCGGAGAGTTTGGATTTGGGAGCCAGAGGATATTTCTTTGTTTTATAAAAGCAAGGGAGGGCCAAGTTCCTACCAGGTGTCAAACAACTGCATCGTATTATCATCCCACAATAAGTCAGAATCCACTTATTTTTGTTTTTAAACAAGGAGAAGAAAGAAGGAAGCTGCAGCATGATTTGCCAACTTGGATTTCTCATTAGCTAGGTTTTCTAAAAGAGACACTCAAAATAAAAAAGTTTTGTAGCGATACTTCTCTTACAGTACTGAACTGAATCCACATAATTTCATCAAATTTTGCACCTTATGGAAACGCAATTATTGCACTCTTGTTTCCCAGAATTAAATATTTATTTTTAACCTCATTCACAGATTTAACCACCACCACAAGACACCACAGGATCCACATCAGTGACGATTTGGAGTACTAAGGGTTAATAACAGAAGTCTGGTCTAGATAATGCTATATCAGGACATTTTTATTACTTAACCTCAGAGGCACCAACTGCAGAACTCAACTTTATGTCAGCCATTCTTGTAGCTTTGTTGGCCCCATTCTAACGTGTCGCTTTTTTCTTTTGCTTCTCTGCACACAGACGTGCTTTCTGCTTATGAATAGAGGAGAACTGTCTTCATAAATTACACCACACCTTCCCTGCCTTCACGCAATTTCCCCAGACTTCAAAATTTCACAAACCAGACAGATCAAGACGCACCGACTTCAACTCGGTGTCCCTGATGGATTCCGAGGCTACAGACAAATGCTGATTTAGTGGCTGTCTGCTAGGTAACAGTGCTTCTTTGATGCCACACACAGCGCTCCTGTCCTTCCCTGTCTCCTGTGCCAGTGTGTACACACACATGCCTACAGAGTCTGGTCACCAAGGGCTATGGGTGGTTCCCGAAGGAAAGAGATTTTTAAATATTGACAGTGACACATTCTAGAGATTGGGAGAGATGGGGCAGGAGAGCTAAGTCGTGGGCATTGAGAGCACAGAGTATCTCACAGGTTGGGGAGACCCTGTTGACTACCAAGTCCACCTCCATTTGTTTACAGCAGAGGAAACTAAGACCCAGAAGCAGGAAATGATTTGCTGAAGGTCACAAAGCCAGTCTGAGGCAAGTGAGAGCCAGAACCTGGGTCTACTATCATTTGGGAAGACTTCTTACTCTTATTCAAGCCACCTCTAGACTAGAAAATCAGAAAATATAATGACGTTCTAATGCATAACCTGCATTACGTGAGCACTTCACATATATATTAGTGCCTAGGGGATGAGATGCGATATGGTGTGGAAGTGGAGTGCTGGTGGTGGTGAATAGGTAAGGGGATGACACAGTTTAATAGACTGACACATTCTGAAATACTGGCACAGTTTCATTTTGCCTCAAGGGTTGCATAAGGGATCAAGATAAAACTCTAAATTAAAACAAAACTGGGTAATTCAAGTCAATGGAGGCCATCTTTTCCTTGTGCTTTAAAGATATACAGATATGAAAGGTATATTTTATATGTACTTAATATACTCTTACATTAAGTAATATATTAAAGATATTATATATGTAGCATGTATTAAAATTAAATGAGACTAATTTTAATGTATGGCCAATGGTGTTCACTGTGCCTACCCACTACACAGAACACCTTTGGATATACTCAAACCCAGTTAATACACCATGTGGCCCATCTACTATCTTTCCCAGCCACAATTTCACCAAGAATCTTTTATGACCTTGATGTATATATGACTAAAGAAAGGTCTATTACCAATAATGCTTCCCTAGTCTGCATACTGTGAAGGCGGGTCTCTAATTTAAGTCTGTATTCTGTGACCAGCTTTCCTTCCTCTCCCTCCTGGAACATTATCACTCAGGAATAACCACGGCCACGTCCCTGATGCCTTGGTACTCTTGATTCTCTGCCTCTTGTTTGATGCCACCTCTTCAGTCACTGTCTATTGTACGTGGCTCTACCTTTTTCACAGCCACAGATTTGGTGGAGATTCCCTTACCTCTTCCATAAACGGTTATTGCAAAAGCCTTGTAAATATTCCCATTTCTCTGGTAAGGCATCAAATTACTATCCTAAAGCACAACTCCAGATACCATGAAGTTGCTCAGAAGTCTTCCATGGCTTCCTGTGGCTAACTGAGTCAAGTCTAAACTTCTAGGCATGACCTTCCTTCCACGTTCTCCAAAAGATGGCTCGGTCTGCCTTACTACCTTCGATCCAGTCCTCCAGGCAACCCTCGGTGTTCCCTTCGTGTATTTTTGTGCCTACTGACCTGAGTGCCTGGAACATCCTCCTCGCACATTCTTATCCCAGCCCAGTCACCATGCCCACTGGCCAATTTCTATCTATTCTTCAAAGCCCAACTCTACAGCCCCATATTCAACAAATCCTGCCCCAAATCTCTGTTATAATTTAGTCTCTTCTCTCCTGTGCCTCTATAGCACTTTGTTAGTATCTCTAATGAAAGCTCCTAATACATTGTTATTTATCTTTTTTTCTCCAACTACAAATTCCTTGAGGGCAGTGATACCTCCTACATGTCTCAACAAGGCACCAGTACAGAGCCTTCTGCCATATAAGCTCTCAATAAATGTGTTGAAATGAATTAGAATGTATTTCTATATTCGTTTGTGCTTTAATTTTGCAACCTGACATTGCTCTTTTGCATAGTTTCAAGCTGTTCTTTAGGCATATACTTACTTACACCTTCCCTGCCTTGCCCCTCCAACTGCCCCCACCACTGATACTGCTTGTGGTTGCTTCATTTAGCTTGCCAGCAACTGCCTTCCCTTGTATTTTGGCAAGTTTTTTTTCCTTCACATTTACTAGACTCAATCTATGTCATATCAGCACAGTATCTGTCTTAGTCTGTTTGGCCAGTGAAAACAGAAACACCACAGACTGGGTGGCTCATGAACCATGAAGTGTATCTTTGGTCTGGAGGCTAGGAGCCTGAGATCAGGGTGCCAGTATGTGGAGGGCCCTCTTCCAGGGTGCAGACTTCTCACTGTGTCCTCACAAGGGGCAAAGGAGCTTTCTCAGCCTTTTTTTTTTTAAGTAAGGGCGCTGATCTCATTCATGAGGGCTCAGCCCTCATGACCCAGTCACTTCCAAAGGCCTATTCCCTAATGCCATCACATTTGGTGATTAGGTTTCAACACATGAGTTTGGGTGGTGGTGGGACACAAACATTCAGTCTACAGCAATATGTAAAGGTTTACCAGGGCACCTAGAGTGCTGAATGACAGGAGTCTGTACTCCCTTACTTCCTGGCTGTGTGACTTTAAACAGGGTATTTAGCTGCTCTGAGCCTTGGTCGCTGGACCTGAGAAAGGGATCTTGAGTCCTCACTTCTGTGAAGACTACTGAAACAGAAATACAGGTAAATCACACCTGGCCTAGAGAAGGCATTCAATAAATAGTAGGTGGTCTATTTTTGACCTGGCGAAGCTAAGCTGGCTGAGGAAGAAAGCACCTTGTTGCTGGAAGTTTGTGCCAGCTGCCCCACCAGCGAGCCCTCACGCTCGTCTCCGAAGCCCGCTTCCTCCGTGGAGACTCCTCTGTCCAGCGGAGCCAGGACTCAGGCCTCCCGGAGACGCCCCCGCAACTCCAGTACTCGCCCCGCTCCCCACCCGGCCCGCCTCACCTGTCATCGAGATATCTCACTGCCCACAGGGCCCGGCCCTCTCACGCCCTCGCCCTCCCAGGTCCGTGGAGCGCCGCCCGCAGCAGCGTAGAGGTGAGGATGGGCAGCCGACCACGCAGGCCCAGCACCTGCGCTGCGCCCTGCTGGGGGCCGCAGCCCGGGGAACCAGGCCCTGCCAAGCGCCGCCGAACCGACGAGCCCGCGGGCCCCGCGTCCACGACAGCGCCCAGCCTGCAAGTCCCCGCGGGGCCCACGTTTGCGGGTGCGCTCACCTTCGTGGTGGTCCTGCTGGCGGGATGTGCCCTGCAGGTGTCGCTGGACGGCGTCGACCTGGTGCTGGAGTCCGTGCCAACAGCGGTCCTCCAAGTGTCTCTCGAGGATCACACCCTCATGCTGGTTCCCGACGCCCTCCTGGAGGGAGACCAGGCCCCCTCGCCTGACGGCCAGGAACACGGCGCTTTCCTGAGCCCTCCCGGGAAGGATGTCGCTGTCGAGCAGGGATTCCTTTCGGGATCTGTCCCAGAGATCGCCGCCCAAGAAGAGACCTATGAGGAGGACGCTGACCCGAAGTTCTCGCCGCCTTGGGTGGGCTCTGCAGCAGGCTCAGTAGCTGGGCTCTGCCCCTTTGTTGCGAGGACACCCAGCCCCGACCCGCAGGGCTGCATGCCAGAGCCCCCGCCTTGGACCCGCATCCGTAGTCCAGAGAGACTCGTTCCTGCCCTCTACTTCAACCTGGGCTCCAGCCTTCTGGAGCCCTTCCCCGACTCACCGCTCCAACCTCTACCTCCCTCTCCGACGAGTCCAGGACCGCAGGTGCGACCCCAGCGCCTGCCTGGTCCTCCGCGCAAGGCCCGGAGACGCCTGTTCCAGGACTGAACTGCCTCTCACAGACCCTCACCACCCCACTGACGAACATGTGGACCATGAGAGGGTCTTCTGATAACTGCTGGGTGTACATTGCAAAACGTACAGGAATCAGCGAGTACGGATGATGGACAGATACTGTTTTGATAGAGGCTGCACTGCAGAAATTTGGATCAGTGGCAGACTGAAACACCTGGAAAGAAGACACCTAGGCCCAGAGATGCTACCTGAAATATAGTGTACTTTCAGATATCAGATTTCTGCTTAGGTTGTTTTCTCTTAGGGAGGTCATCATTAAGCAGCTCCATTCCCCCTAATTTTGCTTCCAACCTCAGCTCCAGCACTTTTTCTTAAAAATCCATGCTTTCCCCAGCACCCCACCACTGCACTCCTTTTCTCACAAATTAGAGCAATTATTAATTTTGCTTGTTTAATGCACATCAGTCATAGTGTCCGTGCTAGTTTATGGCAACCTCACCATTTTGACCTTTTCATTATGGTGCCTTTAGCCCCTCCAGGAGGATCTAGAAATACTTGTATATAGACAAATGTTTTTTGGATACCAAAGAAACTCAAAAGTGGAAAACAGTGATCATGTGCCCTCCTCTTTTTTAAGGACCAGGTTAGCAAATGGTTTAACTATATTGCTGGGTTTCTTTTGTTTTTTTCCCCCCTCAAAAAAACCAACTCTTTTCCATTCTTTTCCTCATATTTTTAATATAATTCTCCTGTCCTGAAAAAGTTTATAATTTTAAAGACTCTGTGTTGTTTTACTTCTAAGATCCTGAATATACTTTGTACATTGTTAGTGGCATATAGAAATAATTTGTGCTTATGTTGATCTGCTATCCAGCAAAATTATTTAAATTCTTTAACTGCTTATCTGTAGATTCTCTTGCTTGACTGATAAAGGCAAAAATATCTCCAAATAAAGAAAATAATCTCTTTTTTTTAAATATTACTTCAAGTTCATGTTGTACAATACGGTCGATATTGACATCTGAGTTTTATTCCTTGTGTTAATGCAAATGCTTCTAAATTTTACCATAAAGTATGTATGACTTTTCTTCTCTACACGGTTGGTAGATAATCCTTATCCAATTTGAACAGATTAGTATTCAGTCTTTCTCATCACGAAAAGTTTTGGATTTTTGGTTTGTTTTTTAATTCACTACAAAGACTTTCTCACATTATTCTAAATGTTGCTGTTTCTTTGTGTGTACATAAAATAGCTACACAGAACCTTTCACTCACTGGGGTATATACACAAAGCTGGCAACAAAGCCAATGAGAGCAGGCCTAGGGCTTCAGGGATTTAAAAATTGGATGTCCTCCTAAGGACTGAGAAGAGAACGTAGAAGAGGAAAGACAGTAACTGCAGGGTCACCGTAAGGGTTTTAAATGTTAAGTTTTTGTATATTATGTATCTGTATACATAAGATGACTTTTTGTAGTTTCCTTTTTATTCATGTCATGATTTGCACTGAGAGACCTTCTAATGATGAAGTATCTTTGCATTTCTGCTATTCCACATTATTTTAAACAATTCTAATTCCACCCTGGGTTCTTTTTTCCTTGGTTGGTTGACTTTTATACAAACAACCATATGCACACCACTCCTGGTTTTAAAGTGTCACTATTTCTCCATGTTTGCCTCATATTTTATAATGAAACTAATTGTTAGTGACAAGGCTGACTTCAAGATGGTAGTTTTTTCTGTTGAACATCAATAACGATTATTTAGATTTACCAACGTATTTTCCCAGTGTCTGTTTTCACCTTCTATTCTTTTGCCCCCTCACCTTCTTTCTGGCATTCCATTCTTTCATTCTGTCCTCATTTTTCTTCTTACCAAGGTAACCTCTTCAAATATTCTCATCCTTGGCCTGTGTCTGAATCTCAGCTTTGTTTGCCTGCAAATATGTTCGTTTATGCCTTCAAACTATGTAATATTCTAGCTGGGTTTGGAATTCCAAAGTAATGCCTAGACTGTCTTGCTACTTTAAAGATATTGCTCTGTTATTTTCCCTGCCATTTGTTATTGCAGATGAGAAGTTTTCTGTCATTTGCATTGCGTCCTTTGTAGGGCATTAGGCTGTTTACTTTACTATCTTTCTTGCCTTTGATGTTCTACAGTTCCAACCTGATGTGTTTAGAGGTAGAAAATTTGGTGCAACTCACTGAGGTTTCTAAATCTGGAATATTATCTCTTTCTTAATATTTCAGAAAGAATAAGTCAGTGGCTCCTGAACTATTGAACCCCTCTCCAATCTCTCGAACTTCTAATAGGGAAATGGTGCTGCTGCTTAATCAATGCCTCTATCCCCTCGTTTCTTCACATATATATATGTTGTTCTGTTGCCAGGTTTCTGTATATACCAACCCAAATGACCCAAAGGTTCCATTCGTTTATGTACACACAAACGAATGGCAACATTTAGAATAATGTGAGAAAGTCTTTGTAGTCAAGTAAATCCAAACCAAAAGTCTTAATAGTCAACTAAAAACAAAACAAAACATTGTTTTTCTATCCTTTATAATAACGTACTTTCTATCTTCCAATTCACTGATTCTATTATTTTCCATTTTTCAAAATTCTGTTTATGTTCTTTATAAGACAGTATTCATTTCCACTCCAATGACTGTTCAGTTAGGGGTTATACAGGCCCAGCTCACTTAATTCAAAAAACCTCTGTAGAATCATCTCAATTCTAGAGCTTTCAGTGGGTTGGCTGAGGCCTGTGTTGCAACTGCATCCCAGTTCAACTTTTCCATCTGCCCAGACACATTTTCTTTGTGCCCCCAAATTCCTGCATGCAGATCTCCATCTCAGAGTCTTTCAAAGTGATTTAAGACAGCTAGTGCGGGAGTCATCATAGGAAACAGCCACTGAAATGGATATCAGAGCTGAATCATCGAGCATGAATAAATAGTCCATGTCATGCTAAAGCAAAGCAGATAAGACCTTAATGGTGACCTTATTGGGATACTAGTAGAAGGGGGTAACACGAGTATTGGCAATATCCCAGGCATCTGAGAAATTTGGGAGACAGAGTAATTATAAGAAGCAATATTTATAACTAACATGGAAGTGAATAGCTGTTGCAGGGACAATTGATGCATTTGAGAAAAAGAAGGAAAAGCTGAAGGTTATTACCAATAAAATCTACACATGAGACCCAGACAGTCTCCTTCGCATCACACAAATAGCCTTTGGTCTCCTGGAACTAAAAGGGAACAAATAAATCCCAAGGGTCTGGCCTAGGCTTTAACGTAGAGAGAGTGGAGTACCATAAAAGATTGAATTCTCAAACTAGGCAAGTCTGTAATGGTGAGATCGCACTTTGATTGGGCCCTGAAGCATTGGATGGAGACAAACAGGCACGTACACATGAATATCTTAAACCCCCAGATCCCTGTCAATCCTCTTGGCCCACAGAAGGAGCCTACTCCTCTCTGTGAAAAGCTGGTATTCCTGCCTTGCTCTAAGATGATGCAGGATCCTCTGCCTGACCAGACCACATGCAACAACATCAAGATCCACCTTCATCTCTTCTCTCTGCCACCTGGCCAGTAACTAAAGTAAAGCCCAGTATAATCCAGCCAGGGAGATGCAAGGCTGTGCTTAAGGAAGGGGACTACATATGCCCTGGAAGAGCTGCAGACTCAATGTATACCAGCAGGACCCAAGTGCAGGCCTGAGAACTGGACGTCAGCCTACACATGGAAGAGTTTATCAGGTAGAAGCACTCCATCACAACGGGAATGAACAACTGGCAAGGGCCTTGGAAGACAGGGAGTAGGACCTGGAGGATAGGAGGCTCTTGGGAGCTTTAAGAAAAGGATGTCACAGAGTTACGTAGAAATGCCATAACTGCCGAGGCAGACAGTAGAAGAGAGGGTCAAAAAATTCAGAGAAATGGGCATGATACAGTGGATAGACTACCTAAGGCTGAGTGATGTGTCAGCTACTGTTGACGGTGTGAGGTCCTGGAGGGACACTGTGCAACAAAGCAGTAAGGAATGCACCAGGGAGGCACCATTGTCACTGAGAACCTCAGTAGACCAAGGTTGGCCGGTGACAGCAGGAGATGCCATTGGAGAGGTGGACTCCTTAGTAGCCATGGGAGAGCAGGACCAAAGAGACTGAATATACTAATGCACAGTGGCCAGACCACATATGACAATAGAATTCTGACCCTCAATCTAGGCAGCAAGCAGCCCAGAAACAAAACTACAACCCTGCAGTAACTGGCCCAAATGATTAGGACTTGGTCAATAATTGCCAGCCTCCTTAATTTTCACTCCCACTTCCAACTCAAGACCAACTAGAGAACACCAAACATGCTATGCCTAAGACACAACGTACACACACCAAACCAGTTACATGAGATTCCCTGCTTTTAGTTAGTTCGACTTCAGCTTCCCCAGGCCAGCAACCTCCAGTCAAACTGGGAAGCCTTCCCTTTTTCTACCATAAAGCTTTCCCACTCCTTTCCCTGTCGACAAACCTGTCTAATGCAAGTGATGGGGCTTACTCCCTTGCTCTGGCAAGCTTGGAATAAATAGCCTCTGCTTGTTTTCATTTGAGCAGTCTCTGCTTATTTTCAGGTCTCCTCCAGGTCCCAGTGAGATCTAGCCTGCTCATTGCCATAGACCTCAGCCGTCAACCGGGTCCAGAACCCGTGGAAGCCCTCAGTGCCTTACGATTCTCACCTGATGGAGTCCATACCAATGTGGTCAATCAACACCAGCTCTGAACTCTCACACTGCATGGAGTCCCTTGGCTATTTATTCTCAGTTTGGTACCAGGTTTTGTTACCAGTTCCATTTATCTGGAATCCTTGGTAGAAGCAGGCCTTTCCTTTTCATCCCCTTTGGCTCTCTTTCGTGTTTTCACTTTGTGTTGTTCTGACTGAAAGCGCTGTATGTCACATGAAAGAGAATCACAGGGTAAAGCACAGCAGTAGCTCCTATAAGCCTGTTGCTCAAGCCAACCTCACACTCTGGTGACTTTGCGGTTCTCACCAGACTGGCATCCATTTGGACAAGCTTCGCTGTGGATCGTCAATAAAACCAGATGAGGTTCTCCTGGCCTGATTTTTTTTTCTCCTGAAAGATTGGCTTTGATCTAGAAAGAGTGTTCTCTCTGGCTTCCACTGACTAAGGGAAACAGACTGTTGGGTCTATATGCAGAGGTAGCCAACAAGCATGTTGGGGGCCTAAGACACAGGTGCACAAACATCACATTTCACCCACTGTTGCCAGCAATTATGGGGTAATCAAGGTTAAGCCCTCTCCTCCTCCAGGAAAAAGACCTGCTTCTTATGTGTAATCTGATTACAGTCTTAAAACTCTTATGCCTATCTCTCTAAATGACATAATGTCACCAGAATGATTTGACTTGAACAGAACTGTTCATTTTAGAGATGCTTAGAAAAGAAGGGGAATGAGATTTCTCAGGTTCAATATGCAGCATTTTTTTTATTGTGTATACAGGAGGCCCCCCAAAAAACTCTGAATCAAAAGTTGCTTCATTAAATGAATATTTGGCCAAAGCTAATGAGCAATTTGACAAACTAGACTCATTTCTCTAGTAAGTCCTCTGTTCTTGTCCTCCAGGTGTCTCCATGCTTCACATCTACCTCTTGCCCTTATCCTGCTGATCTCTCTCTTCTTCTGCACTTCCCCTCCAGTTCCCTTGTGCAGGTCCTCTACCTTTTCTCA
This sequence comes from Smutsia gigantea, assembly GCA_032199065.1. Taxonomy (NCBI): domain Eukaryota; kingdom Metazoa; phylum Chordata; class Mammalia; order Pholidota; family Manidae; genus Smutsia; species Smutsia gigantea. The sequence continues at coordinate 157,741 of JAVSCE010003368.1, read as the reverse complement.
AAACAACCCAAAATGCCAGTTGCCTCAAAAGATCCATTCCCCATTCATCAGGTATTCACTCAACTGGAGAGTTTAAACCTTGGACCCAAAATGAATTAAGAGGTATTAGTAAAGATTTCCCTAAATTCAGACAAGACAAGACAATATTCATACAGGAGTTTAGAATTATTTTTGATGCATATGACCCAAAATAACCTGACTTATATCGCTATACACATATTGGTCAGATCTGCAGATGCTAACTCCTCGATGGCAAAGTAGAGTGGACCAACCCAAAAGAGGGCCTACAGGATCTCTCTTACCACAGTTAACCTGAGGGTCCAAAAACAAACCTAAAAAGTTGGGCAATGTCTTCTAAAAACCACACCTGAAAATTTTCCAATTAAGAAAATCTTTACAAATGGTACTCTTTCTATATTAACCCTGCCACCTTTGCTCAGGCTCTTCCTTGGAGTAAACATACCACAAAGGTGGTCAGTATTTGAAATAACTCACAGATTTTCCCTATCTTTCAGCCTTTACATGTAACTCTTGAGCCATTCATTGGAAACATTCCTTCCTGCTCTGTGATAACACACCTGATAATTTAATAGGCAGAGACTTTACACATAAAACTGTTATATTAAAAGCATACCAGAGGGACTATCTCTTGTCATTTCAGAAGACTTCACTCTTCATAACCAACTGGGTCTGTTCTGAATATGACTTTACATTCTCCACTATATGTGATACATATGCCAAATAAAAATCTGACTCTCTATGGGCTAGAAATTCCATTGACACAGGAAAAATAATGGGAGCAGAATCTATAAAATTTAGATGCATCCTATGAAACCGCTACCCAAACTGCCCAAATATCCCTTGAAGCCATGAAAGAGCTAAACCTATAACTGAAGACCTTATATGCACAGTTCTTCTCACACCCCATCCTTGTAACACTCTCATCCCTCTAGAAAATGATGTCACCTTGTTCAAGACCTCAAGGTCATCAACATAGTAAGTTTATCTCACTTCCCAGTAAAAATTAACCCAAATACCATCTTATCATCAATTGCACCTGAAGCTACTTGCTTTGCTGTAGTGGATCGTTGCTCTACCTTCTTTCAGTGTGCTTTTAGACCAAGGCAGTCAATAATGTTTTGTCTTCACCTAGAGAGGACAGCAATATACCTGACAGTCAGGACCCTGGAGTTCACTGGAACCCCCTCTTATTTTTCTTCGGTCCTCCACCAAGACTTAGAAGATCTAAATTTCCCTTGCGATTCAGCTCAAACACACTGTGTAGATTATCCCCTACTTTGTTCAGAAAACAGGAAGCCTGTAAAAGGATTCCATTTACTTGCCCCCAACCTTGGCAAAAAACCGACAAAAGTTTCAGAAGATGAGGTACAATTTTGCCAAAAGTTCACTATTTAGAGCATAATCTCAGGCAGGAGGGAAAAATATAATCTCTTGAAAAAGACTATCTTCATATCCTAGAAACCTCACCAAAGAAAATTGAGAGTATTTCTGGGTTTAACTGGATATTGCAGACAGTGGTTACCAAGTTTTTCTGAGATTGAAGCACCTCTGTATGAATTCACTAAGTCCTCAGTAAGTCACCATACAGGGCGTCCATAACCTGAAGAAGACTGTTCAGTAGCCTCTTTCTCCACGCATCCATAACTACAGAAAGCTCTTATACCTATTTGTGCATTAGCAATCTAGATGAGTTCTTGAGATTTTAACATAACAATGACAACCATCAAAAATCCACTTGCTCCAAAAGCTGGAAGTAGCTAAGATGCCTTTAAACAGGCAGATGAATAAGTAAAATACAGTATACACATCAATGGAATACTATTCAGGGATTTTTAAAAAAGGAAAAAAGAAATGAGCTACCAAGTAATGAAAAGAAATGGAGTAACCTTAAATTGCATAGTACTAATTGAAAAAGGTAGTCTGAGAGGACTATATACTGTGTGAATCCAATGATATAACAGCCTGAAAAAGGCAAAAGTAGACATCAAAAAGATCAGTGGTTGCTAGGGATTCATAGGGAGCAGCATGTATAGGGGAAACACCAGGGATTGGTAGGGGGTGAAACTACTCTGTATACTACATGGATTCATGATGTACTGCATTTGTCAGAACCAACAGAATTACACAACACAAATAGTGAGCCTGAATGTAAACTATGGAATTTAATTATAATGTATCAATACTGGGGTATTAATTGCAACAGTGTGCCATAGTAATGCAAGATGTTAATAATAGAGGAAAATATGTATGGGAGAGAAGTGGTACGTGGGAACTCTGTGCTATCTGCTCAATTTTCTATAAACCTAAAACTTTTCTAAAAATGAGCATATTAATGTTTTAAAGGGAATTAAGAAAATAGCATTTGAGAATTAACACCAGGGATAAGATTTTTTAATGACTATACAGTTAAAAACAGGTTGATATCCTTAACACATAAAGGAAAGGGGAGCTTGCTTCATGTGCAATAAATGAGGACTTTGCTAAAAGAACGCTGTCAGGATACTCGAGACGGCAGCATGAGAGGTGAGATGGAGAGCTCCTCCCAAAACTACAAACAGTACAAAAATATGGTTAATTAATACAACTAACCATAAGACAGCAACAAGAAAGAAGGCTGAACCAGACTGCATACAGACCTCACCAACACAGCAGACCTCAAGAAACAGGGAAACGTAGGATATCCTTAACCCAGCGAGACACAGGCCCTTTTCCCACCCCAACTCACCAGCGGGAGGAAGAGAAACAGAGCAGGGGAGCACCCAGCCCCGGAGATCTGCTCTGTGAGCAGAAACCTATAGTGTGTGGTGTTCTGGATGTTGGGGAGCTCGGACAGGCGGAGTGCTTGAGAAACTGACATTCCAGCCGTTTGTGGAGGAGGAGATCCACATCGGGCCGTTCTGTGTCAGAGAAAAGGCACGTGGTCTGAGAGGTTTCCTAGCAGCAAGAGGGCTCCTGAAGGGGTGGGGTTTGGGCGGGGCTTGCTGCCCAGGACAAGGGAGGGCTGGACAAGGTTATGGTTGTCTGGGCGTGCTCTGCCCAGCTGGTTGGGAACTTTGAGGAGCTTCAGGTGCTCCATCCCCCTGGCTACCTACGCAGCCCCGAGGGCCTACACTGTGACACGCAGCCTGCTGCACCTTACTTCTAGCCTCCCGGCACCAGTTTGCAAACTGGCAGTCACTGTGCTGGCAACAAGCCAGCCAGAGGGAGGTCCCGCCTACAACACCTAGAGATGCAAAGCACAGTGGGTTACCTGTGTCTGCTTGGCCCACTGACTCTGACACTGGAGCAGGCACCGCAGACAGGAATCAGGAAATAGATGTTTCCTCCCACCAGGCACCAGCTCCCCTCCAGTACGACCATCAACCTCACTCTAGGGACTGAGAAGCTCCACAGACTGGAACTTCTGGGCACTAGTGGGCATCACACAGAAATATAAAATGTCAAAAGAACATGGTTCAGACCAAAATCTCACAAACCCCAGAAAGAGGGTCAAGTGAAACCGAACTCACCAATCTCCCTGAGAAAGAGTTCAAAATAAAAATTATAAATCTGCATATGGAGGTACAGAAAAATATTCAAGAACTCAGTAACGAATTTAAGTAGGAGATTCAATCATAAGAAATTCCAAATCTGAAATGAAACATAAAATGGAGGGATTTAAAAGCAGATTAGATGTAGTAGAAGAGACGGTAAATGGAATAGAAATTACAGAAGAGGAATACAAAGAAACTGAGGCACAGAGAGAAAAAAGCATCTCTACGAATGAAAGAATACTGAGAGAACTGTGTGACCAATCGAAACGGAACAATATTCACATTATAGGGGTACCAGAAGAAAAGAGAGAAAAAGGGATAGAAAGTGTCATTGAGGAGGTAATTGCTGAAAACTGCCCCAGTCTGGGGAAGGAGATAGTCTCCCAAGCCATGGAGGTGCACAGATCTCGCAACACAAGGGACTCAAGGAAGACAACATCAATACATGTAATAATTAAAATGGCAAAGATCAAAGATAAAGACAGACTTTTAAAAGCAGCTAGAGAGAGAAAAAAGGTCACACACAAAGGAAAACCCATCAGTATATCATCACACTTCTCAACAGAAACCTTACAGGACAGAAGGGAGTGGCATGATATATTTAATGCAATGAAGCAGAAGGGCCTGGAACCAAGAATATCCTACCCGGGAAGGTTATCACTTAAATTTGAAGGAGGGATTAAACAATTTTCAGATACGGAAAAGCTGAATGAATTTACCTCCCACAAACCACCTCCACAGTGCATTTTGGAGGGACTCCAATAGATGGAAGTATTCCTAAGGCTAAATAGATGTCACCCAAGGGAAGACAAAGAGTACAGAATATGATTCATAACGTACAAAGAATGGAGAAGGAAAATAAAAAAAGAACCTTTAGATTGTGTTTGTAATAGCATATTAAGTGAGTTAAGTTAGACTCTTAGATAGCAAGGAAGTTAACCTTGAACTTTGGTAACCACAAATCGAAAGCCTGCAATGCCAATAAGTACATACCTAGCGATAATCACCCTAAATGTAAATGGACTGAATGCACCAAACAAAAGACACAGTCACTGAATGGATAAAAAAACAAGACACATCTATATGCTCCCTACAAGAGACTCACTTTAAACCCAAAGACATACACAGACTAAAAGTGAAGGGATGGAAAAAGGTATTTCATGCAACTAATAGGGAGAACAAAACAGAAGTTGCAGTACTTGTATCAGACAAAATAGACTTCAAAACAAAGAAAGTCACAAGGGACAAAGAAGGACACTACATAATGATAAAAGGGTCAGTCTAACAAGAAGATATAACAATTATAAATATCTATGCACCCAACACAGGAGCAGCTACATATGTGAAACAAATACTAAAAGACTTAAAAGGAGAAATAGAATGCAATGCATTCATTCTAGGAGAATTCAACACTACACTCACTCTGAAGGAAAGATCAACCAGACAGAAATTAAGTAAGGAGACAGAGGCACTGAAAAACACAATAGAACAGATGGATCTAACAGACATCTACAGAGGTCTACACCCAAAAGCAGCAGGATACACATTCTTCTCAAGTGCACATGGAACATTTTCAAGAATAGATCATATACTAGGCCACAAAAAGAGCCTCAGTAAATTCAAAAAGATTGAAATTGTACCAACTAGTTTCTCAAACCACAAAGGTATGAAACTAGAAATAAATTATGCAAAGAAAATGAAAAATCCCACAAACACATGGAGGCTTCACAACATGCTCCTAAATAACTAATGGATCAATGACCAAATAAAAACAGAGATCAAGCAATATGGGGAGACAAATGACACCAATAATTCAACACCGCAAAATCTGTGGGACGCAGCGAAGGTCGTAGTAAGAGGGAAGTATATTGCAATAATACAGGTCTACCTCAGGAAAGAGGAATATTCCCATATGAGCAGTCTAAACTCACAATTAATGAAACTAGAAAAAGAAGAACAAATGAGGCCAAAAGTCAGTAGAAGGAGGGACATAATAAAGATTAATGCAGAAATACATAAAACTGAGAAGAATAAAACAACAGAAAGAATCAATGAAAGCAAGAGCTGGTTCTTTGAGAAAATAAACAAAATAGATAAACCCCTAGCCAGACTTATCAAGAAAAAAAGAGAGTGGACTCACATAAACAGAATCACAAATAAGAAAGGAAAAATCACTATGGATACCACAGAAATACAAAGAATTATAAGAGAATACTATGGCAAATTATATGCTAACAAACTGGATTACCTAGAAGAAATGGACAACTTTCTTTCTAGAGAAAAATACAACCTTCCAAGGCTGACCCTGAAAGAAACAGAAAATCTGAAATAGACCAATTACCAGCAAGAAATTGAATTGGCAATCAAAAAACTACCTAAGAACAAAACCCGTGGACCATATGGTCCACTGCTGAATTTTATCAAACATTTAGTGAAGACCTAATACCCATCCTCCTTAAACCTTTCCAAAAAGTAGAAGAGGAGGGAATACTCCCAAACTCATTCTATGAGGCCGGCATCACTCTAATCAAAACCATTCAGAGACACCACAAAAAAAGAACATTACAGACCAATATCCCTGATGAACATAGATGCAAAAATACTCAACAAAATATTAGCAAACCGAAGTCAAAAATATATCAAAAAGATCATCCATCATGATCAAGTGGGATTCATCCCAGGGATGCAAGGACGGTGCAACATTCAAAACTCCATCAACATCATCCAATACATCAACAAAAAGAAGAAAAAAAACCACATGATCATCTTCATAGATGCTGAAAAAGCATTCAACAAAATTCAACATCCATTCATAATTAAAACTCTCAACAAAATGGGTATAGAAGGCAAGTACCTCAACATAATAAAGGCCATATATGACAAACCCACAGCCAACATTACACTTAACAGCGAGAAGCTGAAAGCTTTCCCTTTAAGATTGGGAACAAGACAAGGATGCCCACTCTCCCCACTTTTATTCAACATTGTTCTTGAGGTCCTAGCCATGGCAGTCAGACAACAAAAAGAAATAAAAGGCATTCAGATTGGCAAGGAAGAAGTCAAACTGTCCCTTTTTGCAGATGACATGACATTGTACATACAAAACCCTAAAGAATCCACTACAAAACTACTAGATCTAATATCTGAATTCAGCAAAGTTTCAGGATAGAAAATTAATACCAGAAATCTGTTGCATTCCTATACACTAATGATGAACTAGCAGAAAGGGATATCAGAAAAACAATTCCATTCACAACTGCATCAAAAAGAATAAAATACCTAGGAATAAACCTAACCAAGGAAGTGAAAGACCTATACCCTGAAAACTACAAGACACTCTTAAGAGAAATTAAGGAGGACACTAATAAATGGAAATTCATCCCATGCTCCTGGCTAGAAAGAATTAATATTGTCAAAATGGCCAACCTGCCTAAAGCAATCTACAGATTCAATGAAATCCCTATCAAAATACCTACAGAATTCTTAATGAACTATGGAGCAAATAGTTCTAAAATTCATATGGAACCACAAAGGCTCCGAATAGCCAACACAACCCTGAGAAGGAAGAATAAAGCAGGGGGAATTATGCTCCCTGAATTCAAGCTCTTCTACAAATCCACAGTAATGAAGACAATTTGGTACTGGCATAAGAACAGACCCATAGACCAATGGAACAGAATAGAGAGCCCAGACATAAACCAAAGCATATATGGTCAATTAATATACGAGGAGCCATGGACATACAATGGGGAAATGACAGCCTCTTCAACAGCTGGTGTTGGTTAAACTGGACAGCTGCATGTAAGAGAATGAAACTGGATCATTGTCTAACTTCATACACAAAAGTAAACTCGAAATGGATTAAAGACCTGAAGGTAAGTCATGAAACCATAAAACTCTTTGAAAAAAATATAGATAAAAATCTCTTGGACATAAACATGAGCAACTTCTTCATGAACATATCTCCCCAGGCAAGGGAAACAAAAGCAAAATGAACAAATGGGACCATATCAAACTAAAAAGCTTCTGTACTGCAAAGGATACCATCAGTAGAACAAAAAGACATCCTACAGTATGGGAGAATGTATTCATAAATGACATATCTGATAAGGGGTTGCCATTCAAATTATATAAAGAGCTCACCCACCTCAACAAACAAAAAGCAAATAAGCCAATTCAAAAATGGGTGGAGGAGAATTGGGGTATGCGTGGGGACTTGATAATATGGGTAAATGTAGTAACCACATTGTTTTTTCATGTGAAACCTTCATAAGAGTGTACATCAATAATACCTTAATAAAAATATATATATCAAAATAAAAAAAATTGGCAGAGGAGGAGCTGAACAAACACTTCTCCAAAGAAGAAATCCAGGTGGCCAACAGGCACATGAAAAGATGCTCCACATCGCTAATCATCAGAGAAATGCAAACTAAAACCACAATGAGATATCACCTCACACCAGTTAGGATGGCCAACATCCAAAACAGAAACAACAACAAATGTTGGCGAGGATGTGGAGAAAAGGGAACCCTCCTACACTGCTGGTGGGACTGCAAATTAATTCAACCATTGTGGAAAACAGTAGGGAGGTTCCTCAAGAAACTCAAAATAGAAATACCATTTGACCCAGGAATTCCACTCCTAGGAATTTACCCTAAGGATGCAGCAGCCCAGTTTGAAAAAAATATATGCACCCCTATGTTTATCGAAGCACTATTTACAACAGTCAAGACATGGAAGCAACCTAAGTGTCCATCAGTAGATGAATAGATAAAGAAGAATGTGGTACATATACACAATGGAATATTATTCAGCCATAAGAAGTAAACAAATCCTACCATTTGCAACAACATGTCTGGAGCTAGAGGGTATTATGCTCAGTGAAATAAGCCAGGCAGAAAAGACAAGTATCAAATGATTTCATTCATATGTGGAGTATAAGAACAAAGAGAAAAATTGAACAAACAAAACAGCACCAGACTCACATAACTGAAGAATGGACTAACGGTTACCAAAGGGAAAGGGACTGGGGGAGGATGGGTGGGAAGGGAGGGACAAGGGGAAAAAAAGGGCATTATGATTAGCAGACATAATGCAGGGGGGCACAGGGAGGGCTGTACAACTCAGAGAAGACAAGTAGTAATTCTATAACATCCCACTACACTGATGGACAGTGACTGTAATGGGGTATGTGGTGGGAACTTGATGATGTGGGGAGTCTAGTCCCATAATGTTGCAGATGTAATTGCAGATTGATGATACCAAATTTTTTTAAATTAAAATATATAAAAAAAAGAAATGGACAGCTGAATAGACTAATAATAAAAAAGAAATTGAATCAATAAGCAAAAACCTCTTAGCAAAGAAAATTCAATGCCCAGATGACTTCATGGGTGAATTCTAACAAATATTCAAAGAAGAATTAACACATATCATTCTTTCCTTTTCATTGAAGTATCATAGATATACAATCTTATATTTTTTTCAAGTATGCAACACATTGGTTCAACAGTTACCCATATAATTAAATCCTCACCACCACTAGTGCAATTACTGTCTGTCAGCATAGGGATGTTACAGAATCATTGGCTATATTCTCCATGCTGTACTACTATCCCAGTGAACAACTTATATTATGATTGAGAATTTTTGTGCCCTTTATCCCCCTCGCCCTCCCACCCACCCACGTCAACCCTTCCCCCATGTTAACCACCAGTCACTTCTCGGTTTCTATGAGTCTACTGCTGTTTTGTTCCTTCTTTTTGCTTTGTTTTTGTATTTCACAAATAAGTGGAATCATACGGTATTTGTCTTTCTCTGCCTGGCTTAATCAATGACCACAATACCCTCTCGATCCATCCACCTTGTTGCAAATGGTGGCAGGATTTCTTTTTTTTATGGCTGAATAATATTCAACTGTATATGTACTACATCTTCTTTATCCATTCATTTATTGATAGACACTTTGGCTGCTTCCATATCTTGGCTATTGTAAATAATGTGGCAATAAACATAAGGGTGCATATATCATTTCGAAGCAGTGATTTTGTTTTCTTCAGGTAAATTCCTAGGAGTGGAATTACTGGTTTGAATGGTATTTCTATTTTTTGTTTTTTGAGGAACCTCCATACTGCTTTCCACAGTCGATGCACCAATTTACACTCCACCAACAGTGCAAGAGGGTTCCCATTTCTCCACATCCTTGCCAACACTTGTTATTTCTTGTCTTTTGGACAGTGGACATTCTGACTAATGTGAGGTGATACATCATTGTGGTTTTGATTTGCATTTCCCTGGTAATTAGTGATGTGGAACATCTTTTCATGTGCCTGTTGGCCATCTGCATTTCTTCTTTGTAAAAATGTTTGTTCAAGTCCTTTATTCATTTTTTAATCAGGTTATTTCAGATTTTTTGGTGTTGTGGTATATGAGTTCTTTATATATTTCAGATGTTAACCCCTTATCAGATAAATCATTTAAAAATATATTCTCCCATACTTCAGGTGGCCTTTTTGTTCTGCTGATGGTGTCCGTTGTTGTACAGAAGCTTTTTAGTTTGATGTAGTCCCACTGGTTCATTTTTTATTTTGTTTTACTTGCACAAGGAAAAGTGTCTGGGAAAAAACTGCTCATGCATATATGTTCAAGAATCTGTAAATTGCTTTGAGCAGTATGGCTATTTTGACCATATTGTTTCTTTCTATCCATGAGCATGGGATAGATTTCCATTTATTTGTGCCTTCTTTAATTTCTTCATGAATGTCTTATAATTTTCAGAGTTTTCTCTTAATTTTATACTTGCTTGGCAATTAATTGGTCTACTACCTTTACTGTGGGTTTATTTTCACTGATGAAAACTATCTAGGTGTAGGAACATTTCTGTCTACAGAAGTACCTTTAACATATCCTGTAATGCTGGTTTAGTGGTTATAAATTCCTTCAGCTTTTGTTTGTTTGTGAAATGTTTAATCTCTCCTTCAAATTTTAGTCTTGCTGGGTAGAGGATTCTTAATTGAGGGTTCTTCTTTTTCAGTACATTAAATATTTCATGCCACTCCCTTATGGCCTGTAAAGTTTCTGCTTAGAAGTCTGCTGATAGCCTGTGGAGGTTTCTCTTATTATAAGTAATCTTTTTCCTCTCTCTGCCTGCTTTCAATACTCTCTCCTTATCCTTAATCCTTGTAATTTTAATTATTATATGTCTTGGTGTTGTCTTCCTGGGGTTCTTTGTTAGGGGCTCTCTGTACTTCAGTGACCTGAGTGTCTATTTCTTTCCCCAGATTGGGGGATTTTTTCAGCAATTATTTCCTCAAAGAGATGTTCTAACCCTTTGTCTCTCTCTTCTCCTTCTGGTACCCCTTTCATTTGGCATTGTCATACAGCTCTCTCATCATTCTTTAATTTCTAGAAATTCTTTTTCTCTCTGTTCTTCAGCTTCATTATGTTTCTGTTCTCTAATTTCCACATCCTTGACTGCTTGCAGCAATCTATTATTCATTCCCTCCACTGTATATTTCATTTCAGTTACTGTGTTCTTTAGGTCTGAGACGCTTTTTTTTCAGCTTTTCTATCTCTTTGTTGAAGTCCTCCCTGAGATCTTCAATACTTTTCTGCAGCTCAGTAAGCATAGTTATGACTATTACTTTGAAATCTTTATCAAGAAGATTGGTAATCTCTATTTCATTTAGCTCTCTTTCTGGTGTCTTATCCTGTAGTTTTGTTCGGAACATATTCCTCACTTCCTCAGGGTTTCTGTGTTTCTTCCTTTGTATTAGATGGATCTGCAATGCTGCCTTGTCTAGAGAGTAATGACTTTATGAAGAAAGCATCTTGTCATACCCAGAAGTTTTTACTCTCCAGTGCCTCGTTCTCCTCCGCAGCCGCCAGCAAGGAGGAAGGAGTGCTCAGAGTTGGCTCATACAGCTGCCTCTCTAGTTGGAGTTAGGGCTGAGAAAGCTAGGAATGCCTCCATTTTCTTGCCAGGGAGCAAAGTCTGACACTGCTGGGCCTGATGTGGCAGTGCACAGGGAAGCACGCCAGTGCTGAGCCACCAGCAAGAGGGATAGAGCATTTCAAGCTCCTGAGAGTGCCCAAAATTTTTGGCCAAGAGAGGGCTGGGAAGGAATTGTCCATCTGCCCTTTCTCCTGAGGACATAACTCCATCCAACCACCACCCTTCTGGCACCCCTCCTGTTGGTGGCATTCTTACATATTGCTGCTTCTGTGTTGGGGCTCAGTGGGACTGGCAGAGTATGTCTGTCCTCCACAAATGGCTGGAGTCTCAGCCTCCCAGAGTTGTTCCAACTATCTCTGGTGTCCAGCCTTGCTAGTCAACAGAGCCCAATGCAATGTGGACTCCTGCTCCCAGAGCATGTCTCCAGGGCCAGATGTGCAGGTTCCTGAGGACCTATCCCATCCCTGCTCCATTTCTCTTCCTCCTGTCTCAGGGCTGACATGAGGGAAGGACTTGTGCCCCTGCTCGATCATGGCTCTGCCACTTTACCCTTATCTGTATGTTCTTCTCTTCTTCCTCAGGTATAGGTTGTCTGTTCTTCAGTCTACAGGTCATTTTCAGGGTTAGTTGTTTTTGTTGTAGTTGCTTCCTTTTTGTGTTTGTGGGGGGGAGGATGTTCCCACCTTGCCTTCCTATTCCATCATTTTTTTTCCAACACCAATCATTCTTAAACTCTTCCAAAAAAATACAGAAAATGATGGAACACTTCCAAACTTATCTCATGAGGCCAGCATCACCCTGATGCCAAAGCCAGACAAAGACACCACAAGGAAAGAAAATTACTGGTCAATATTCCTTATGAATATAGATGAAAATATCCTCAATAAAATATTAGTTTACAGAATTCAGCAACACATTAATTAAAAGGATTACACACCATGACTAAGTGGGATTTATCCCCAGGAGATGCACAGATATTCAACTTATCCAAATCAATCAATGTGATATACCACATTAACAGAATGAAAGATAAAAACTCATGATCATTTCAATAGATACAGAAAAAGCATGTGAAAAAATTCAACATCCATTCATGATAAAAACTCTCAATAAAATATAGAGAAGGAACTTACTTATCACAATAAAGACCATATATGACAGGCTGACAGCTAACATAATAGTCAATGGGGAAAAATAGAAAGTTTTCCTTCTAAGATCCAGTATAAGACAAGGATGCCCACTCATACCACTTTTATTCAACATAGTACTGGAAATCCCAGCCAGAGTAATTAAACTGGAAAAAGAAATAAAAGACATCTAAATCAGAAAGGAAGAAATAAAAGTGTCTCTATTGCAGAAGGCATACTCTTATGTGTGATAAACCCTAAAGATGCAACAACAACAAAATTGTTAGCACTAATAAACAAATTTGGTAAAGTGGCAGGATACAAAATCAACATAAAAAAATCAGTGATATTGCTATAGACAAATAAAGAACTATCCAAAAAGGGAATTAAGAAAATAATACAACTTACAATAGAAATGAAAATAATAAAATATCTAGGGATAAACTTAGCCAAAGAAGTAGAAGACTTGTACACTGAAAATTATAAAACATTGATGAAGGAAATTAAAGAAGACAGATAATAGAAAGACATCCCATGTTTGTGGGTTGGAAGAAAATTGATATTATTAAAATGTCCATACTACTCAAAGTGATCCACAAATTCAATCCCTATCAAAACCTAATGACATTCTTTATAAAAATAGAAAATACTATCCTAAAATTCATATGAAATCACAAAAGACTCCAAATAGCCAAAGCAATCTTGAGCAAAAACAAACCTGGAGGTATCACACTTCCTGACCTCAAAATATACTCTAAATCTATAGAAATCAAAATAGTATGAGTATAATGGGGTTGGTGGGGGGGACCTGATGAAGGGGGTAGTTTAATAACCGTAATATTGCACATGTAATTGTAGATTAATGATACCAAAATAAATTATATAAAAAAACAGTATGAGTAATGGCATAAAAACAGGTATATAGACCAATGGAACATAATAGAGAGCACAAAAATAAATCCACGCATTTACAGTCAACTGATTTTGAAAAGGGTGCCAAGAATACCCAATAGGGAAAAAATAGTCTCTTCAACAAGGGGTGCTGGGAAAACTGGGTATCTATATGTAGAAGAACAGAATTGGACCCTTATCTCACACCATATACAAAAATAAACTTAAAATGGGTTAATAGCTTAAACATAAGACCTGAAACAATAAAACTACTAAGAAAACATAAGGAAAAATTTTCTTGACATTGGTCTGAGCAATGATTCTTTGGATATGACATCAAAAGCACAGATATCAGAAGCAAAAATAGTCAAGTAAGTTTTCATCAAACTAAAAATCTTCTGTACAGCAAAGGAAACAATCAATAGAGTGTAAAGGCAACTTGCAAAATGGGAGAAAATATTTGCAAACCATATTACCTGATAAAGTGGTTAATATTCAAAATATTATGACAGGCTCAAAGCTAACATTATAGTTAATGGGGAACTTAACAATTCAATAGCAAAACAAACAGACCAATTAAAAATGGACAAAAGATCTGAATACATATTCCTCAAAAGAAGACAAATAAAAGACCAAAGGTATACAAAAAGGTACTCCAATATCACTAATCATTGAGGAAATTTTAATAAAAACCACATGAGATATCACCTCACATCTGTTAGAACGGCAAGTTCAAAAAGTTAAAAAGAGTTAGCAAGGATGTGGAAAAAGTGAAGCCTTGTTCGCTGTTGGTGGGAATGTAAATTGGTACAGCCATTATGAAAACAGTATGGAGGTTCCTCAAAAAATTAAAAATAGAACTACCATATGACCCAGCAACCCCACTTCAGGACATGAAATCAGTATCTCATCAAGATAGCTGCATTCCATTGTTCATTGCAACATTATTCACAATGGCCAAGGTATACAAACAACCTAAATGCCCATCAATGAGTAATGGGCTTTAATGTGATATACACTAATATGAATATATCATATTAATACATATTAATGGTATACACACACACACACACACACACACAATGGAATATAAATGTCTTTAAAAAGAAAAATCCTGCCATTTGAGACAATATGTATGAACCTGGAGGACATTATCCTAGGTGAAATAAGTCAGACACAGAAAGACAAATACTGCACTATCTCACTTACACGTAGAATCTGAAGAAGTTGAACTCATAGAAGCAGAGTAGAATGGTGATTGTCAGGGGTTGAAGAATGGGGAACCTGGAGAGATGTTGGTCAAAGGGTACAAGGTTTCAGTTATGCAAGATGAGTAAGTTCTGGAGATCTAATGCATAGTATGGTGACTACAGCTTACAATTACTGCATTATACATGTGAAACTTGCTAAGAGGGTGGATCTTAAGTGTTCTCAACATTTAAAAAAAGTAATTATGTGAGGTAATTGTTATGTTAGTTAACTTGATTGTGGTGATCATTTCACCCTGTACATGTATATCAAAACATCAAATTGTACACCTTCAATACATACAGCTTTTGCCAACTGTACCTGAATACATCTTTAAAAAGCAGAAACGCACAGCTGACCTAAGACTTTCAGAACAAGCAGATAACCTCATATAGTCCATAGCTTCTGCCAAAGGCATCAGACCAAGACTCCTATCTTATTCTTATTTTGTTTTGTATCTGTCTGCTTGCTTATAATCATTCTGCTTCTCATTTTCTATAGACTACTGGTGTCATCCACCATAATGGCTCTTTTCTCTGTTTCCCTCCTTACTGCAATTGTTAGGTCAAAACATACTCATTCAAACATCACTCTTAGATTATCCCAAACAGTAGCTGCTGCCCTTAATATGTCATCCATCACCAGATCCCCATGTAAAAATCTCTAGGCAACTTCAGTCTCATCAAATGAGAACACAGGAAATTACAGCCAGTGGCATTTCTACTTGTATCCACATGAACAAATTACCTTAAACAAATCAACCTCTGACTGTTAGTATTCTTGTCTCCAGAAAAAAAATAAATTATCATATAATCTATTGATCTGACCCTACATCGTTCTAAATTTAGATTCAACAATGTTGGTAGGAAATTGAGCCAAATACTTGGTAACTGGAAGAGACTAATAGAGATCAAAACATATAACCCAGGCTAATGTAAGGCCTTGGTTCTGTCCTGGTGCTGTGAGCAACTCCTTTTTCTTAGGTCTCCATGTGACCCTACTGGACACCACTCCCTTTGTGACCAGAATGCCTGATCCTGTTTGTCTCAAGCTAATATACCATACACTTGAGGAACAGGATTCTGAGACTTATTTGTACACTGAGAGTCTAATTCTATAAATCACCATGACTGCAAATTCTGGCTCAGATGTAAGCTCCAAAATAAGGCCACTTTTGATTATTCAGGCATTTGGCGTGGGAAAATTACTGACTCATAGTTTATACAAACAGGTAGAGCAGTGTTCCCATTGGTGAGAACTGTACAAACAGAAAACCCTATAAGATGCTTGTCATTAACACTGGCAAAATTGTTAATGATACTGTCTCCTTTCTAGGTGGAATACAAATCAGTCCCAACTTATTGGCACAGTAGTGATGGACAATCAGATTACAATAGATTTTTTATTAGCTGGTCATTATGGTATTTGTTACCATTTCTAATAATTCTTGCTGTACCTGGATCAATGAAATAGGCAAGGTGGAATAGGCTATATATCACCATAAAGAAAAAGCTGCGTGGCTCTCTTAAGGTTGCTGTTTATAGCCTTGGGATTTGTTCTCTTGGTCTGAGTTGGGAAAGTGGGTTCCTAGTTCAGAAACAGCTTAAAGGGACTGTTCATTGTTCTTGTCTTTGTCACAGTGATCACGATGCTGGTCTGTCACACTTTTTCCACAGTTTTCAATGCTTCACACAGCTACTTTCTCATCAGATGATAGCCATGATGATACAAAAAGATTAGGAAGATCTTGCAAAACAATTGATGACAGAGCTGAAGAAACAATCCCTAAGCAGTGAAGAACTGAATATCTACCCTTCCCTGAATGGCTCCACCTCTTGCAAATAAGCGAATGACAAAAAGGAGGTTGGGGGTGAGGGGGTAGGGGAGTGGGCTGCGAAACTGAACATACAAACAACCAGTGACCAGATCATCTATGCCAATAGAGCCCTGACCCATAACCTCTCCAGCAACCGGCCCTGAAAGCCAAACCACAGCCTTTACAGCAACTGGCCCCAAATGTGGAAAGTTTGGTCAAAGACTGTCAGGCAGGGGGCAGAAATTCATCCCTCTCAAAGGAGCAGAAATGCCAGCTGCCACTACATATTTTCAGATTCAGTTCCTTGAGTGAACCCTGGTGTTACCTGTGCACTTAAAATTTGAACTTCCACTCCATTTCTGGACCTTGTAAAGATGTTTAATTGTTTTGAGAACTGATGTCCATGTTCAATATTTTTTCTTGTCTATATTCACTGTCCACAACAGAGAGAATACTTCCTCCCATGCTTACCACCATCTTGACCAGAATTCCCACATACACACACACAGACATACACACTTACACTGTACCATGTACCCTCCCAAGTCAGACAGAATAAAGTCAGCCATTAATCATCCTCAAGTACTAGCCTAGGATAATGATTTTATTTCTACAAATAGTGATTTCTGTTTCCCCAGAGCATCTGTGTCTTTTGATTGGTGCATTCAGACCTTTTACATTTAGAGTGATTATCAGTAGGTATGTACTTACTGCCATTGCAGGCTTTAGATTCATGGTTACCAAAGGTTCAAGGGTAACTCCCTTACCATCTAACGGTCAAATTTAACTCACTTCCTATGCTATTACAAACACAACATAAAGGTTCTTCTTTTTCCCCCCCTTTTTCTTTTTCTTTGTCCTCCATTCTTTCTATGTTATGAATCATATTCTGTACTCTTTGTCTATTCCTTGAGTGACTTCTCTTTAGCCTTAGGAATACATCCATCTATAGGAGTCCCTCCAAAATGCACTGTAGAGGTGGTTTGTGGGAGGTAAATTCTCTCAACTTTTGCTTATCTGAAAATTATTTAATCCCTCCTTCAAATTTAAATGACAACATTTCCAGGTAGTGTATTCTTCGTTCAAGGCATTTCTACTTCATTGCATTAAATATATCATGCCACACCCTTCTGGCCGGTAAGGTTTCTGTTAAGAAATCTCATGATAGCCTGATGGGTTTTCCTTTGTTTGTGATCTTTTTTCTCTCTCTAGCTACTTTTAAAAGTCTGTCTTTATCCTTGATTTCTTCCATATTAATTATTACATGTCCTGATGTTGGCTTCCTTGTCTCCCTTGTGTTGGGAGATCTGTGCACCTCCATGGCTTCAGAGACTATCTCCTTCCCCAGATTAGGGAAGTTTTCAGCAATTACTGCCTCAATGACACTTTCTATCCCTTTTTCTCTCTTCTTCTTCTTCTGGTACCCCTATAATGTGAATGCTGTTCCTTTTGGATTGGTCACACAGTTTTCTCAATATTCTTTCATTCTTCGAGATTCTTTTTTCTCTCTGTGCCTCAGCTTCTTTGTATTCCTCTTCTCTAATTTCTAGTCCACTTACCGTCTCTTCTACTACATCTAATCTGCTTTTAAATCCCTCCATTGTATGTTTCATTGCAGATATGGAATTTCTTAATGATTGAATCTCTGTCTTAAAATTGTTCCTGAGTTCTTGAATATTTTTCTGTACCTCCATGAGCATGTGTATGGTTTTTATTTTGAACTCTCTTTCAGGAAGATTGGTGAGTTCAGTTTCCTTTGGCCCTTTTCCTGTGGTTTGTGAGATTTTGGTCTGAACCAGGTTTTTTTGCCATTTCATATTTCTATGTGGTGCCCTCTAGTACCCAGGAGCTCCAGTCTCTGGAGCTGCTTAGCCCCTAGAGTGAGGTTGGGGGTCATTGGGGAGCGGAGCTGGTGTGTGGGGGCAGGAAAGATCTGTTTCCTGATTCCCGTCTGCAGTGCCTGTCTCCAGTATCACAGCCAGTCAGCCCAGCACACAGGTGTAAGCCTCTGTGCTTGGAGTCTCTAGCTGATGTAGGCAGAGCCTCCCTCCAGCTGGCCTGACGCCAGTGCAGTAAATGCCAGTGTGCAAGCTGGTGATGTCAGGCCAGGAGGTAGGCACAGCAGGCTTTGTGTCACAGTGGGGGGCCTCGGAGCTGAGTAGCCATCGAGGGGGTTGGAGCGTCTGACGCTCCCCAGAGTTCCCAATCTGCTGGGCGGAGTGTGCCCAGACAACTTTTTTCGCCTATCCCTTCTTCCGTGCAGCAAGCTCCGTGCAAATCCCACACCTTCAGCAGCCCTCTCGCTGCGAGGAAGCCTCTCAGACCGCCTGCCTTTCCTCTGTCACAGTCAGATCCGATCCTCCACAGTCAGAATCCGTCTCTCAGGCACTCTGTCAGTCAGATCCCATCCTCCACAAACAGTCAGAATCCGTCTCTCAGGCACTCCGCCTGTCCCAGCTTCTCAACCTCCAGAGCACCACACAGTGTAGGTTTCTGCTCGCAAAGCAGATCTCCAGGTCTAGGTGTTCAGTAGTCCCAGGCTTCCACCCCCTTCCCTCTCTGTTTCTCTTCCTCCTGCTGGTGAGCTGGGGTGGAGGAAGGGCTTGGGTCCCACCGGATTAAGGCTTTCGTAAGTTACCGTTTCATGAGGTCGGCTCTGTTCCTGAGGTCTATATGCAGTCTGGTGCAGCCTTCTTTCTTGTCGCTGTTCTAGGGTTAGTTGTATTAATTAACTGTATTTTCATACTATTTGTGGTTTTTGGGAGGAGTTCTCTGTCTCACCTCTTACACCCACCATCTTGAATCCCACTTCAAAAAACTACCTTTTTCAGAGAGCAAGAAGAAACTTTTGGAGGTGATGGTCATGTTTATGACATTGATCGTGGTAATGTTTCACGAATGTATACTTATCTCCAAACTCAAGTTGTATACATTAAATTGGTAGTTTTTTAAATGTCTCTCATACTTCAATGAAGTGTTGGGGTTTTGTTTTTAAAGAAAAAGTCATTTTTGGCGAGACTTCCGGGAGGATGGCAGCGTGAGCAGGGCGGCAGAAATCTCCTCCCAACACTATATTTATCTATGAAAATACAGCAAATACATCTATTCCGAAAAGAGAGACCAGAATACACAGGAAAGTGCACAGCATGCAGCTACACCCGAGAGGAATCGGCACCCCAAGAGGCGGATAAGATACGGAGCCGCGAACCGGCAGGACCTGAGCACTCCCGCACCCCAGCGCACCAGTGGGAGGAGAGGATTCAGAGCCAGGAGGGAGTGGAAGTACACCCCGCGAAGTAGTCAGCCCCAGTGATCTACGCGGGGTGTGCTGACCCACATCGTACAGTGTAGCACAGATTGGAGAGACAGAGAGGAAGGATCTGAGTCGGGAACGCGCCTGGGTGCTTTAGGCGGGCTCCGGGGAAGGAAAAAAAAAGCGCGCACATTCTTCAGTGGTCTTAAAGAGACAGGAGCCCAGCGGAGGAGCCGGATCGCCCAAGCACAATCAGCCCAGCAGGCTGGGAGTCTTGGGGAGTTTCAGATGCCTTACCTGGCGACTGGGGAAGCGTGGCCATATTTACACTTCTCACTGAGATCAACAGCCCCCCATTCATTCCCACCCCGGCCAGAGCGAAAAAGGGCCCTGCGGAACAGCGCAGCCACGGCTGCAGAATAGTGGGGCAACAGCGCCACCTACAGGATTCCCACAGATTCTACTCCCCGTGGGGCGTTTTTTTTGTTTTTGTTTTTGGTTTTGTTTTCTTTTCTTTGTTTTTTTACTTTTTTTCTTTCTTTCTTTCTTTCTTTTCTCTTTGTTTTCTCTTTTTAAAGTCTTAAAGAGCCCAGCTGACATATGTGGCAACTACCAGCGACCACTTCTACAGCCATGAAAAGACAGAGGAATATGGTTCAGACGAAAATCAACCAGACAACCGCAGAGAGGGAGCCTGAAGAGATGGAAATGCACAGTCTTCCTGAAAAAGAATTCAGAAAAAAAGTCATAACCATGCTGATGGACCTACAGAGAAATGTGCAAGAGCTGACATAGGAAGTGAGGGAAGTGAGGAAAGACAAGGAAGAAATCAGACAAGCGATCGACGGGCTTAACAGAGGACTGGATGAGATGCAAGAGACTGTTAATGGCATAGAAATCAGAGAACAGGAATACAGAGAAGCTGAGGCAGAGAGACATAAAAGGATTTCTAGGAATGAAAGAATATTAAGAGAACTGTGTGACCAATCCAAATGGAACAATATTCGCATTATAGGAGTACCACAGGAATAAGAGAGAGAAAAAGGGATAGAAAGTGTCTTTGAAGACATAATTGCTGAAAACTTTCCCTTGCTGGGAAGGAAATTGTTTCTCAGACCATGGAAGCCCACAGATCTCCCAACACAAGGGACCCAAGGGAGACAACACCAAGACACATAATAATTAAGATGGCAAAGATCAAAGATAAAGACAGAGTATTAAAGGCAGCTAGAGAGAGAAAAAAGATCACCTACAAAGGAAAACCCATCAGACTATCATCAGACTTCTCAACAGAAACCTTACAGGCCAGAACAGAATGGCATGACATATTTAACGTAATGAAAAAGAAGGGCCTTGAACCAAGAATATTGTATCCAGCACGATTATCATTTAAATAGGAGGGAGGGATTAAACAATTTCCAGATAAATGAAAGTTGAGAGAGTTTGCCTCCCATAAACCACCACTACAGGAGATCTTAAATGGACTGCTCTAGACGGAAGCACTCCTAAGGCTAAAAAACGGCACCAGAGAAAATAAAATCATAGCAAAGAAAGCAGACCATCCAAATCCTTACTAAAGGCAAAGAATAAAACACCTAGTATATAAAGAATGGAGGAGGAAGAATAAGAAGGGAGAGAAATAAAGAAACATCAGACTGTGTTTACAATTACTTAACAAGAAAGTTAAGTTAGATTGTTAGATAGTAAAGAAGCAACCCTTGAACCCTTGGTAACCACGCATCTAAAGCCAGCAATGGCAATAAGTACATATCTATCAATAATCACCCTAAGTGTAAATGGACTGAATGCACCAATCAAAAAACACAGAGTAACAGAATGGATAAAAAAGCAAGACCCATCTATATGCTGCTTACAAGAGACTCACCTCAAACCCAAAGATATACACAGACTAAAAGTGAAGGGATGGAAAAAGATATTTCATGCAAACAACAAAGAGAAAAAAGCAGGTGTTGCAGTACTTGTATCAGACAAAATAGACTTCAAAACGAAGAAAGTAGCAAGAGATAAAGAAGGACATCACATAATGATAAAGGGGTCAGTCCAACAAGAAGATATAACCATTATAAATAGATACGCACCGAACACAGGAGCGCCAGCATATGTGAAACAAATACTAACAGAATTAAAGAAGGAAACAGACAGCAATGCATTCATTTTAGGAGACGTCAACACACCATTCACTCCAAAGGAAAGATCAACCAGACAGAAAACAATTAAAGACACAGAGGCACTGAACAACACACTAGAACAGATGGACCTAACAGACATCTGCAGAACTCTACACCCAAAAGCAACAGGATACACATTCTTCTCAGGTGCACATGGAACATTTTCCAGAATACACGACATACTAGGCCACAAAAAGAACCTCAGTAATTTCAAAAATATTGAAATACTACCAACCAACTTATCAGATCACCAAGGTATAAAACTAGAAATAAATTTTAGAAAGAAATCAAAAAGGCTCACAAATACATGGAGACTTAACAACACTCTCCTAATTAATCAATGGGTTAACGACCAAATCAAAACAGAAATCAACGAATATATGGAGACTAATGACAACAACAACACAAAGCTACAACTTCGGTGGGACGCAGCAAAGGCAGTTCTAAGAGGAAAGTATATTGCAATCCAGGCCTATTTAAAGAAGGAAGAACATTCCCAAATGAATAGTCTAAAGACACAAATACTGAAATTGGAAAAAGAAGAACAAATGAGGCCCGAAGTCACCAGAAGGAGAGACATAATAAAGATTAGAGAAAAAATAAATAAAATTGAGAAGAATAAAAAAATAGAAAAAAACAATGAAACCAAGAGCTGGTTCTTTGAAAAAATAAACAAAATAGATAAACCCCTAGTCAGACTCATTAAGAGAAAAAAAAAATCTACACACATAAACACAATCAGAAATGAGAAAGGAAAAATCACGACGGACCCCACAGAAATACAAAGAATCATAAGAGAATATTATGAGAATCTATATGCTAACAAGCTGGAAAACATAGAAGAAATGGACAACTTCTTAGAAAAATACAACCTTCCAAGACTGACCAAGCAAGAAACAGAAAAACCAAACAGACCTATCACCAGCAACGAAACTGAATCGGTAATCAAAAAACTATGCAAGAACAAAAACTCCCGGACCTGATGGATTCACCTCTGAATTCCACCAGACATATACAGAAGAAATAACACGCATTCTCCTTAAAGTTTTCCAAAAAATAGAAGAGGAGGGAATACTTCCAAACTCATTCTATGAAGCCAGCATCACTCTAATACCAAAACTGGGCAAAGACCTCGCCAAAAAAGAAAATTACAGACCAATATCCCTGATGAACATAGATGCAAAAATACTCAACAAAATATTAGCAAACCGAAATCAAAAACACATCAAGAGGATCATACACCATGATCAAGTGGGATTCATCCCAGGGATGCAAGGATGGTACAACATTTGAAAATCCATCAACATCATCCACCACATCAACAAAAAGAAGAACAAAAACCACATGATCATCTCCATAGATGCTGAAAAAGCATTTGACAAAATTCAGCATCCATTCCTGATTAAAACTCAACAAAATGGGTATAGACGGCAAGTACCTCAACATCATAAAGGCTATACATGACAAACCCACAGCTAACATTATACTTAACGGCGAGACGCTGAAAACTTTTCATCTAAGATCAGGAACAAGACAGGGATGCCCACTCTCTCCACTGTTATTCAACATAGTACTGGAGGTCCTAGCCACACCAATCACACAAAACAAAGACATACAAGGCATCCAGATTGGTAAAGAAGAAGTCAAATTATCCCTATTTACAGATGACATGATACTGTACATAAAAAACCCTAAAGACTCCATTCCAAAACTACTAGAACTAATATATGAATTCAGCAAAGTTGCAGGATACAAAATTAACACTCAGAAATCTGTTGCTTTCCTATACACTAATGATGAACTAACAGAAAGAGAAATCAGAAAAACAATTCCATGCACAATTGCATCAAAAAGAATAAAATACCTAGGAATAAACCTAATGAAGGAAGTGAAAGACCTGTACTCTGAAAATTACAAGACACTCCTAAGAGAAATTAAAGAGGACACTAACAAATGGAAATGCATCCCATGCTCTTGGCTAGGAAGAATAAATATTGTCAAAATGGCTATACTACCTAAAGCAATCTACAGATTCAGTGCAATCCCTTTCAAAATACCAACAGCATTCTTCAATGAACTGGAACAAATAGTTCTAAAATTCATATGGAATCACAAAAGACCCCAAATAGCCAAAGCAATCCTGAGAAGGAGGAATAAAACAGGGGGAATTACACTCCCTGACTTCAAGCTCTACTACAAAGCGACACTAATCAAGACAATTTGGTATTGGCACAAAAACAGACCCACAGAGCAGTGGAACAGAATAGAAAATCCAAACATTAGCCCAAACATATGCAGTCAAATAATATTTGATAAAGGAGCCTTGGATATACAATGGGGAGATGACAGCCTCTTCAGCAGCTGGTGTTGGAAAAACTGGACAGCTACATGTAAGAGAATGAAACTGGACTACTGTCTAGCCCCATACACAAAGGTAAACTCAAGGTGGATCAAAGACCTGAATGTAAGTCATGAAACCATAAAACTCTTAGAAAAAAACATAGGCAAAATCTCTTGGACATAAACATGAGCAACTTCTTCATCAACATATCTCCCGGGCAGGGGAAACAAAAGCAAAAATGAACAAGTGGGACTACATCAAGCTGAAAAGCTTCTGTACAGCAAAGGAAACCATCAGTAGAACAAAAAGACATCCTACAGTATGGGAGAATATATTCATAAGTAACATATCTGATAAAGGGTTGATACACAAAATATATAAAGAACTCACGCACCTTAACAAACAAAAAGCAAATAATCCAATTAAGAAATGGGAAGAGGACATGAATAGACACTTCTCTAAAGAAGAAATTCAGATGGCCAACAGGCACATGAAGAGATGCTCCACATCGCTAATCATCAGAGAAATACAAATTAAAACCACAATGAGATATAACCTCACACCAGTGAGGATGGCCAACATCCAAAACACAAACAACAACAAATGTTGGCGAGGATGTGGAGAAAAGGGAACCCTCCTACACTGCTGGTGGGACTGCAAATTAGTTCAACCATTGTGGAAAGCAGTATGGAGGTTCCTCAAAAAACTCAAAATAGAAACACCATTTGACCCAGGAATTCCACTCCTAGGAATTTACCCTAAGAATGCAGCAGCCCAATTTGAGAAAGACAGATGCACCCCTATGTTTATTGCAGCACTATTTACAATAGCCAAGAAATGGAAGCAACCTAAGTGTCCATCAGTAGATGAATGGATAAAGAAGATGTGGTACATATACACAATGGAATATTATTCAGCCATAAGAAGAAAACAAATCCTACCATTTGTAACAACATGGATGGAGCTAGAGGGTATTATGCTCAGTGAAATAAGCCACGCCAAAAAAGACAAGTATCAAATGATTTCACTCATATATGGACTATAAGAACAAAGAAAAAATACTGAAGGAACAAAACAGCGGCAGACTCACAGAACCCAAGAACGGACTAATAGTTACGAAGGGGAAAGGGACTGGGGAAAATGGGTGGGAAGGGAGGGATAAGAGGGAAAAAGGGGCATTACGATTAGCAGACGTAATTTGGGGGGGGGGGCACGGGGAGGGCTGTACAACTCAGAGAAGACAAGTACTGATTCTATAGCATCTCACTACACTGATGGACAGTGACTGTAATGGGGTTGCTGGGGGGGACCTGATGAAGGGGTAGTTTAATAACCATAATATTGCACATGTAATTGTAGATTAATGATACCAAAATAAATTATATTCTAAAAAAGATATTCTAACCGAACAAAAAGAAAGAAAGACAAAGTCATTTTTTGAACACTCACTACAATCGTGAACACATAATAAGGGCTTAAGTGATTTAATTATGTTGTTTTAATTATTATCATTTTTATTAATAATTTTATAACAGCCTTAACTGTCTGGGAGAAACTGCAAAAATACTTGATTTAGTTTGAAAACAGACCTTTTCCTAAAAAGAATTCAGTATTTTCCATTTACTCTTCAAATAAAAGACCAAACGTTAAAGAAATTTCATGGAGCATTTGGATGAGTCCATTTTATGGTGGGGCTGGAGGGGTCTGTGTGCTCTTTCCTCTAGAATGCCTGATATCACAGGAAAACAGTCCTAAAGCCAAACAACATTTGAGACTAGTACTGAAACATCTTTTCTTTTTTAATAATGAGTTACCCAGTATTCTGCCCCCTAGAGGCCTATAAGAGTACTTCTCTACGGCGACCTACCAACCACAGGCGGCACCATTACAGGGCAGAACCGATACCGCGATCTACATGGCCGCAGGGGGCGGAGCTTAACGTGAAAATTTTGAGGCTTTCATTCTGCTGACATCATTTCCAATGGCAACAGCCATCGCGAGCGCAAACAGAATGTGCTGAGAAGCCTGAGATTCAAACCCGTGAGGCCGGGCACTACACTGGACGCAGCTCCCGCGGAACCAGGACTCAGCCCTCCCGCAGACGCCCCCGCAGCTCCAGGACTTGCCTCGCTCCCCGCCCGGCCCGCCTCACCTGTCATCGAGACTTGTCACTGCCTGCAGGGCCCGGCCCTCTCACGCCCTCACCCTCCCAGGTCCCGGGAGCGCCACCCGCAGCACCGGCGAGGTGATTATGGGCAACCGGCCCTGCAGCCCCAGCGCCTGCCCTGCGCCCTGCTGGGGGCCGCAGCCTGGGGAACCAGGCCCTGCCAAGCGCCGCCGAACGGCCGAGCCCACGGGCCCCGCAACCCGCATCCATCGTCCAGAGAGACGCTTTCCTGCCCTCTACTTCAACCTGGGCTTCAACCTTCTGGAGCCCTTCCCCAACTCACCGCTCCAACCTTTACCTCCCTCTCCGACGAGTCGAGGTCCGCAGGTGCGCCCCCAGCGCCTGCCTGGTCCTCCGTGCAAGGCCCGGAGATGCCTGTTCTAGGACTGAACTAACCCCCACAACCACACCCTTTGTGGAATTGGCCAACACCCTTTACGCTGAATATCCTACAACTTGGAAATTGAGCACTTCATGTGTAAACTCCTTTTCTGTACAGACTGGCGACACTAGAAGATGAAGACATCTGGAAGAGAAAGTAGATTCTAGATCTTATCTTTGAAATTGTGTGTCCGCCCAGAGATACCAGACAATGTGTTTTCAGACATCGGCACTTTTCTACAAGAAAGGTCCCTCCATTCCCCTCCATTCCTCTCCATCCCCCTCGTTTTACGTCAGTTATTTTCACTTAAACTCTACCCTTGATGCAGCACTATACCCCTGCTCCCATCTCCAAACCTAGAAATCAGCTGGATTTCTCATGTTGTGAGTTTCCTGGAATGTTTTCCTCAGAATTTATCAAGACTCTTACCCATGGTTTTCTCCTTGGTGTTTCCAATTGCTCTTCTGGAAAACTGCAAAAAAGCATAATAGTTACTTTACTATACATAATAGTATGATGTTTGCTCACAGCTCTTAACCTGCTGAAGTTCTCTTCCTGTCAGTTCACTTTTCATTATCCATAAATGTTGTATTTTGTCAGAAGTTTTCCACATGCACCAGGATACGTATTTCTTTTTAGAATGTGTTCATCTGGTAATTTCCACTGATAGACTGATGTAAAATGTTTCCTATTCTTCTATTCCACTTTATTTTGAACTTTCAAAATTGTACCCTGAGTTTTTTCTTAGGTAAATCAAACTTTAAAATTTAATGTACTTCCATATTTGCCTCACATTTTTGTAAAAGAAATAAAATACTACTGATATAGCTGAAGTCTACAAGATTATTCCATTTTTAAAAAACATCAATACTATTTAGGTTTACCAATTATTTTCTACCTTTTTGTTCTTACATTCCACACTCAAAGTCTAGCTGCAATTTTCTTCTTGCTGAAGAATATCCTTTAATATTTCTTCCTGCTATGTATGGTAAACTATCTTAGTTCTTCTGTAAGTCTGAACATGTTTTTGTGTGGTAAATCTCTTAGCTTTGTACATCTGAAAATGCTTTATTACATATTTATTCTTAATTCTAAAATGATATTTAATTACTTTAAATATATTAGTCCATTATTCTGCCATTTTTTGATGTCATTGCAGGTAAGGAGTCTTCTGCCAATCAAATTGTTATTTCTCTTATATTTGATTCAGTTGTTCATTTTAGCATATTTTAAATTATTTCTCTTCCTTTGATGTCCTACAATTTTACCCTGATAATGTCTCTATGGGTAGAATATATATAATCTACATATATAGATTATATACTTGACTTAATGGAATTTGATTACCTACCAATATGGCAAATTTCTCTTGGGTGAAATCCCACAAAATCTTAGGCTCTATTTCTTGGAATATCCCACATCCCCATAACTGGAAATCCAATCAGATATATAATGGTACTGTTCCATCAATCTCCCATAACTCTTGAAATCCTAATATCACGTGTGTTGTATGCCTTATCAATTCCAGCTTTCTTTATTCCTTAATCCAATTAACTAATCTTTTCAGCAACTGTTTCCAGTATTCTATTTATATTCGAAAAGAAAGTTTTCATTTCAAAGATTATATTTTTTTCTTTCCAAGATTTTTACTTCCTTCTTGTTTCAAAATATCCCTTTAGTATCATAAACTCCTATTTTTGCTTCAAAGATGGTATTTCATCCTTTATATTTTGAAAATTTTTAAATATTATTTAATCAGCCCACAATTATAATTTTTATAGTCTCTGTTTCCTAGTGGACCACAACTCAGAACCCAGGTTTCTGGAACTCTTAGAACTCGTGCCTCTGGGATGTCACAGGTCTAATCCCCAAGCAATCACACAGTGGCTATTCTGCACTTCAGTCTGTCTTTCTTTGATCAACCACAAGCAGAACAATGAAAGAGTGATTAGTGACTCTTCAGCCTCTCATGATTGGCAGTGGGCTGATTTTCAGCCCACTCAAAAGAGCAGAAATCTCAGTTGGTACTATATATTTTAGTCTCAGTACCACAAATACATCAAAATATCTGCTGTCCTTTCAGAGATTGGATTCTCTACTTTGTTTCTGGTCCCTGTGGGGTCTTGCCTTTCTTTTGAAAGTAGATGTCTGTATTTAAAATGATTTAATGTTTTCTATCAATGCTCTATGCCCCCATTAGAAGGAATTCACTATACTACCGTCTTGTTCACAATTCCCACCACAATTCAACCATCCCTTCTCTTTTCCTCCTTATATAAGATAGCATTTAATCTGTCACTAGTCACAACGTAGTTATTGGATTATTCTGAAGAGGGAAGATAGCCCTGTCTGCACAACTGTCTTCTATTGCAGAAGCCTCATAATCTACACTAGAAATAACTGAGGACATCCACTTCAGCAATATGTGAACCAAATAGTCCAAAATATCCTTAAGAACAGCATTCTAGAAACTGGATTAGAATTGTTTTAATATTCTTAAAGACATACAATAGCTTGTAAAAATGTAAGAGAAATATAACAAGGCCAAAAAAAGATGACATATCACAAATCCAGAGGTGAAAGTGGTGCTGAAACAAGAGGGTACCTAGGAGTACCCAACATTCTTTGGTGACCTAAAGCTTTGGTTTTAATGGTCCATTTATGGGGGAGAGAAAATAAAATTCAGTGCTCACATAGCCCTGAAAAAATTCCAGGCATTCAAAACGTGATGCCTCCAATAGGTAATCTAACAAGCAAAAGAAAAAAAAACTCATGATACAAAAGGAAATGGGACTTAATTTTATCAGTTTCAGCCTTAGCTCCAGGTAGAATGAAACACAATCTGTTGGGGAGTCTTAGGGGCTGAGAATTTGGTTTAAGATATTCTCTGGTAGATGGTGAACCTGGTGAAAGTAAAACAAATTTTCTCCAAAGAGAATACGTTTTTTATCCACAACTAGGTATCTTCTTTCAACCCATAATTCAAAGCCACTGTAAGAGAGACATCCAAAACAAGAAAAAGAAGAATCAGTCCCTTGGATGATAGAGATTGATGTATTGTCGAATATAAAATGTTTTTCAATAAATTTAATTTCATTGAGGACATAAAGAGGGCAACATAAGTGTAGCTAAGAAAAAATGTCAAAAGAGATGTCAGCTTTAAAAGGGAACTAAAGAATACTTCTAGGGATTAAATAAGTAACATGGAAGTGAGAAATACAATGAGTAGGTGAAAGCAGTTTAGACAGAATTGAAAATGGAAAATACTGAACTAGAGAAATCATAAAGCTAAGGAGAGTAAAAACATAAAATATAAAAGGGAGACAAAGAGACATTGTCAGAGAAGGAGCGGCTCCACTCCATGACTGCTGGACGGAGAGAAGGAAAACATTGTCAGAGAAGGAGCGGCTCCACTCCATGACTGCTGGACGGAGAGAAGGAAAACCCCAGAGAACAGGAAAGTAGCATTATTTACAGAGATAATGAATGAGAATTCTCCATATATAATGATAGAAAAAAAATCACTTATTCATTCAACAAATACGTATTAAATGCCTACTAAGTACAGCCATACCTCATTTCATTGTGCTTGCTTTACTGCACTTCACAGTGGTTTTTTTTTTACAAACTGAAGGTTTGTGGCAACCTGCATCAAGCAAGTCTATCCACAACATCTTCCCAACAGCATTTGCTCACTTTGTGTCTTTGTATCACATTTGGGTAATACAATATTTCAAACTTTTTCATTACTAATAGTATGTGTTACAGTGATCTGTGATCAGTGATCATTGATATCACTATTGTGATTGTTTTGGGGTGCCATAAACATGTGCATGGAAGACAACAAAATCAATGGATAAATGTGTTTTCATGGCTCCATTGACCAGCCATTCCCCCATCTCTCTCTCTTCAAGCTTCCCTATTCCTGGAGGCACAACAATATTGAATTAGGCCAATTAATAATGCTGCAATGACCTCTAAGTATTCAAGTGAACGGAAGAGTTTCACACCTTTCACCTTAAAACAAAAGCTAGAAATGATTAAGCTTTGTAAGGAAGCCATGTTGAAAGCCAAGATAGGATGAAACTAGGCCTCCTGCACCAGTCAGCCAAGCTGTGAATGCAAAGGAAAAGCTCTTGAAGGAAATTAAAATGCTACTCCAGTGAGCAAAACAGCCTTATCGCTGATGTAGAATAAGTCTTGGTAGTCTGGATAGAAGATCAAACCAGTTACAACATTCCCTTAAGCCAAAGCCTACTCCAGAGCATGGTCCTAATTTTCCTTAATTTTATAAGTGTTGAGAGAGGTGAGGAAACTACAGAAGAAAAGTTGGAAGCAGGCAGAAGTTGGTTCACGAGGCTTAAGGAAAGAAACTGTCTCCATAACATAAAGGTACAAGGTGAAGCAACAAGCATTGATACAGAAGCGGCAAGTTATCCAAAAGATCTAGCTAAGATCGTTAGCGAAGGTGGCTATACTAAACAACAGATTTTCAATGTAGATGAAACAGATTTCTGTCAGAAGAAGATGTCATCTAGGACTTTCATAACTAAAGAGGGGAAATCAATGCCTAGCTTCAAAGCTTCAAAAGATAGGCTGACTCTTGTTAGGAGCTAATGCAGCTGGTGACTTTAAGTTGAAGCCAGTGCTCATTTATCACTCTGAGAATCCTAGTCTTTAAGAATTATATCAAATCAATTCTGCTTGTTCTCTATAAATGGAACAACAAAGCTTGGATGACAACATATCTGTCTGCAACATGGTTTACTATTTTAAGCCTGCTATTGAGACTTAATGCTCAAAAAAAAAGATTCCTTTCAAAATATTACTGCTCATTGACAATGCACCTGGTCACCCAAGAGCTCTAACAGAGAGAGATGTACAATGAGATAAATGTTTTTTCATGCTTACTCACACAATATCCATTCTGCAGCCCATGGATCAAGAAGGCATTTTAACATTCAAGTCATCATTTTAACAAATGTATTTTGAAAGGATATAGCTGCCATATATATTGATTCCTCTGATGGACCTGGGCATAGTAAATTGAAAACCTTCTGGAAAGGATTCATTATTCTAGATGCCATTAAGGAGATTTGTGATTCATGGGAAGAGGTCAAATCTCAAATATTCACAGGAGAATGGAAAAAGTTGATTCCAACCCTCATTAATTCCAACCCTTTCAGTGGTTCAAGATTTCAGTGGAGGAAGTAACTGAAGATGTGGTAGAAATAGCAAAAGAACTTGAATCAGAAGTAGAACCTGGAGATGTGACTGAATTGATGCAAGCTCAAGGTAAAACTTGAATAGGTGAGGAGTTGCTTATTATGGATGAGCAAAGAGATTGGTTTCTTGGGATGGAATCTACTCCTCATGAAGGAAGATGCGGTGAAGATTGTTGAAATGACAACAAAGGATTTAGAATATTACATAAACTTAGTTGATAAAGCAGAAGCAGGTTTTGAAAGGATTGACTCCCATTTTGAAAAAAGTTGGTAAAATGCTATTAATAACCCTCCTACACTGCTGGTGGGAATGTAAATTAGTTCAACCATTGTGGAAAGAAGTATGGAGGTTCCTCAAAAAACTCAAAATAGAAATACCATTGGACCCAGGAATTCCACTCCTAGGAATTTACCCTAGGAATGCAGAAGCCCAGTTTGAAAAAGACATTTGCACCCCTATTTTTACCACAGCACTATTTACAATAGCCAAGAAATGGAAGCAACCTAAGTGTCCATCAGTAGATGAATGGATAAAGAAGATGTGGTACATATATACACAATGGAATATTATTCAGCCATAAAAAGTAAACAAATCCTACCATTTGCAACAACATGGATGGAGCTAGAGGGTATTATGCTCAGGAGGAGAAAGACAAGTATCAAATGATTTCACTCATCTGTGGAGTATAAGAACAAAGAAAAAACTGAAGGAACAAACCAGCAGCAGACTCACAGAACCCAAGAATGGACTAACAGTTACCAAAGGGAAAGGGACTGGGGAAGATGGGTGGGAAGGGAGGGATAAGGGAGAAAAATGGGTATTATGATTAGCACACATAATGTAGCGGTGGGGGATACGGGGAAGGCAGTATAACAGAGAAGACTAGTGATTCTACGGCATCTTACTACGCTCATGGACAGTGACTGTAATGGGGTATGTGGTGGGGACTTGATAATAGGGGGAGTCTAGTAACCAAAATATTGCTCATGTAATTGTACATTAATAATAGCAAAATAAAAAAAGTGCTATCAATAGCATCACATGCTACAGAGAAACTCATCTTGAAAGGAGGAGTCAATCAATGCCGCAGTCTTCATTGTCTTATTTTAAGAAATCGCCACATCCACCCCAATCTTCAGCAACCTCCACCCTGATCAGTCAACAGCCATCAACACCAAAGCAAGACCCTCCACCGGCAAAAAGATTATAGATAACTCACTAAAAGCTCAGGTGGTGTTAGCATTTTTTAACAATAAAGTATTATAAATTAAGGTATGCACATTTTTTTAGACATAATGCTATTGCATACTTGATAGACTGTAGTACAAACACAACTTTTATATACACTGGGAAACCAAAAAATTCATTTGACTCACTTAATTGCAATATTTGCTTTATTGCAGTGGTCTGGAATTGAAACCACTATATCTCTGAAGTATGCTTGTACCAGGCACTTTTCCAAACTTCAGGAATATAGCCATGAACAAAACAGTTGAAAATGACTGACTTGATATGTGCTGTAACTCACATAAGAGATAATGCTGCCTTACATTAAGGTAGCAAGGTGATTGATATGAAGCAGCATGTAGTTGGATATATTTTGAAGGTAAAGAAAACAGGATTTCTTAATGAAAAAAGTGAGAGAAAGTCAAGGATAACTCAAAGGGTAACTTGAGAGTTTGGGGCCTGAGCACAAAAAAGAAGGAACTATTATTTTCTGAGATTGGAAATACCTTGTGTGGAGCAGATACAGAAAAAAAAAAGATATATTCCATTTTGGACATGTGTTATTTCAAGTGCATGCTACATATCCAAGTGGAGATGTTAACCAGGAAACAAGACCTGGGAGTCTGGATTACATGGAAGTAGTATAGGATGTAGATACAAGTGTTCTGAAGAACCACCTAAGTGTATTTTGAAATCACCAAAACTTATGACAGCATCAATATGGGATAGAGTGACAGAAAGCCAAGAGCATTTAAGGAGTAAGGGAGAAAAGCCCTGGAGTTGGAAAGAGGGCAGAAGACTAAGCCAAGACAGACTGGAGTGTGGTTATACTCTGATGATGTGAAATTCAGGAAGGACAGAAGATGGTTGGGAAGCATCAGTGAAGAGCAAGAAGAACTTACATCTAACCCCCAGCTTCACGAAGCAAAGTACTCAGAAGAAGAAGGTTTCAATTACAGTTGAAATTTCAAGGGACTATCAGGGAAGTTGAAGATTTTTTAGTTTTGTGATTGATCATGAGCCCCAAAAGAAGAAATGAAAAGTTGTAGGAGGGAGTGAGAAAATACCATGTACTGAGTGCTTGAAATTTTTAATCTGGTATATGAGGGATGAACAGATTCCCACCATGGACAAGAGAAAAAGGCATGATAAGATTCATGATCCTAATGCACATAGAGGTGGCAAGACTTCCAGCACTGAAGAGAGGGAAAAGAAGCATATTTCCAAGAATATACATAGTTCTGGGACAAGTATAATGTCCTCATTCAGGAAGCACAACAACTTTCAATAGTAATCAGAGAAATATAATATAAATACAAGGCAAGATACCATTTTACAAAAGCAGATTTTGGTAAGGACCTTTAGCAAGAAGAGTAGACCACATATAGCCAACCACGGATTTTTACATTCCTTGCCTCTGCTTCATGAGCTGTTTCTTCCACCTTCAGCCAGCTCTATTCTTCTAGTTTCATCCCTACTCTTGACTCAAGCTCATCTTAAATTTTCTCCAATTTATCCCTTTCATTCACCTCCCCATGCATCTCTCCATTCCAGGTGGTTTTTTTCTTCGTTTTGTAATTATGAATTTAATTGTATGACTTTTTTTTAGCATGAAAAATATTCATTAAGAAGAGCCTTGTGAAAGAGAAGCAAAGTAAATCAGTGATCAGAAGGAGAAGCTGAGGTGCTTCAGGTCCAGTGATAGCCTCAGCCAACGTCTTTGGGAGCTATGGATTTAGAATGACTAGCCAGAGTTGTCCCAAGTTAGGCTGAAATAGCCCAAAGTCCCTTATCAATCATTCATGGGTGTGTGAGAGACCAGGAAAGAGCTATGTCCCTGGGCAAGGAAGCTTTTTCCAGCTGAGACAGTTTCTAGAGTGAATGACAGCTGAAGACTGTGTGTCAATGGCTCTCCTGCTGGTTATGGGAACAACTCTCATTAAAGAAGAATCTACCATCCTGCCCAAAGCAATTTACAGATTCAGTGGAGACCTTATCAAAATACCAACAACATTTTTCAATGAACTAGAGCCAATAATCCTAAAATTCATGTGAACCTATGAAAAACCTCTATATAGCCAAAGCAATCACGAGAAAGAAGAACAAAACTAGGGATATTGACGCCTGACTTCAAGTCATACTACAAAGCTATAGTAATCAAAATAGTATGGTACTGGCACAAGAACAGACCCATAGATCAATGGAACAGAATAAAGAACCCATAAATAAACCCATGAATATATGGTCAATTAATATACAATAAAGGAGCCATGAATATACAATGGGGGAAGGACAGTCTCTTTAATATATGGTGTTGCAGAAACTGGACAGCTACATGCAAGAGACTGAAACTGGATTACTGTCTAACTCCATACACAAAAGTAAACTTGAAATGGATTAAAGACCTAAATATAAGACATGAAACCATAAAACTCTTAGAATAACACATAGGCAAAAATCTCTTTAACATAATAAACATGAGCAATTTTTTTCTGGATGGCTCTCCCCAGGCAAGGAAAACAAAAGCAAAAAATGAACAAGTGGAACTACATCAAACTAAAAATCTTCTAAACTAAAAAGTAAAGGACATCATCAACAAAACAAAAAAGCAATCAACAGTATGGGAGATTATATTCATCAATGATTTACTGATAAGGAGTTAATATCTAAAATATATAAAGACTCATACACCTCAACACCAAAAACAGTTTAAAAAATGGGCAGAGGACCTGAAAAAATTTTCTTCCAAAGAAGAAACATAGATGGCCAACAAGCATGAAAACATGCTTGACATCACTAGTCATCAGGGAAATGTAAATTAAAGCCACAATGAGATATCACCTCACACCAGTTAAGTGGCACCTATCCAAAAGATAAGAAATAACAAGTGTTGGCAAGGATGTGGAGAAATGGGAACCCTCCTACACTGTTAGTGGAAATGTCAATTGGTAAAGACAATATGGAGAGCAGTATGGAGGTTCCTCAAAAAAATTGAAATACCATTCAACCTAGTAACTCCATTTCTAGGAATTTACCCACAGAAAACAAAATCTCTGATTTGGAAAAATATATGCACCTCTATGTTTATTGACACATTTTTTACAACAGCCAAGACATGGAAGCAACCAAAGTGTCCATCAATAGACGAATGGATAAAGAAGATGTGGTACATGTACATGATGGAATATTATTCAGCCATAAAAAAGCAAGAAATCCTGCCATTTACAACAACATGAATGGACCTAGAGGTTATTATGCTAAGTGAAGTAAGCCAGGTGGATAAAGACAAATACCATATGATTCACTTCCTTGGGGAACCTAAAAACAAAACAAAACAAAATGAAAGAAGAATCTAGGTGGTGCATCACAATGACACAACTTCATGATATTGGTTAGGGTTAGAGTCAGAGTCACTGTTAC
Source organism: Smutsia gigantea (assembly GCA_032199065.1). Lineage (NCBI taxonomy): Eukaryota > Metazoa > Chordata > Mammalia > Pholidota > Manidae > Smutsia > Smutsia gigantea. Next base: position 120,943 of record JAVSCE010003368.1, on the reverse strand, counting down.
CCTGATAACAAAACCAGACAAAGATGCCACAAGAAAAATGATTTATAGACCAATATCCCTGATGAACATAGATGCAATATTAGCAAATCAAATTCAACAATACATTAACAGGAGCTTACAGCATGATCAAGTAGAATTTATTCAAGGGATACAAGGATGATTCAACATCCACAAATCAGTGTGACAAAACACATAAAGAAGATGAAGGGGAAAAAAATGATCATCTCAATAGAGGCAGAAAAAGCATTTGACAAAATTCAGTATCTACTTAACAATAGAAAAAACTCAATAAAGTGGTGATAGAGGAACTGTATCTCAACACCATAAAGGCCATATACCTACTCTTACCACTTTTATTCAACATAGCACTGGAAGTCCTAGCCAGAACAATCAGGCAAGAAAAAGAAATAAAAGGCATCCAAATTAGAAAGGAAGAAGTAAAACTGTCACATTTGCAGATGACATAATATATATGGAAAACTCTGAAGACTCCACCAAAAAAAACTATTAGACCTAGTCAAAAAATTAAGTAGAGTTTCAGGATGCAAAATCAATATACAAAAATGAGTTGTTTCTATACACTAATTAAAAAGATAAATTAAAAAACAATCCCCTACAATTGCATCAAAAAGAATAGAATACCCAGGAATAATTTAACCAAGGAGGTGAAAGAATTGTACTCTGAAAACTGTAAGACACTGATGAAAGAAACTGAAGAAGACACAAGTAAATGGGAAGGTATTCATGCTTGCAGGCTGGAAGAATTATTATTGTTAAATGTCTGTGTTACCTGAAGCAGTCAACAGATTTAATGTAACCTTTATCAAAATATCAATGGCATTTTTAACAAAACAGAACAAAAAAATCCTAAATTTGTATGGAACCACAAAAAAAATCCCAAATAGCCAAAGAAATGCTGAGTAAGAAGAATGAAGCAAAGGCATCACACTCCCTGGTTTCAAACTATACTACAAAGCTATAGTAATCAAAACAGTATATTGGCATAAAAACAGGCACATAGACCACTGAACAGGATAGAGAGATCAGAAATAAGCCCACACATATATGGCCAATTAATTTATGACAGAAGAGCTAAGAATATACAATGGGAAAGCACAGTCTCTTCAATAAGTTTTGCTGAGAAAACTGAACAGCTACATGCAAAAGAATGAAACTAGAGACTATCTTACATCATACACAAAAATTAACTCAAAATAGATTAAAGACTTGAACATAAGACCTGAAACCATAAAATTGCTAGGAGAAAACATAGATGGTAAGCTCCTCGACATTGATCTTGGTGATGATTTTTTTCAGTTTGATAACAAAAGCAAAAATAAATAAAGGGACTATATCAAACTTTTATGCTTCTGCACAGCAAAGGAAACCATCAACAAAATGAAAAGGCAACCTACTGAACGGGAGAAAATATCTGCAAATCATGTAACTGATATGCAGTTAGTGTCCAAATATACAAGTAACTCGTACAACTCAATAACAAACAATTAAAAAATGGGCAAAAGATCTGAACAGACATTTTTCCAAAGAACACACACAGATGACCAACGGGTACATGAAAAGGTACTCAACATGGCTCATCGTTAGGGAAATGCAAATCAAAACCACAGTGAGAATGAACGTCGTGCTGTTAGAACGGCTATTATCAAAAAGAAGAGCACTGACAGGCGAGGATGTGGAGGAAAGGGGGCCCTTGTGCACTGTTGGTGGGAATGTAAACGGTGCGGCCACAATAGAAAAGAGTATGGAGGTGACTCAAAAAGTTAAAAAATAGAACTATCATACGACCCAGCAATTCCATTTCTGGGTATTTACCCAAGGAAACAAAAAACACTAACTCAAAAAGATAACTGCACTCCTCTGTTCACAGCAACATCATTTACAACAACCAAGACATGGAAACAACCTAAGTGTTTATCAGCAGAAAAATGGTTAAAGAAAATGTGGCGGAATATACACAACAGAATACTATTCAGCCAAAAAAAGAAGGAAATCCTGCCATTTGCAATAACATGGATGGACTTTGAGGGCATTATGCTCAGTGAAGTAAGTCAGACAGAGAAAGACAAATACCATATGATCTTCCTTATATGTGGAATCTAAAAACGAAACAAAACAAAAATTAACTCATACATACAGAGAAGAGATTGGTGGTTGCAAGAGCCAGTGGGGAGGGGGCTAGTGGGAATAGGCAAAGAGTGTCACAAGGTACCAACTTCCAGGTAGATAATTAATAAGGCCTGGGGGTGTGGTGTGTAGCACGGAGACTATAGTTAGTGATACTGTGTTGTATATTTGAAAGTTGGTAATAGAGGAGGTTTTAAAAGTTTTCATCACAATAAAAAAAAATCTGTAACTGTGTGGTGATAGATGTTAACTAGACTTATTGTGGTGACCATTTTGCCGTGTATACATATATTGAATAATTATGTTGTACACACACACAAAAAGAAAAGGGTAGGAAAATTAACAATAGAAAGTTTTATTTTTAACTTTTAATTCAACATTTTCCTTTATCCATTGCTGAGGTGGGATTTTCTGTTTGTTTCCCTCCATCTTAAATCAGAATCTAAAAATAGTTCTTTGGGAACATTAGATTGTGATTTAGTTTCTTCTATTCATGAATGTATAGTGTTTTCGTTTGAAGGCACTGCATGAAATTGTACTTGCTGCTAAGAAAGGAAAACAGAATCTTTCTTCAAATTCACTCTTCTGAGAAATGATTGCTTTCTAACTTGGTTTACCTAAGGTCAGGTGAGGGAGCAGCAAGGATGGTGGGATTGGGTAAGGACAAGAAATGAAGATACTGTGGACAGGATAACGACGCTGTGGAGCAGCTGAGAGCCAGGGCTCCAGTAGCACACTGGTCAATGATAACAAGGAAGGAAGAAAATTGTGCCGGATAGACAATCGTGTTGGGGCTTTCACTCCTGACATCACTCATAAGCACTTTGCCTCCACAACTCTCTGTACCATGAACCTAAAGTACTTTGTTTTGGCAAAGAATGTTTTCTGAGCATGAGGATTACACACACACACACATAAAACTGTTAAAATGCTATGTTTTTATAAGGACTCAAGAATCAACTTTCAAATTCGTTTAATTTTTTAAATCTCATTTCCAAATACATGACAATAAAGCACACAATAAAGCTGAAAGAATATGACTTTTAAATATGTTCCCTTCACCTTTCATTTTTAAGGATAATTTGCTTGAAGGAGGAGGAACTATAGATTCATTTAACCTGAAGAAACGTAACCAAATGGGAATAGGGATGCATAGCATGGTTTCTATCTAAAAATTGTTTTAAATGAAAAAGTACACCAAGTGATAGTCTTTTCTATGCCCATCCCCCACCCCTAAATGATATTTATATCAAGCAAACAGTCTTGGAAAAACGTGGTAAATATAAGCTTTACAAAAGGTGCATTGTTTTGATGAGGAGTATGGGAAGTAAACTGTTTTGAAGGAAAGATGTAAAAAAACAAGGCAGCTGTAGAGAATTACAATTCAATAAAGGAAAAAATAAAATAAAAGGTAGGGTGAGTTTTATGGCATATGAATTAAATTTCAATAAAGCAATTATTTTAATGTAAATTGGACCATCTCACTGTCCAGTTTACAGTTAATTGTTTAACAGTATTTTTAGAATAAAAATCAAATTCATTACTGAAAACAAAAAGAAAGAAAGAAAGGTTGAGTTCACAGACTCAGATTCTAGTCCAAACTGTTCTTCTAACAGATTGTCACTCAAGTTCTCTGTACCTCAGTTTCCCCTGCTCTGATGGAACATTATGTGGGAATGTGCCTCTCTGGATAGGTTCATCGGCTAGTGTGTGTGGGCCCAGAGAAACGTCTGAGGAATCAATTGTCCCTCTGCTTCCCAGAGACCTGGTTCTAACATGATCTCTCCTCTGAACTGGACTCCTTTTAAATCCACTCATCAGTCTTAGGCTGTCACAGGCTCTAAGCCCTGCTTGGAGAACCCTAAAAACAGGCAGAACTGAATGATTGAGTAGTCCCTGTCACTCATTAGAAGGGGCCTTTGGGCATTTCCTGGAGTTTTCTTCCTTTTCCTGTCAAATCAGTAAAGACTCCAGGAAATGACTGCACATGACCATGCCACCCTCTGGTCCCACTCCCATCCCCCTGTCCATCCATTTAGGTAGGAGGGAGAAGATGCACTTTCCCTGAGGCCATGTCAGAGGCCTTACCCACCAGCCTCTCTCTCCCCTCCCCCAGACCTCCAGACACAGCATTCCAGAAACTTCCATGCCTTCCCTGACCACTGACCATTGCTACCTGGGCCAGGGCTGAACAGGGAATGCAATAATAGCAATTGATAATGGGCACCTGCTGTGTACCAGGCACTTCTCAAACATGATTTTATCAAGCTGCTACCAACCCTATTGTTATCCTCATTTTGCAGATGAGAAAACTGGGGTTCACAGGATGTTTAAATGGGATGCCCAAAGTCTCACTGCTCTTAACAGTGAAGCTTCACTGTTTCAGGTGAGGCCTAGAAGGACAGCAGAACAGAGGAGTTCAGCCAATCCCTCCCGCTCACAGGACCTCACTATTGCTTCCCACACATGGGCAGGTGTCGACTAGCAGATCTCCAAGGGCCCTCTCAGCTCCACACTCAGAGGCTGAAGCAGGGAAACATTCATGACAGGCCAGAATAGAGGCTGAAGAGCAGGAGAAGTAGAAGGGAAAGAAGAGCAACATCACCTGGAAAACTCCTACTCGGCCTGACTCTCCCAGGTGTCACCTGTCCCAGGAAGCCTTCCCTGAGCCCACCCCCATGGCTGTCTTCCAGGCTCCCCTCTAGCACTTACCCAGGGCCCAGAGCAAGGCCTGGCCCAGGCCAAGGGACTGCTGGTGAAGGGAAGAAGCAAAGTTCTGAGGGGGAGAAGACGTGAGCAAAGTGGATGGCTCCCGTGAGGGGCCAGCGGGTGCAGGGCCAGCCCCAGGGAGCCTGGCTGACATGGAGTGTGAGTCAATAATGTGTGAGTACACAGGAGAGTGAGCTGGTGAATGAAGGACCAAGACTGGGCAGTACCTCCCCAGAAGGAATCTGGGAAGGGAAGACTGGGCAGCGGCCTCCCCAGAAGGGGGTTAGGAGGGAAGACCAGCCAGCTGATTCTGAGGGTGACCCCAGGACTTGAGCCCAGAGCCCGGTTCCAGAAAGGGAGCTGTGAGGCCTGAGTCAGCAGCTAAGGTTTGGAGGGAGTCATGAGGAAGCAGAAAAGCCAGGGAGAACAGAGTGTTTGTGAAGACACTCATTGCCCCCCACCCCTGCTAATTTCTGCTAATCCTCCGCCAGTCAGCTCACTAGCCTGGGACAGCCAACACTACCTTCCTTCTCCCAGTATGAGCTCCTAAGCCCCGAAGGGCCCCTCCCACTCCTCCCATCCGAAGTTCAGTTCAGTGCCTGTTCCACATCTGGCTGTTTTTCCACCAGGTCTGTTAGCTCCGAGGGCAGGGACACACCTCTGAATAACCAGCCCCAGCCCTGAGCCTGGCACACGGCAGGCACTCAGGAAATGCTTGTGAAATGCAAGAATGAGTGAAAGAGAGCAGAGGTGGTGGTCTGGGAGACCTCCAGGGACAAGATCTTCTCGGGCAGGATTGGTGGGGAGGGGCTTGTAGGTGGGCCTCCTGACACACTGTCCATGCAGTTTGGCCCCCAACCCACCGAGAGAGGCTGACTGCCATCGGGCAATGCGCAGCTCTCTCCAAGCAGCCTGTCAGTGATTGAGGGCCGCGCCGGCAGCACTAACGGAAGCTTGGGAGATTGCCCCAGCCAGCATGCCCTGCTGGGGCCTGACATCATGCCAGCCGTTTTCCCGCCCTCTACTGTGGTTTGGTGATTAGGGAGCTTGCCTGTGGCACATTCTCCCTCACACAAGCCCAAATGAGGGGCACTCTTTCTCCAGTTTGCACATGGAACCAAAACATCCTGGCCCTGGTTATACTTTCCCTGGTAAGTTAAGCCCTCAAGCTTCCCTGACTGAGGGTCCTTCTGAAATCCTAGAGGTTTGTTCCCAAGTGGTGTATTCCATACACAGCTTGAAGTGGGATTACAGGAGAGATAAATAAAAGATTAGTTTCCGAGTTTCGGGACTAAATAAAGGATCAGATTCTGGGTGATTGGGAGATAAAAGGAATTTTGGGGTTTGTTCATGGAAAAACCGATTCAGAAGCAGTTTGGGGCGGTGGGTGGGACCAGGAGCTTGGTTTTCCCTGGGGTCTCCTTGCGGGTCTCCCTCACTGCCCCCCCTGGCCATCTGGTTTCACTTCTGAGAGGCTGAGCAAGCTAGGGCAGCATGAGCCCAGGCGGGAGGCTGGTTAGAGGCTGACCAAGCTGGGTGCTGAATCAGCAATGGCTGGATGTAACCCGTCCTTAGGCTGGAGTGTGAGATCCCGGAAACACTTTGCTTTCCTGGAAGATACTGGCTCAACAGCCTGGCTCTCCCCATCATCACTAACAACTTGGGATTACGCAAAAGCAGCCCTCTGTTGCTGAATACACTTATGCTTCATTTTCATGCAGGTCTCACAGCATTATCTGTCTTGCTTGTACCCAGAGCCCAACAGATTTAGTGCAGCAAGCTGGAAGAGAGACAAGAGAAGATTCTCTGAAGCAGAGACAGTTACCTGACTATCTGAATGGGGAGGGGCCCCATAAAAAAGGAGAAAAAGAACTCAAGAAACAGTGGCCATGGGCCATATAGTGGACTGACAATCACCAGCTGGTGTTCTGAATTCTGAGCTCAGGAGACCAAGGAATAATTAGACTATGCCCACTGAGCTTTATTTATAAAGTCCAGCATGGCCTCCTTGCCCCACGTGGCTGAAGGTACAAAAATCTCCTTTTCTCAAAGTATAAGAGCTCCGTTGGCTGAGAATTTAATGTCTGTAGCACAGATAATTCCCCACTGGTTTGAGATAATTAAGGGGTTGGCCTGGTGGGTTTATGTTAACAGGAGTGTAGTTACTGTAGTAGTACTGAAAAAAGATTGCGTCTCATTAAATGAGAATTCACTAGGCATATTTCACATGTTAACTTGTTTAATCTTCATGAGAAGCCCATGAAGTAGTCAGAACTTGTTAGTTGCAGAGAAAAGACCCTGGGAGGAAAAGGAAAGTATAATTTTTAATTGGATTTATTTTTAATTTTTAACAAGAGCTCAAAAATCCAACTGTCTCTTAATAATTCATGGATTCAGCATGGCCACAGTGATGAGTATGACAATGAAGTAAAATAATATCACCCAGAAATACATTTAAATCAGTCATCCACTTGCAAGCTGAATTATCACATCCTGAAACATAAGGATGAAGTATTTCAATGCCCATCTCATACATGGGTATTTATGAAGGGCTCTATGTTTAGCAACATACCAAAAAGAATTCCCAAATATCTGACAGTTTTTCACCTTCCACGCAGTTGCTTTGGGAACCACGTAGACAGCCAACATCAGGACCAACCTCCACCAGAGTACCCTGGCTGAGCCCCAGCCAACCGGCTCCTGGCTGCCCCTCCTCAAGGATGCTTGTGGATGGAGTTGACAGAGCAACACACGGTCCACACAGGATAATTGGTGGTGAGCAGCACAGGCAACCTAGACCCCCAACACTCCTATTTTACTTGAAATAAAAGGGGAAATGCCCCTGGCCTGATGGCTTTCTATGTAGACTTCCCAGATCAGAGCACAGAAACCTAAGAGCACAGTCAGCTGAGGACCAGGCCTCTTGTGGAGGCAGCCAGTGAGGGGTGGTGGGAGCTGTCCTCCAGGGGACGCCCTCACAGATGCAGTGACTCTGGGAACTGCAAAGGGAGACCTCACCTCCTGGAGAACAACTCCAGCAAACCGAGGCATCCTTTTTGTTATTTTAACTTCCACTCTGAGCTTCCCAACTCTGGAGCTGTATTTCCCATGGAATGGGCACCAGACCAGCCACAGCAGAATTCCCAGGAAAGCTTATTGAACCTGTAGATTCCTGGTCCCACCCCAGGCACCCTGGATCAGCTCCCTGTGGTAGGGTCCAAGAATCTGCATGTGGAAAGGACTCATTGATCAGCTTATGCCCCCCAAAACACTGAGAATCACTTCTCTAGAGATATATTTCACTGAGTTGTAGTTCCTTCTATTTCTACAGATTCCATATTTCACTGTGCTTCAGTTCAACAAAAATTCATGGAGAGCCTGCTCTAGACCAGTCCCTGTTCTAGACCCCAGGGACAAAACCGACAGAGGTCCAGGCCCTGCCTTCAGGAATCTACAGTGATTTGTCTCACAACAATGCCGACAGCCAGAGCATATGTTAGGACTCAAGTTTTACAAATAGAACACAGGGCTCAGAGAGTGTAAGCAACTTGCCCAAAGTTACACAGCTGCTAGGCAATGGAGCTAGAGCTAGAGTCCACTCCCTTCATTTCACACTCCTGCTCTTTGCACAGCCCCTCAGAGCACTAAAGACGGGGGTGGTAAAGTCAGAGCTGGAAGGATGCTGAGCAGACAACAGTTCTAGGAATATCTAAGAGGGTTTGTCATTTCAACTCTAACCAGTTGGCAGTGATTAGTTCATGTCTGGGGGAGGGCTCTGCAGCCTTAGCCAGGATCAACAACAAAGGAACACTACTGATGGATCATGTCTATAATAGATGCAGAACCAGGGGCTGGCTGCACATGGACTACATGTGTACATTGGTCCTGGATCTGGATAAATCCTCCATTTTATTGTTGGGAAAACTAAGGCCCAGAGAGACAGCAGTTGTCCAAGCCTCAGACCTAAGATTGGGTTAGAACCAAGGTCTCCAAAATTCTATCCAAAGCCTCTCTACTCTCTCCAGTGCTGCCTTTCCCAGGCAGCCAAGATGATTAAACTGAGAAATGGCTCAAACTCTCAGAAATCAAATGCCTTGTGGTGTTAATACAAAGGATCCTGTGGAGGCCAAGGGAGGGAGAAGAGGCCCAGATGGTAGGAGGACCGACTAGGGAGGTGCCCCTCCCATTTCTCCCTTCCCAAGCAGGGAAGGAAGAAACCCACATTACTGAGCCCTCACCTGTGCCAGACACTGTGCTAACTACATCGATTATCCTATTTAATCCTTGCAATTACCCTGGGAGGAAGCTCCATTTTGCAGAGGAGGAAACCTAGTAGGAGAGGTTAAGTGACTGAGCCAAGCTCAGTGACCCAAGTAGCTGAGCAGACAGGCTCCAGGTCTTTGTGGCTCTGCAGCCCACTCAGGAATGCACATGCTTTAAAGTTAGAAAGACTTTGTCTGGAGTGCCAACTCCACCACACACTGGCTCTGTCACTTTTGGCAACTGCCTTAAGCTCTCCACGCCTTAATTTCTTCATCTGTAAAATGGAGAGATTGCAGAGCTTACCTCAGAGGGTTGTGGTTAGTATTGAACGGATTAATATATGGGAGATGCTAAGCTATATTGGACACATAGCAAATGCTTAATAAATGGTAGCTCTTACTACTGCCTTGGCACCATACTCCCTGGTCATATCACCTGGAAATCTGCCACTCAGTGCTGGCCTGAATGTCCCACTTGGAGAAGGTCACATTCTGAGATCATCTTGTTCATTTCACTTTTCCTACAGCTGGAATGAGGACCCCAGTAACCTATATGCAAATATATGCAAATACTATATAATTCACAGGGGAGGTATTTGGGGAAGTTAGGAAGCCAGTTACCCACAGGCCGACTCACCTCAGAGCAACTGCCACAAGATGGCAGGCTAAGAAGGAGCCATAAATCTGCAGAGTTCTAAGGCAGGCCACACCTTGGGCTTCTCAGTCTGATGGGATCTCTGCCAGCTGTATTCACACCTGACCAAGGGCCTGGTTGTGTACAAGAACCTCTTTAGAGCCCTTAGGCAATCACTGTTTTCTTGACCTTATTAGGGATTGTTAGCACATTAAAACCGGGTGTTTGGAGTTTAACCCAAAAAACTGAAGCATTGTGATTTTATTTACTCTTCAGGGCCCAAGAACAATTGATGGATTTCTTTTACATACCTCTTTGATGGATTAAGAGCCTCAAAGAATATACTTAAATAAAAAGGTTCAGTTAAAGAGCAAATAAAATTAACTACTTATATCTCTGATATATATGCAATAACAGAGTTGTTGGCTAAGGATACTGTAATCTGTGTTATGTCTTCTGATGACATTTAATCTGCAAAATATGCAGGTTCTAAATCCAGGCCTTGGCAGTAAAAGGCAGTGGTCTCTATTTTCTATTTTTGGAAATCAGATCCAAAGGACTGGTAGATTTAGAAGGTCTGAGACCCCACCACCATCGGGTTCCAGTGTGTGCCAACCTCTCCTCTGACCCCTGATCCAAGAAGGAGGGGCACCCCCGTACTCATTTATCCCACACCCTGGCATTTATTGTGCTTTATATGCATTATCTCTCTGAATCCTCGTCACAAAACCTTGTGAGGAAAACAACTACTATTGTGGTGCCCATCTTATAGGTGACAAAACTGAGGCTCAGTGATACTAAGTAACTTGCCCAAAGCTCTCAGTCAGGAAGGGCCAGGTTCAGGAGGCAGACTTAGTCTCTCTGACTCCAGCACTTAATTTCTAACAACTTCATTAATTTCACACCTCTCCTGCTGCACAAGGTACATTCAGTTCCTCCTAAGCACCCACAAAGGCCTAGAGAGTAAAGGTCTGCACTCTGCTCTCAAGGGCTTTTCCATCTACTTAGGGTAAGAGCAACAGTTAGAGTAGTGACCATGAGGCTGAGATAGTTTTCTTGGAGAAGAATCTTAGGGGAGGAGGCTCTGAAAGAGAAGCTTGCACCAAGAGCTCAGGGCCTGGGGCTTCCTCCCATGGCCTGCTTCTCCCAGAATCCCATAGACCCACTATTTTGACTGGTACTTCACTGGAACTGGTGAGGGGGCAAGGGTTGCTCTGTGTTCTGATAACAGAGCCTGCATGATGCAACCTTGACCTGACCTTGCTGTCTACCCACAGATGCCCTGGTCCAGAGGTAACACAATCTGTCACCTCAGGCAGGAGCCAATATCAAGAATGGGGTTGGAATCATCAGGTTCCCCCCTGTGAACGGTGTGACCAAGAGAAGCACTTTGAAAGGGCAGCTGATAAAATTGCCGTTTTGACCCTCCTTTTAGCTGAAAACCAGACATCATCAAAATAGCTTTTCTTTTTATTAGCTACATTATTGGAGAAACAGTGAGGGAATTGACTTCATAACTGATTCTCCAAATAAAAATGTCTACGGACTAAGCAAGAGCTGGCCAAGGATGAATACAAGCATGTGTATATAGATTCACCTGCCCTGCTGTGTGGCTGTGTCTCACCTCAAAGCACGTGGTCTCTGCAGACCCTCTGTTCAGCCTCCATAGACAAGACCTCTTTGCCCCAGACTTTGTGGAATGCAGAGTTAACTGAGCACACCATCCCTGATTTCAGCCTGAGAAGCAGCAAGCTGTAATGGAACAGCCATTATATCGACAACTCCCCAAATGAATTAAAAGTTGGAAATAAAGGGATTCACTCACTTATGTACCCAACAAACATTAAGGCCAAGGTAAGGTGTTAGGTGCTGGGAATTCAGAAGTCATCCAAAAATCTAGTCCCTGTCCTTACCCAGTATATAAGCTAGTGGAAGAGGCAGACAGAAATCAAAGAATCATGTAAGCAAGAATAAATTAGAAAAAAATAAAGAGAGTAAATTGCCAAAGATTATGGTAGTTTGGCTAAGGGAGTGGGAATGGAGATGGAGAGGACAGGATGCAGGGGTACCTAGGTCAGCCTGAGAGCGTGGGCGATGCATACGGGCAGTGAGCAAGGGTGGATTCAAGTGACTCCTGGAGCCTTTCTCTGGGCTTGGGACTCTGCAGAAGGGCCACACTAGGAAGAGGTGGTTATGAGTTTAGTCTTGGGCATGTGAAACCCTGAGTGCCTTGAAGTCATCCAACAGAGATGTCAGATGAGTCACTGAAGGTTTGAGGTTTCAAGGGACATTCTGGTTTGAAAAAAGAAATTTGGAAGTCAGGTGATGATAGAAGCCCTGGGTGCGGATGGGGCTGACTGGGTAAAAGGGGGATTGGGAAGAGAGTCGGATGCACATCTAGGTCTTTAGGAAGCTCTACCACCGAGCTACCCTCGGGGTCTCCCCATAACAAGAGATTCCAGTCATTTTGCCACCACTTCAATTGTCTAATTTCCTGCTCTGCCACTTGCCCTGTGTGCAACCTGAATCCAGTTACTTAACCTGTCTGAGCCTCAGTGCCGCACACTCCACACATTCCTCAGCAGCCTTTGATCTCTCCCCTCCTACTGCCCCCCTACCCAAGCCCAATCCATGCCTCAAAATCCCCACTCCCAGCCCCCAGACCCACCCCTCAGTGGAAGAGAACAGAGCTCCCAAACCAGCTTTTTCCCTTCAGAGAGATTCTCAGGCCTGGATGTTTTTTGGAATCAGTAGGGAGCTTAACAGAATACCTGGCCCCACCCAGAGACACTGATGTAATTGGTCTGGGTGGCTTGTGTGGTGTGGATTTTTCAAAGCTCCCCAGGTGATGTTAATGCGCAGCCAGGGTTGAGAATCACAAGTTTAGAACCAAGAAAGCTGGGATTTCCCAAACTGGCAAAATCATTCCCTGGCCTGTACACATCACCACGGCAGGAAGCGTTTCTCAAACATTGCAATTGGCAGCTTTGGTTGGGCTCCTGTGTTAAGACCATGACCATTTTGACTTAAAAGAAGGGCACTCCTTGCCCCAAAATTGGGGAGCTGCGGCCCTTCAGGGCTGAGAGCCCCGACTCTGGTATCAGTCCCAGCCCCTTCTCTTACAGGATGCCTTAGTCTTAGGGCTACTATACCAAAATGCCATAAATTGGGTAAATTATAAACAACAATCATATATTTCTCACAGTTCTGAAGCCTGGGAAGCCCAAGATCAAGGACTTGGTGTCTGGTGAACGGTCGCCTCCTGGTTTACAGCTTGTGCCTTTTCACTGCATCCTCACAAGGTGGAAGGGGCAAGGGAGCTCTCTGGGCCTCTTTTATCAGGCACGAGCGCCATTCCCAATGGGTCTGCCCTCATGATCACCTTCCAAAGGCCCCACCTCCTAATGCCATCACACGGGTATTAGGGTTTCAGCATATGAATTCTGAGGGGACACAAGCTTCCAATCTATTGCACAGGACTTGGGATTTGGGCAGTCACTGAATCTCTCCAGGCTTCAGTTTCCTCCCCTGTAAGAAAAGGAGCATGGTAACCTGCAGCAAGAGATTGTTTCACAGGAGACGTACTATGTCTCCATACCCAGTACCCACTCACAGAAAGCTCTCAATAAATCATTACAGGTGTCATTTTATCAGCAGGAAAGTTCCTTCTGCCTATCATGGGCTCTCTCTCTTTTCCTCCTCTCCTTTGGGAGATAGCTCCCTGTCTCCCAAAAATGTTGAACAATGCTACAGCCCTAGGACATGCCCAACAAATAAAAATAACAATAGCTAGCAGTTATTACCTACCACCTATGTGTCAGACTCTTTGCTAATGGTTTAAACTTGAGCACAGAGGCTCACATTAATGGTATGGGACAAGCCCTCCTCATGAGATTCTAGGAGTTTAGGCAATGGAGTTGCCCACAGTGACACAGGTTGGTGGCAGCAATACAAGCCTGACTGACTCTAGAGAGAGTTCTCTGTCCCTTGTACTAGTGTTGCTATATGCTGTGGTTCACAACTTGCTTACAGATTCACTTGTATATTCAGATTACTTTTAAGTCATAAAATCTTCATTTAAAAACCAGCATTGGATGTTAAACTGTGCTCGGCTGGGCGCTAGGATCCCATGGAGTACCCTGAAATGCTGTGGGAACATGTGGACCAGCTCTGGGACCTCCCGATCCTACTTAAACAAGAGCAACCCTACTCCCATCTATTGGAAAAATCACTAGTTTTACAGATGAGGAAATGTCCAGTTAGTTGGAAGCAGAGGCCTCCCTTCCTCCCACAATGCAAAACACACATGAGTTTCCTGGTCCAGAGCTCACTCCACTGTACCAAGCTGCCATTTTTGCAACCACAGGGACCCTTCCTCTGCCTGGTGGGCTGCCATTAGGAGCATGGGGGTTGGGGTGCCCACCCCCAGCCCAAAAGGCCTCACTGCCCTGTTTGTACTCAGTTCCTGGGTCATTCCTATCAACCCTGCTGGCTGTGGTGTCAGAAAGGGCAGGCCTACACTGAGCACCAGGCTGCCCACTGGAGCCCTCTGTTTATTTTCCTTCCTCGGCACATGGGTGACTCGATGTTTGAAAAGCTCCGGTGAAGCTGGAATAAGAGTACACAGGAGAATGGACGGTCACCTCGCAGAGGCCTGCTGGTGATTTGGAATGTCCTTCAGAAAGCTTTTTAATAAACTTTGTTTGTATCTTCCCTGATGAGGAACACATTTGCCTGGGCCCGCGCAGGGATGTTTGGTTTTGAGGCTTCCCTTTCTTGGCCTTAGAAGTTCCTGGTGGCAGTGGCTGCCTGCAGGCCCTTGGGACTCTCCTGTGGAGGGCTGACCTGCCTCCAGTTTTGTCCCAGTAACTCTGTTCATGCTATACTCCTGGCCCCCGGTGTCCCTGATAAACTCCAGAGCACAAAGTGCAGGGTCAGAAAGGTTTGAAAGTTCAACAGGAAAAAAAGTCCCATTACCTTTTTTAAGAAACTTCCAGGCCCAGCCCTGGAATTTGTTTTTTTAATCAACAAGTCATGTCTCTTTGACTCCTGACTCTCCCAGTCCTCTGCTTTTCCAGATGACATCAATTGAGAATGAGTTTCGGTATCTTACACACACAGCAATTCCTGGCCAAGAGCCCCCATTATAAAGAGGAAAACATTTAGGAAACCATTCCTTCTACTGCAGTTACCTTGTAATCAGGAGTAGGTAACGACCAGCTGCTTTCCCAGACCCCCATGTGCGGTAAGTACCTTGAAACTCTGTGCCAGACTGCTGCTGCTCATAACAATATTTTATTTGGCCAAAAAGGGATGAACACTGAGTCTCAAGTCCTCTGTGGTCTGGGTTATGTGCATGTTGATCAACTGTAATCTAGGGAAAGCATGGCAATGGCACCCTTGCTGGTCCTTTTTTTCTGTCTAGCTCTGGTATGCAAAAAGCAGAAAGGGGTCCAGGTAAAACAGTGCGGTTGCCTGTAAATCCAGGTCAGGGGATGGAAAAGAGGCAGCAGAACAGAGCCCCTGCCCCATTTATTCAGGGTGACTTCCATGTGGCCCAGTGTATTGAATGCCCACCTTGACTGACCCACTTAGCAAAATAAATAACAGTACGGAGAAGGGGCAGTGAGGAGGCCAGGTAAGAAGCACACTACGATCCCCTGAGCCAGGGGTTTAAAGGTGGTCACTGAAGTCACACACACCTGGATTTAAAACCCAGGTCTGCTCCTTCCTAGTTGTATAACCTTGGGCAAGTTGCTTAGCCCCTCTTCACTTCAGTTTTCTCATCTGTGAAGTGGGGACAACACTATTTTCCTTAAAGGGTTTTTATGGTTAGAAATAATAAATGATGTATATGTACATAAATGCATAGAAAAGCATCTGGAAGGGAAAACAATTCCATTCATAATTGCATCAAAAAGAATAAAATACCTAGGAATAAACCTAACCAAGGAACGGAAAGACCTATACCCTGAAAACTACAAGACACTCCTAAGAGAAATTAAAGAGGATACTAATAAATGGAAATTCATCCCATGCTCTTGGCTAGGAAGAATTAATTATTTTTAAAAGGGCCATCCAGCCTAAAGCAATCTACAGATTCAGTAGAATCCCTATCAAAATACTGACAGCATTCTTCAACGAACTGGAACAAATAGTTCTAAAATTCATATGGAACCACAAAAGACCCCAAATAGTCAAAGCAATCCTGAGAAGGAAGAATAAAGCAGGGGGGATCTTGCTTCCCAACTTCAAGCTCTACTACAAAGCCACAGTAATCAAGACAATTTGGTACTGTCACAAGAACAGACCCACAGACCAGTGGAACAGAATAGAGAGTCCAGATATTAACCCAAGCATATATGGTCAATTAATATACGATAAAGGAGCCATGGACATACAATGGAGGAAATGACAGCCTCTTCAACAGCTGGTGTTGGCAAAACTGGACAGCTACATGTAGGAGAATGAAACTGGATTATTGTCTAACTCCATACACAAAAGTAAACTCGAAATGGATCAAAGACCTGAATGTAAGTCATGAAACCATAAGACTCCTAGAAGATAATATAGGCAAAACTCTCTGGAATATAAACATGAGCAACTTCTTCATGAACATATCTCCCCGGGCAAGGGAAACAAAAGCAAAAATGAACAATTGGGACTATATCAAGCTGAAAAGCTTCTGTACAGCAAAGGAAACCATCAGTAGAACAAAAAGGCATCCTATAGTATGGGAGAATATATTCATAAATGACATATCTGATAAGGGGTTGACATCCCAAATATACAAAGAGCTCACACACCTCAACAAACAAAAAGCAAATAAGCCAATTAAAAAATGGGCAGAGGAGCTGAACAGACACTTCTCCAAAGAATAAATTCAGATAGACAACAGGCACATGAAAAGATGCTCCACATCGCTAATCGTCAGAGAAATGCAAATTAAAACCATAATGAGATATCACCTCACACCAGTTAGGATGGCCACCATCTAAAAGATAAACAATAACAAATGTTGGCGGGGATGTGGAGAAAAGGGAACCCTCCTCCACTGCTGGTGGGAATGTAAATTAGTTCAACCATTGTGGAAAGAAGTATGGAGGTTCCTCAAAAAACTCAAAATAGAAATACCATTTGACCCAGGAATTCCACTCCTAGGAATTTACCCTAAGAATGCAGCAGCCCAGTTTGAAAAAGACATCTGCACCCCTATGTTTATTGCAGCATATTTACAATAGCCAAGAAATGGAAGCAACCTTGTCTATCAGTAGATGAATGGATAAAGAAGAGGTGGTATATATACACAATGGAATATTATTCAGCCATAAGAAGAAAACAAATCCTACCATCTGCAACAACGTGGATGGAGCTAGAGGGTATTATGTTCAGTGAAATAAGCCAGGTGGAAGAAGACAAATATCAAACGATTTCATTCATCTGTGGAGTATAAGAACAAAGCAAAAACTGAAGGAACAAACAGCAGCAGACTCAAAGAACCCAAGAATGGACTAACAGTTACCAAAGGGAAAGGGACTCGGGAGAATGGGTGGGAAGGGAGGGATAAGGGGAAAAGGGAGCATTATGATTAGTACACATAATGTAGTGGGGTGGGGGAGGACACAGGGAAGGCAAGTAATGATTCTATAGCATCTTACTACACTGATGGACAGTGACTGTAATGGCGTATGTGGTGGGGACTTGATAATGGGGGGAATCTAGTAACCACAATGTTGTTCATGTAAGTGTATATTAATGTTACCCCAAAAGAAATAAATAAACCAAAAAATGATTTAAAACCTCCTAAGAACTCCCAGTTCATTTGAGGGATTGCAGTTCCCAGGTAGGTTGCAGATGAACTGTCTTGTGGAAAGGAAACCCCAGCAGTAAGATAACAACAATTTAGGGTAGACTACTCTGGACAGCAGGTCTGGATCATAGAAACAATCCTCTGTCATAGGTTTCTGTTGAATCTGTCCTGGCCACTACATAGCCTGCCTTATTTTAATAAACTACATTCTGATGCATCACAGTATTTCATTAATTTCAGGAAGGAGGGAGTAAATGGAAATACAGTGTTTTTGCCCTGGGATGCTGTGGTCCTACAACACATTGTAGTGGGATAATAATGTAATCAGGATGCAGGGAGACCAGGAGCTTATGAATAGGGTTGCAATCAGTCCTACTAAGACAGATCCCATTTAGATAAATGCATCTCTTCCTTTGTCATGAAAGGCAGACCTTTCCATTATGGTTGGAAGCTATGTCTAAAATAAAAGGTCTCTAGCAGTTGGGGGTTAGAAGAAAAAAACCGCTTAAAGCTCAAGCTGAGCAACCACCGTGGCTTGTTGCGGGGAATGGGGTCCATTTATATCACGGTAGGCTGCTGTCCCTGCCCTTGAACCGGTACCAGCATATCTCAGCAGCTTTGACACACAGTCCTCAGCAAGCTTGGCAGCAAAGAATATCCTCTCTTGAAATCAGTGCCCAAATGGCCAGAAGTTGGTGTTGCAGAATGAAAATCTTATGATGGATAAATGAAGATTTATTAGAGAATAAGTTGCTATAGCCCTTTTGGAGGGTTATCCATGGGATGAATGGGAATGTGCATTTTTTATACTTTTGTTACTCCACCCCTAGGAACGCACTCTGTAAAAACTCACTAGTATGTGCACAAGAGTCATGGATAAGAACGTTCATAAAAGCATTGTGTGTAATGGTGAAAAATTGGAAAAAAGCTCAACTTCCATTCATGTGAGAAGGATAAATACATTATGGCATATTCATAGAATGAAATACAATTCAGCATTGAAAATAAATGTACTAGAATAATGTATACCAATATGAGCTTACTTCATTATATTCTTCATCATAAATGTAATTTTCAGATGAGTATAGAAGAATTCAATATAATATTTTATAAAGTTTATCAACATGCAAAAATAATATTGGAAGATACTTAGGAATGCATATGTAATCAGTAAAGGTATAAAGAGATGCATGGGAGTGATAAACACCAAATGTAGTAATAGTGGTCACCTCTGAGGCATGGGTTGTGAACAGCAAGGGGGGGTCACAGGACAGGAATTCAATATGTGTGTCTTTGTAGTAGTTTCACAGGTATTCCTTATATTAGTCATTATACTTTTTGGATGGCTGAAATAATTTATAAGACAACTTTTAAAAATTAACCTGAAAATAAAATTAGAATTTTTCTACTCAAAAAAAGATTCTGGAAGACAAACACCAAACTAGAGGTGGAGGAAGAGAGTGGGGAGGGGTATGAATGTGGGAGAGAGGGAGGGGGCTTCTATTTTCACCAGACAGATAAGGGATAACAATGCAAGGGAAGAGCAATGGGTAAGTGTGTGTGTGTGATTTATTTTATAATACGCTTAGCACACTGCACAGAGTAAATGCTTAATAAATACTAACTACTGTTACTCATTTTTCCTCAGAAAGTTATGGGTACTTACAGATGTGATAAAGAGCTTATCACCATCAAAATCCCCTTAAACAAGTCCCTTTTGATTCTGACCAGGGACAGCGGAAGGAGTTTTGGTCAAAGGGCCCCTAATCCCTTCTTTATTTTGCTTCAGAAACGCCAACGCGAGAGGAAGCTGGATATGTGGACACTCCATGGGTCACTTTCTTGTTATGAAACCTGAGAGTGAGCAGTTCCAGCCTGGCTAGCAAACCTGTAGCTTCCCTTTCCGGCTTGGTTGGAACCCCTCTCTGGCTGGGCTTTCACCCCAGCCAGGAGGCCCGCAGCGCCTCCCTCCTGGTGCCATCCTGGAGGAGCAGCCCAGATATGCAGTACGAAAACACACCAGCAGCAGCCCATTTCATAACATCACGTGTCCAAATAAATGGAGCTGTTGACTCAGGCTAATTAGATGAGGGGCCTTTCCTAAAGAGCAATCTGTGTGAGGCTAAGAAAAACAGGATTCTCAGAGGAATTAGGCCCCTAATCCCTGGCTTCCCCAGCAGAGCAGTAGCCTAGGAGGGCTGGGGGGCCTCCCAGAGATGCCCTGTCAGGAGCTGGCCAGAAGCCGGCTTTCCTGTTCTGCTGCCTGCCTCCAGGCTGGTTCATCCTGCCTGAGTGGGAGAATGGGGGCCTCAGGGCCTCAGTGAGGCCAGAGCCCAGGCTGAGGGCCTCTCTGGGGCTGTACACCTGAGCTGTAGGCAGCTGGAGTTGGTGAGGGTCCCCACAATCCCGTCATCATCACCCCAGATCAGTTTATTTTGACTCCAAGAGATGGGTACCATCTCAAACCAGAGCCACCCAGGCTCACTTTCCAAGTGGAAATTGATTAAAGGCAGAGATGGGTTTATGGGGAATTACACATACACACACACACACACACACACACACACACACACACACCATTACCAGCATACAAAACAAAAAGCAGAACACACACACACACACACACACCATTACCAGCATACAAAACAAAAAGCAGAAAAATAAGAAGGAATGTGCTATAAGGCATCTGCAAAGGGGCCAGCCACCTTGCCAGGCCCACACTATCTTGCATTCACATCTCTTCCTGTAAGTTTCTGTGGGAAGGGCCCTTGTTCAAGTCACCTCTACACTCGGAGCTCATCAGGACCCAAGGCATCCTATGAGGACTAAATCAGGAAATTTGTGTGAAGGGCTTGGCCCCTTTCCCAGCCTACAGCAAATGCTTTATCAACTGTCTACCATGGCCCGTGAGGCCAGTGGGGCATGCAGAGAGTGGGCTGGAATTGTGGCCCTGACAGAATATGGGGGATTTATCAACTGGGGAGATGAGGCAGACTTTGGAAAGGGGCCAAGGCACCTTCAGCAAAGAACTAGGACAACTGGAGTTCAGAGGAGAGAAAGAGGTTACAGTAAAGGACAGGGCTTCCTGGAGGAGCTGAACTTCCCAACGGACTGACCACAAAGGGACAGGATTTGGAGAGGTGGAGAGGACAGGGAATGACATCCAGGTGGGGGAACAGCAGGTGCAAAGGTGGAAAACCAGAAAAGGGCCTAGCAGTAGCAGGAAGTCTATAATGGGAACCAGCTGGAGAGGAGGTTAGTAGGTGGAACTCGCAGCTGGGCCCTGGAATGGGCCAAACAAGGCCCCTGATGGAGGTGTGGGAGCCCAAACAGGAAGCTCTGAACCAATCGATCCTTTTGCCTCACTGCCATGCACAGCCAACTTGGACCTGCCTCCTCACCTTTCCTCAGGCAGTTCCTGCCACCCCCAATGTCTTCTAAGGCTTATCCTCTCATCTGCCCACATATGTACCCAGAACTCACTTCTCCCCAGAAGACTTCTGTACAAGAAAAGCATGGGTTTTGGAGTCTGGAAGGCTGGACTTGAGTAAGTCATTTAACTTCACTATACCTCATCTGTACACTCATACTTGCTGATCTGTGAAATGGGAAAAATATCTACCTCCATGGCTATACTGAGGATGAAAGCAGTTAGGATATATAGAATGCCTAGTAGGTATTTGACACATAGTAGGTCCTCAGTAACATCTGTAGTATGAATGGATTCAAAGCCATGTAACCTCTGAACTTCCCTCCACTCTACACAGAGAGGCCTTCTCTCCATCCTGTGAAACACATCCCTTCTTTCCTCCCCACCCTTGCTGGTGTCAACTCCCCATTACTATACCCTCCCTTCTCTCAGCCTAACCATCCCCCATGGAGACTCAGCTCAAAGCCCAGCTCAGTGTCCTCAGGCCTGATGTAACATAGCCTCTTAATAGTTTTACTCAACCTGATGTGCTACTTTCTCAGAGGGCATGTCTTGGGAACAGAAAACACCCTGCCTTCCCCTGTACCCTCCATAGTCCCCAGGATAAAACTATGCAGGGGCTGCTGCTCAAATACCTTCACCGACCAGGCAGGAAAATGAGGGATGTAAGCCTGGTGGTACATTAAGGCATGGTGGGGCCTGTGGCAAGTTTGAGAGCCTAACTGTTATGTTGATTGGTGGATCAAGTGGCATGGGGAAGAGGCCCCACAGATGCAGTAGTCCTGGATCACTTGCTCACTAGATAACTGTAGCCAACTTGTTTCCCCTCTCTCTGGACCACAGGGACACTCTCTGTCCAAAGAGGCCAACAACCCTTCCACGCAGCTCCCAGGCTGTGGAGATCAAATGACCGGTGCTTATGAGAACATTTGAAAGCCTGAGATTCCATGGAGACCTGAGGGACCATGTTCAGAAGTCCTACCATTTTCCTCAAGCCAGGCCCAAAATCTCAGATGATCAGGAACAGGTGTATGGTTATGGGAGCTTAAAAGGCCCCTGCTGCCCTTCTGGAAGCTGCCTCCTATCTCCCTGGGATCTCTGGCAGTGCTGGCTCCACAAGGGGGTGGTAATTGGGTCCCTCTGGAAAACAGCAAAGGCAGCTTAGGGCAGCTGGAGGCAGCAGAAACCCTATCCCCTCCAGAGCCCTGACATTCTCCTCAGTTCCTTTCCTGCCTGCCAGCAGGGCCTGCAGCTTCCTGGGACCATGTGGCTTCCCCGCCTCCCCTCTTCCCGTGGCTCCCTGCCTCTCCCCTCCACTGCCCTAGCAGAAGCCAGTGACTGGAGCCAGGGCTGTCTTCCCTCCAAGGTCTTGCAGGCAGCTGCCAAATGGCACAGTGACCTCCTCAACCCCCAGCTCCAGGATCCCTCTCACCTCCTGGGGCAGGGGTACAGAGCCCCCACCTGTGGCCCAGCCTGACCCCAGACATTGAGGTCAGCTGTCACCAGTCACCAGGATCACAAGCTTCCCATGAGCAAGTGTGCTTACTGGCTTCATATCAGCAATGCTACTATTATAGTTACCAGCATTCAAGAGCCTGCTATGCACCCAGCACTTTCCAAGTAGTCCCAACAGCTCCAAGACACAGTGTTATTATACCCGTTTTTCAGATGGGGATACTGTAGCTCAGAGAGGTTAGGTAACTTGCCAAGATGCAGAAACAGAATTCACCACCACTTCTGACTACAGGCTATAAGTTTGTGCTAACAAAATTCCTCATGTGTTCACTTCACAAGCATTTACCAAGCACCTACCACGTGCTAATCTTGTTAGAACACAGAGAATATGATAGTGCATGAGACAGATACGATTCCTGCCTGCATGACACTTAAGGGGTAAGAGGAGAAATAGACACTAAGGGTCAAATTGGAGAAATATATAAGCACAAAGGTGGCAAATGCTCTAGGAGAAGCGCACCAGGAGGCTCTGCCCTGTCAGTCCTGAAGGATGAATCAATGTTAACTAGGAGTAACCAGGGTGCTGAGGGGCAGGTGGGCATAAGGGAGTGCTTCTAAATGCAGAGAACAGCACAAGCTGGGAAGGGTGAAGACATGAAGACAGGAACTGAGACGCCAGAGTGGCTGGAGTGCAAGTAGCCCAAGTTGAGTGCTTCAGAGGAGCCTGGGGGGCCAGCAGGGCCAGAGCACTCTGGGCTTTATAAGCCAAGGTAGCAACTCACTGTTGTCCCTAAGAGCTCCTCACAACAAGCCACTGGAACAAAAGCATCAGGTTGCCATATTTGAAGACCCACACCAGCTGCAACACGGTATGGATTGTTTACACACACACAAACACACACCCCTGCTGCCCATCCAACCCAGTTGCTCCTGTTCTTGAGTGAGGATGGACTCTGTGGGCCAAACTGATCCCTCTCAGACCCGATCCAGGCTGGGGCCCTTGCCAGTCCGTCTCAGGTCAGGTACCCAGCAAGCCACTCTGAACAGAAACAGCTCAAACTGCAAGTCGCACCTAGGTGGCCTGAAGCCTATCCCCTCATAAGAAGGGAGAGCAGCAGGTCCCAAAGACTGTGGCTGAAAGCAGGTTCACTCAACACTCACAAAGTGCGAAACTGAAGCTCACGCTGTTCGCAAAGTAGCTATGTTGCTGTTTTGCTTTTCTTATATATATATATAAAGGTATTATTGATATACACTCTTATGAAGGTTTCACATTAAAAAACAATGTGGTGATTACTTTTACCCATATTATCAAGTCCCCACCCATACCCCAATGCAGTCACAGTCCATCAATGTAGTAAGATGCCACAGATTCACTATTTGCCTTCTCTGTGCTACACTGTTTTCCCCGTGACCCCCCACACCATGTGTACTAAACAAAATACCCCTCAATCCCCTTCTCTCTCTCTCCCCACTGGCCTTCCCGCACCCCTCCCCTTTGGTAACCACTAGTTCCTTCTCGGAGTCTGTGAGTCCGCTGCTACTTTGCTCCTTCAATTTTCCTACATTGTTATATTCCACAAATGAGGGAAATCATTTGGCACTTGTCTTTCTCTGCCTGGCTTATTACACTGAGTATAATATCCTCCAGTTCCATCCATGTTGTTGCAAATGGAAAGATTTGTTTCTTATGACTGAATACAATTCCATTGTGTATATGTACCACATCTTCTTTATCCATTCATCTACTGATGGACACTTAGGTTGCTTCCATATCTTGGCTATTGTAAAAAGTACTGCAATAAACATAGGGGTGCATATGTCTTTTTGAATCTGAGAAGTTGTATCCTTTGGGTAAATCCCAAGGAGTGGGATTCCCGGGTCAAATGGTATTTCTATTTTTAGTTTTTTGAGGAACCTCCATATTGCCTTCCACAATGGTTGAACTAGCTTACATTCCCACCAGCAGTGTAGGAGGGTTCCCCTTTCTCCGCATCCTCACCAACATTAGTTGTTGTCTGTCTTTTGGATGGTGGCCATCCTAACTGGTGTGAGGTGATATCTCACTGTGGTTTTAATTTGCATTTCTCTGATGATCAGTGATGTAGAGCATCTTTTCATGTGCCTGCTGGCCATCTGAATTTCTTCTTTGGAGAAGTGTCTGTTCAAATCTGCTGCCCACTTGTTAACTGGATTATTTGCTTTTTGTTTGTTGAGGTGTGTGAGCTCTTTATATATTTTGGATATCAACCGCTTATTGATGTCATTTATGAATATATTCTCCCATACTGTAGGTATCTTTTTATTCTATTGATGGTGTTCTTTGCTGTACAGAAGCTTTTCAGCTTGACATAGTCCCACTTGTTGCTTTTGTTTCCCTTGCTCAGGGAGATATGTTCATGAAGAAGTTGCTCATGGTTATGTCCAGGAGATTTTTGCCTATGTTGTCTTCTAAGAATTTTATGGTTTCATGACTGACATTCAGGTCTTTGATCCACTTCGAATTTACTTTTGTGTATGGTGTTAGACAATGATCCAGTTTCATTCTCTTACATTTACCTGTCCAGTTTTGCCAACACCAGCTGTTGAAGAGGCTGTCATTTCCCCATTGTATATCCATGGCTCCTTTATCGTATATTAATTGACCATATATGCTTAGGTTTATAGCTGGGCTCTCTAGTCTGTTCCATTGGTCTATGGGTCTGTTCTTGTGCCAGTACCAAATTGTTTTGATTACTGTGGCTTTGTAGTAGAGCTTGAAGTTGGGAAGCAAGATCCCCCCTCCTTTATTCTTCCTTCTCAGGATTGCTTTGGCTATTCGGGGTCTTTCGTGGTTCCATATGAATTTTAGAATCTTTAGGGTTTTTTTTATGTACAATATCATGTCATCTGCAAACAGGGACAGTTTAACTTCTTCCTTGCCAATCTGGATGCCTTTTATTTCTTTGTGTTGTCTGATTGCCGTGGCTAGGACCTCCAGTACTATGTTGAATAGAAGTGGGGAGAGTGGGCATCCTCGTCTTGTTCCCAATCTTAAAGGAAAAGCTTTCAGCTTCTCGCTGTTAAGCATAATGTTGGCTGTGGGTTTGTCATATATGGCCTTTATTATGTTGAGGTACTTGCCCTCTATACCCATTTTGTTGAGAGTTTTTACCGTGTTGAGAGTTTTTACCGTGAATGGGTGTGAATATTGTCATATGCTTTTTCAACATCTATGGAGATGATCATGTGGTTTTTGTCCTTTGTTGATGTGGTGGATGATGTTGATGGATTTTCTAATGTTGTACCATCCTTGCATCCCTGGAATAAATGCTACTTGATCGTGATGGATGATCTTTTTGATGTATTTTTGAATTCCGTTTACTAATATTTTGTTGAGTATTTTTGCATCTATGTTCATCAGGGATATTGGTCCGTAATTTTCTTTTCTGTGGTGTCTTTGCCTGGTTTTGGTATTAGAGTGATGCTGGCCTCATAGTATGAGTTTGGAAGTATTCCCTCTTCTTCTACTCTCCGGAAAACTTTAAGGAGGATGGGTATTAGGTCTTCACTAAATGTTTGATAAAATTCAGGGGTAAAGCTATCTGGTCCAGGGGTTTTGTTCTTAGGTAGTTTTTTGATTACCAATTCAATTCTGCCACTGATAATTGATCCGTTCAGATTTTCTGTTTCTTTCTGGGTCAGCCTTGGAAGGTTGTATTTTTCTAGAAAGCTGTTCATTTCTTCAAGCTTATCCGGTTTCTTAGCATATAATTTTTCATAGTATTCTCTAATAATTATTTGTATTTCTGTGGTATCCATAGTGACTTTTTCTTTCTCATTTCTGATTCTGTTTATGTGTGTAGACTCTCTTTTTTTCTTGATAAGTCTGGCTAGGGGTTTATCTATTTTGTTTATTTTCTCAAAGAACCAGCTCCTGCTTTCATTGATTCTTTCTATTGTTTTATTCTTCTCAATTTTATTTATTTGTGCTGTAATCCTTATTTTGTCCCTCCTTCTACTGACTTTGGGCCTCATTTGTTCTTCTTTTTCTTGTTTCATTAATGGTGAGATTAGACTGTTCATATGGGATTGTTCTTTCCTGAGGTAGGCCTGTATTGCAATATACGTTCCTCTTAGCACAGCCTTCACTGTATTCCATGGATTTTGCATTGTTGAATTACTGTTGTCATTTGTCTCCATATATTTCTTGAACTCTGTTTTTATTTGGTCATTTATCCATTGGTTATTTAGGAGCATGTTGTGAAGCCTCCATGTGTTGGTGGGATTTTTCATTTTCTTTGCATAATTTATTTCTAGTTTCATACCTTTGTGGTCTGAGAAACTGGTTGGTACAATTTCAATCTTTTTGAATTTACTGAGGCTCTTTTTGAATTTACTGAGGCTATTCTTGAAAATATTCCATGTACACTTGAGAAGAATGTGTATTCTGCTGCTTTTGGGTGTAGAGTTCTGTTGATGTCTGTTAGGTCCACCTGTTCTAATGCGTTGTTCAGTTCTTCTGTCTCCTTATTTATTC
This sequence comes from Smutsia gigantea, assembly GCA_032199065.1. Classification (NCBI taxonomy): domain Eukaryota; kingdom Metazoa; phylum Chordata; class Mammalia; order Pholidota; family Manidae; genus Smutsia; species Smutsia gigantea. The sequence continues at coordinate 93,979 of JAVSCE010003368.1, read as the reverse complement.
TCTGTGTGGTTGATCTGTCCTTTGGAGTGAGTGGAGTGCTGAAGTCTCCTAGAATGAATTCATTGCATTCTATTTCCCCTTTTAATTCTGTTAGTATTTGTTTCACATATGTAGGTGATCCTGTGTTGGACGCATAGATATTTATAATGGTTATATCTTCTTGTTGGATTGACCCTTTTATCATTATGTAATGTCCTTCTTTGTCTCTTGTGACTTCCTTTGTGTTTTGAAGTCTATTTTGTCTGATACAAGTACAGAAACTCCTTCTTTTTTCTCCCTATTAGTTGCATGAAATATCTTTTTCCATCCCTTCACTTTTAGTCTGTGTATGCCTTTGGGTTTAAAGTGAGTCTCTTGTAGGCAGCATATAGATGGGTCTAGTTTTTTATACATTCAGTGACTCTATGTCTTTTGATTGGTGCATTCAGACCATTTACATTTAGGGTGATTATTGATAGGTATGTACTTATTGGCACTGCAGGCTTTCGATTCATGGTTACCAAAGGTTCAAGGTTAACTTCCTTACTATCTAAGAGTCTAACTTAACTCACTTAATATGCTATTACAAACATAGTCTAAAGGTTCTTTTTTTCTCCTCCCTTTTCTTCCTCCTCCATCTTTATATATTAGGTATCATATTCTGTACTCTTTGTCTATCCCTTGATTGACTTTGGGGATAGTTGATTTAATTTTGCATTTGCTTAGTAGTTAACCGTTCTACCCCCTTTACTATGGTTTTACTACCTCTGGTGACAGCTATTAAACTTTGAACACTTCTATCTATAGCAGTCCCTCCAAAATACACTGTAGAGATGGTTTGTGGGAGGTAAATTCTCTCAGCTTTTGCTTATCTGGAAGGTGTTTAATCCCTCCTTCAAATTTAAATGATAACCTTGCCAGATAAAGTATTCTTGGTTCGAGGCCCTTCTGCTTCATTGCATTAAATACATTATGCCACTCCCTTCTGGCCTGGAAGGGTTCTTCTGAGAAGTTTGATGATAGCTTGATGGGCTTTCCTTTGTGTGTGATCTTATTTCTCTCTCTGGCTGCTTTTAATAGTCTGTCCTTATCCTTGATCTTTGCCATTTTAATTACTATATGTCTTCGTGTTGTCTTCCTTGGGTCCCTTGTATTATGAGATATGTGCATGTCCATGCCCTGAGAGAGTATCTCCTCCCCGAGATTGGGAAAGTTTTCAGCAATTACCTCCTCAATGACACTTTCTATCCCTTTTTCTCTGTCTTCTTCTTCTGGTACCCCTATAATGTGAATATTGTTCCGTTTAGATTGGTCACACAGTTCTCTCAATATTCTTTCATTCTTGGAGATCCTTTTTTCTCTCTATGCCTCAGCTTCTTTGTATTCTTCTTCTCTAATTTTTATTTCATTTCTCGTCTCTTCCACTGTATCTAATCTGCTTTTAAAACTTTCCATTGTATGTTTTATTTCTGATACCATGCTCCATAATGATTGGATCTCTGACCGGAATTCATCCCTGAGTTCTTGAATATTTTTCTGTACCCTCCATGAGCATGTTAATGATTTTTATTTTGAAATCCCTTTCAGGCAGATTCATGAAGTTGATTTCATTTGAATTTTTCTCAGGGGTTGTATTCATAATTTTACTTTGAACCAGGTTCATTTTGTGTTTCATATTTGTATATGGCACCCTCTAGTGCCCAGAAGCTCTACTCTCTGGAGCTGCTTAGCCCCTGAAGCAATATTGGGGGTCTCAGGGGAGTGGTATTGGTGCCTGGGGGGAGGAAAAAGCTGTTTCCTGCTTCCCAGATGCTATGCCTGTCTCCACTGCCAGAACAAGTGGGCCAAGCACACACGTATAAGCCTCTGTGCTTTGCGTTTATAGTTGCTGTAGATGGGGCTTCCCCTGGCTGGCCTAACACCAGGGTAGGGTTTGCCGGTTTGCGAGCCACATGGGGCTGGCTGGGAGAAAGGCTCAGTAGGCAGCGTATAACAGTGGGTCCTTGGAGCTCTGTAGCCAGCCAGGGAGCTGTAGCTCCTGAAGATCGTGAACATTCCTAACCTACTGGGCAGAGTGCACCCAAACAATTTTGTCTACCTGTCCTTTCTCATGAACAGTAAGCTCTGTGCAATCCTTGCCCCTTTAGCAGCCCTCTTGCTGTTAGGAAGTCTCTCAGACTGTCCACCTTTCTTTTGTCCTAGAGCAGCTGGATATGGATCCCTGCTTTCCACAAGCAGCTGGAATCTCAGTCTCTCCAGAAATTCTGCCTGTCTTAGCTTTCCAACCCCCTAATCACGAGAGTACCATGAAATGTAGGTTTGTGCTCCCAGATCAGATCTCCAGAGTTAGGTATTCAAGCAGTCCCAGGCCTCCACTCCCTCCCCACTCTGTTTCTCTTCCTCCCACTGGTGAGCTGGGGTGGGGGAAGGGCTTGGGTCCCGCCGGGCCATGGCTTTCGTACCTTACCTTGTTCTATGAAGTTTATTCTTTTCTCCAGGTGTATGAAGTCTGGTACAGCCCTGTTTCCTGTTGCTCTTTCAGGATTAGTTGTATTAATTATATTTTCGTATTATATTCGGTTTTAGGAGGAAGCCTCTGTCTCACCTTTCATGCTGCCATCTTTCTGCTGGTTTGCTTTTTCTGCATACTTAAATAAAGGTCTGTATCTTCAAAACAATCCACTTCCATAACCATAAAAAGTCTGTAATAACCAAGTGTGTATTATCCAATTTTTTCATTTTTCTGTTTCAATCTTGCAAAAAAAAAAAACATTGTGGGGATCCCTGTTACCTCTATAGAGGGCAATTTGGCAATATCTGTCAAAATTACATGTTCATGACCCTTTAATCTGGCAATTCCACTTCTAAGATTATACTCACACATATGCAAAATCAGATTTATTGTCTCAGGGACAGAAGGAAGATCACACTTCTAAATGCATAAAACAGCTCAAAAGGGTACACAAGAAACTGGCAAGACTGGATGCCTATGAAAAGGAACTGACTGGTTAGGCAATGGGGTGGAAAAGACTTGTGTACTTTTAAATTTTTTAATCATGCGTCCATATTACCTATTCAGTAAATTAGGATTAAAATGCACAATGGAATACTACTCAGAAACAAACAGGAATGCACTAGGGATACACTCAACAATGTGGATGAATCTACAAAATATTATGCTGTGCAACAGAGGCCAGATACAAGACAACATAGCATATAATTCCACTTACATGAAACTCCAGAAAGACAAATCTAATTTATGGTGACAAAAGGCAAATCTGTAGTTTTCTGGGGCTGGGGAGTCAGGCAAGGAACAGGGGATTGATTAGAAAGGAGCACAAAGCGATGATGGAAATGTTCTATATTTTAACTGAGATGCTCATTACATGTGTGTTTAAATATATTAAAACTCCTCAAAGTATATACTTAAAATAGGTGCACTTTTTCATATGCAAATTATGCCTCAGAAAACTGATTTTTTTTTAAGGGAAAAATATGTGTGTGTGTGTGATGTAAGTCAATAAAGCAAAAAAGAACAATATTGAGAGCCTAGTGGGAAAGGTGCTTCATAACAAGCCTGACCTCACCCAGAAGGGATGGTTAGGAATAATAATCAGAATAATCATATATCTTTTAGAGTCAGTGATTTTTTTTTCTTCAGGTAAATTCCTAGAAGAGGAATTGCTGGGTTGTATGGCATTTTGATTTTTAGTTTTTTGAGAAACCTCGATAGTGTTTTCCATAGTGGTTGCATCAGTTTACATTTCCACAAGAATGCAAAGGGTTCCCTTTTCTTCACATCCTTGCCAACACTTTTTATTTCTTGTCTTGTTGAAATTAGCCATCCTGACTGGTGTGAAGTGAGATCTCATCACAGTTTTGATTTGCACTTCCCTGATGACTAGTGATGTGGAGCATCTTTTCATGTGTCTGTTGGCCATCTGTATGTCTTCTTTGATAAAATATCTACTCAGGTCTTCTACCCATTTTTTAATCAGATTGTTTTTCTGGTGTTGAACTGTGTAAGTTCTTTATATATTATGGAAACTAGCCCCTTATTAGATATATCATTTGCAAATATATTCTCCCATACAGTAGGTTTCCCTTTCATTTGTTGATAGTTTCCTTGCTGTATAAAAACTTTTTAGTTTGATGTAGTCCCACTTGTTTATTTCTGCTTTTGTTTCCCTTGCCTGGTGAGACATATCCAGAAAAATATTCCTAATGTTGATGTTCAAGAACTTACTGCTTAAGTTTTCTTCCAGAAGTTTTATGGCTTCAGGTCTTATATTTAGGTCTTTAATTCATTTTGAGTTTATTTTTGTTTATGGTATAAGACAGTGATCCAGTTCATTTTCATAGCAATAGCCTAGATAGGGAAGCAACCCAGTGTCCATCAATAGATGAATGGATAAAGAAGATGTGGTACAAGTATAGGGGCTGGGGGCTGGGAGGATAGGTTAAATAGGTGAAGGGGATAAAGAGTTACAAACTTCAAATTATAAAATAAATTAGTCACAGGAAGGGAAATACAGCATTGAAAATATAACTGATAATATTGTAATATTTTGGCATAGTAACAGGGGATAACTGTACTTACTGTGATGCACATTTAGTAATGTAAATAATTATCAAATCACTATGTTGTACATCTGAAACCAATGTAATATTGTATATCAACTATATTCCAATAAATTTAAGAAAAGAATCACAAAAATTCCCTGGTCCAATCTGCCTGCCTGCACCCAAGGAAGCCCAAGTTATTGTAAAAAGACTTTCTCTTACCAATCCAACAAACAATCTTGAGAGCAAAACCTGAACAAAAGCAGATCCATGCATTGGCCTCTGCTCCTGACTGCTGTATGTCTGTCAGCAGGTGATCTGGCCCAGCATCTCAAACCAGGACCAGTCCTTCCCCAAGTCACAGTTATTTAGACCTGAAAGGAATCTTAGGGGTTTTCCCATGGCAAGGTCTATGTAATCATTACCATAAGAGATGGCCCAGTTATTCTCAGCAGGTTCTTCCCCCACTGCCCAGCCAAAGCCACCATCCCATCTCTCACTGACACTTGCTGTCTCCCTCAGAGTGTCAACAGCCTAAGCAGACAACCAGGACAGAGTTCTGCTGTCCCTTCAATTTTCAAAACAACTGATGCCAACCTGGACATCAGACTTGCAGGGGAAAAGGTGCAGGGACCAAGACTTTGCCAATAGAAGCCAGAGAGCAGCCACAGAGACCATGAGCTCTGCCCAGAATCCAAGACCCAGGGCCAAGAAGAAGGCAGCCAAGGGCTGTCCCAGGAAGCCAGCATTCTCAATCCCTTTCTCCTCTCCTTTCCCTCTCCCCCCATATAAATATGTTTATATTATTCCCAATAAATATAAATATATATTTATACATATATATTTACTTCATAATGATATTTTGTTTATAAAACAGCAGCAGACTCACAGACTCCAAGAAGAGGCTAGTGGTTACCAAAGGGGAGGGGTGGGGGAGGGTGGGTGGGGATGGAGGGAGAAGGGGATTAAGGGGCACTGTAATTAGCAATCACAATAAAGGTAGGTCACAGGAAAGGCAGTACAGCACAGAGAAGACAAGTAATGACTCTATAGCATCTTAGTACGCTGACAGTGACTGCAATGGGGGCACTGAGGACTTAATAATACAGGTGAATGCTGAAACCACAATGTTGTTCATGTGAAACCTTCATAAGGTTGTATATCAATGATAATTTAATAATAAAAAGAAGATGATCTTTCCACCTGTTTAAAAAAATGTGTTTATATTATATTACATATAATATTAAATATGTATTTGTGATGATTATTTATATTATATACGGTATATATCTACATGCTGTCCCTGACCCCTGAACATCCCTCACTACTACTCTTTCTCTTCCTACTTTTCATCTACTTATCCTAAGAAAACTGTCTATGTTCATTCTCTGCACTTCCTCATCTCCCTCAACTAACTGCAATATGGCTGCTAATACACTCTCCTCACCCCCATGTCATAGAAACTGTTAAAATAACAGTATTTATAAACATGTTCTAGCAGCTGCATCATCACATCCAAAAGTTGAATACAGTGTCTAACAAGTGGAGAATGGTAGTGTTATAGCCAAACAATAAAATACTACTAAGAAATAAAAATGAACCCACTACTGATATGCACACACACAACATAAATTAATCTCAAGATCATTATGCTGAATAAATGAATACTCACCCAAAAGAGTATACCTGGTAAGAATCCATTTACATGGATTTCTAGAACAGCCAAAACTAGTCTATTGGGGCATCGAAAGAATGGTTGCCTCTGGGTGAGTACAGAGTTCAACTGAGAAGGGCCAGAAGGAAACTTCCTGCAGAGATGATAATGTTCTATAGCTTAATATGGATTTGCATGAAATGCACACTAATGCACAGGTGTATGCATTAGTTAAAACTTATGGATGGTAGAGTCAATACTGGCTCATTTGTACCTAGGGGAAAAGAAGAGCCATGAACAAATATTTAACTTTAGTTAATTATTTTCATGCTAAACTGCTGAGAGATTAATAATACTAATGTCTGCAACTTAATTTTGAAAATATGTATCAAAGCATAGGTGGATAGATGGATAAATAGAAGGATGGGTACCTGGATAAATATATAATAAATCAAATACAGCAAAATGATAATTGTAGAATCTTGGTGGATAGTATATGAATCATGTTTGAAGATTTTATAATTAAATGATGGGGGGATCATTATCAATAACTTCCCAAATGCTACATTAAATGGAATCAGAAAAACATGGGTTCAGATCTTGATAAGGCCATTTCTTACCTGTCTGATCTGGGACAAGACATAAACTTGGCAAGTCTCAATATCATAATGCACGAAAGAACATCTGTGTCACAGAGTTCTTGTGACAATGATATCAGAGACCATATGCCAAGGGCTTGGAAAGGTTCACTGTGACCTGAAGCTATAAAAAAGAAAGAGTCTTCCATTACAAACTCACATATATTCTAGATTTAAAAATAACTAGTAAAAAGTGTCCATTTTTCCCAACTCCTGGCTCTCAAGAAAGAGAAATCCCTAGATACCAGAAACAGAGGGAACTGAAAGCCAAATGAGCAGCACATGAGCTGACATTGAAAAAACCCTAGATGGGGGCAGAGCCTTATACACTGGAAAACATCTCCAAAGGTAAAAAGCTTCAGTTCTAACCTTCTTACAAGGACAACAGACAGGGCTTTAGGATCACTCAAGTTGAATTAGGAGTGGCAATCTTGCTTAAAGCCAAGACTTTTGAAGAGCTGCACCATTAATGAAAAGAGGGTTAGGAAAACTCCCCCACCAGCCTGGAAACATAGCAGTAAAGCTTGTCTCTTCCTGGTGTCCCATGAGAAATCAAAACTCCAGGCTTGCACCAGGAGATGGTTTAGAGTTGGACGTACTTCACCCACATTGCACAGGAATTCCAAATTAAAAAATTAGCAGCTAAACAAAAAATACTTCCCAAGCTGGTGATATCTCCAGAGCACCTGGAAAAACCAAAATAAAGCCTCTCTGGTGGGTCATTCCTACAACTCAGGCAATCTAGGATTCCTACAGGGAAAGAAATAACCAACGAAATTGGCAAACCATACAAAGAAAAAGTTACCATGAATAACCAATGAAATTGGCAAACCATACAAAGAAAAAGTTACCATGAGCAAGTTTTCAAATACAACAAATAGGAGAAATGGCATCCCAAGGGCTTCTGATAACTGATCACTCTGAAAGATTATAAAATAAATATACTTAAAATAAAAGAAGAGAAAAAGAGAAGAAACAGAAACCATAATGAAATATTAGGCAGGTTTTTTTAAAGAACAAGTAAAAGTTCTGGAAATGAAAAAATACAGTCACCAAATTAAAATTTTAATGGACGGGTAGAATTGTAGGTTAGATGGGGCTGAAAAGAGAATTACTGAAATAGAAAACACCTATGAGGAAATCACCCATAAGACTGCAGAGAGATAAAGCAATGGAAAGTAAAAGAAAAGGAAGAGAGAATGAGATGACCCAACAAATTTTTAACAGGAAAGAACAAAAAGAATGGGGAAGAGGTAATATTAAAAGATATTCTCAATAATATTAAAAGAATTCTCAACAATGATGAAAAATATGACTCTTCATAAGGAAGAATTACTCCAATCCTGATTATATAAAAATAATTCCATGCCTGTACATATCATATTAAAATTTCAGAACACCAAATTAAAATCTTAAAAACAACTAGAGAGAATAGACACATTGCCTACAAAGAAACAACTGAGCTTACCACAGATGTATCAACAGCAACTACAGATGCCAGAAAATAGTAGAACATTCCAAGTATCTTCTCTTCCATATGCTGAGGAAAAACAGCTGTCAACTTCAGTGTTCTATATCCACCTATATTAACATTTAAGAGGGAGAATGAAAAAAATGTTTAATTTCAGCAAAGACTATTCACATACTTTTGGCGTAAGCATTATAAAACTATATACTTCAAGAAGAAGGAAACTGAACTAAGAAGGAAAGAATGGGTGAGAAAAAAATGCAAATATGTAGGTAAATCTAAATAAGCACTGATTGTAAAAATACAGATAGTAGTGACAAAGGCTTAGCACATACTAAGTGCTTGGCAAATATTTAGTGGACGGTAATTCTTGATTATGTGCATCTATATTGAGATATAATTCTGCATATGTTTTGGGCATGAACTCTGAAGCACTTCAGCTTATGGTTGTCACATTCCATTTACTTCTTTATTCCAGGAATTTTTCATCATTTTGGGTCTACCAAGAGCATCCCTTCATAATTTAAGTGCATTTATTATTTTACCTTTTTAATTCTTGCCATCTACTGTTGGTGAAGGAGGGCATTCCAATTTGAGTTCTGCCTACCATTTTGAAACTCCACTTAAAAAATTTTATTGGACTGGAAAAAATTATTCCCACCCCTCTTCTGGCATCATCCAAGAAGAACAATCCTCACTGACTGCCAGACTCCAGACTGGTTAGTCTTACATGGTAACTCAAGGCTCCAAGTGTAAGTGTTCCAGCAACCAAAACAAAGCCTGGAAAGTCACACAGTGTCATTTCCACTGTACCATATTGGTCAATATAATCACAAGCCTTACCCAGATTCAAGGGGAGGGGACATAGACCCTACCTCTCAATGGGAGGATTGTCACAGAATTTGGAGGCCATATTTTAAAACTATCACCTGCAACTGGAACACAGCTGAAATTTGGTGCAACTAAAAGTGGGAGGTTAAGAACAAGTAACAACGAGATCTATAATTTATTGAGCAATATACTATGTTCCAGGCACTTTACTTCCATATTTTATTTATCCTTGCATCAAACCTGTGAGATAGGTAGGAATAATATTCCTATCTTGTAGAGAAGGAACCTGCACTCATAGAGTCATACAGCTAATGAGTGACCAGATTCAGATCCAGGGCAGCCATACAGAAAGACTGTGCTTTTACCCACTCTGCTGTATTCATTCTTAAAGTCACTGAGCAGTGATCACTTACTGTAGTCCTCACTCACTGAGGCTGCCTGTGAGAATTAAAGCTTGTAGCCAGCCATCAGGAGAGGGAGGTGGCATCCCAGAGCAGGGGCTTCCTGTATAAACAGGAGGTGCATGGGAAGCGGCACTGTGGTGCTGGGACAATGAGCAGTGAGCAGGCAGGGCCTCCTGTCTCCGGTGGGCGCTCAGGGCTGCGGGTAGCTGAGCAGGAACAGCTGGGGCCCTGACTCCCTGATGCCTGGCCCAGAAGAGGAACTGCCCCTCTCATGGCTCTCCCAGGAGGAAGTTCCCCACTGATTCTCGGGAAGCCCTTCCCATCACAGGACTCGGCTGGGCCTAGACCTCCTCTTTCTTCTTTAGGAGCATGTTGTCTTTAGGACTAATCTGGGATACAGGCCTCCTCTGAAGTCCCTGCGGTCTGGGGGCCTGGAGGGTGTGAGCAAGCCAGACCACACTCAGAAGCCAATCCAGGAGGCAGCCACCACTGAATGTGTGCTAAGAAAAAAACACAGAGCAGTAAAAGAAATGGGAAAAAAAAAGCCTTGGTCTATGTAAAGCAAAAGGACCTGACACCACATCCCAGCTCCAGTTCTAACTCGGTGTGTAACCTTGGACAAGACAATCTTTCGGGGCCACAGTTTCCTCATTTGTAAAGTGGGGGAAATAATATCTATCTGAAAAGAGTTGCTTGAAGATTAAATGAAATAAAGCATGTAAAGTAGCCAACACCTAGTAAGAGTGGCATAAATAGTAACTATGAGTATTTAAAGCACATAACAAACCCTCACCTGTGTCCCACAATGAGTCTACTGCAGCATCTGAATTTTCACGACCAGAGAGACTTCTTCACCACTAAAATACCAATCACCCCCCTAAGGGGCAAAGCACCCCGGGCCTAGGAAGCCAGAGAGAGTAGGTGTGAGGGGATGTCCTGAGTAGGCCCTCACCACTGTCTTCCCAAGACTTCCAAACACAGCCCACTCTTGTTTACCACCCACTTCTTTGGCTGCTCCTACTCAGTCATTTTACAGGGCTCCCAACTCGACCCATCTCTTTCCTTTAATGTTCTCCTGTCTGTCTCTCTCTTCACATCCTGCCAGGGTGACTTCATACTGTCCCATCTAGAGGTTAACGACTCCTGATCCTGTCTCCTGAGTCCAGGTATGCATGCTCAGACATCTCCACCTGGATGCCCCTCGAGCACCTCAAACACATGTTCCATAGAGATAATCCTCTTATCAAGAAACATGCGCCTCCAGCCTTCCCCGTCTAATGTCATAGGGAATGGCCAAATCCTATGCCCTATCGACCAGGTCAGAAACCTAGGAGCTGTTCACTCCTGTCCTCGTCAGTCATCAAGTCTCATAGATGTCACATCTTACATGTTTCTCAAGGTGTGCGCTTTTCTCCTCCCCCTGCCCGTGCAGGCCCATCATCTCTCACCTGGACTCTGCACCGCGGGCGTGGCACTCTCCAGCCATCCACCACACTGCAAACAGGATCACCTTCCTGCCTTCCACTCCCATCTGACACCTGAATTGGCCTCAGAATAAAGTTCAAGTCCCTCAGAGAGGCATCCTAGGCCCTCAGTGGCTGGGCCTTGTCAGCTGGTCCAGCCTCCCTGCCCACCGCTGCCACTCCTCCCCCATACCAGGCTATGTTAACCCCCAGCCACTGGTGATACCCTAAGAGTACCACTCCTTCCCTCAGCTCTAGGCCTTTACACACATGCTGCCTCCTACTGGAATGTCTTCCCCACACCTCCCCTGGCTCTTACTCAACCCTCAAAACTTAGCCCCAGCATCACCTCCTTCAGGAAGACTTCCCCGACACTTCCACAGCCTCAACCTTCCCCCATCACCATACTTACCATCCATAAGTGAAATTCTCTGTTTACCGCTAAACTGTACTCCCCCAATGGCAAGAACAAAGCCTTCTTCTCCAGATTCCCAGGCCAGCACACAGAGGTGGTGCCTAGGTATGTTCACTTGAATGCAAGAATAAATGAATAACAAATTCTACCAACCATAGAGTGGTATCTAAAGGAAGTCCTTGGGGGGCAGCAGTTGCAAGAAAACTCACATATGTGGTAGAAGCTGCCTACTCCCAGATGGCTCATATAAAGTTTGCAAAAAAATTTTTCCCCAAAGCCCCAGGAACCAAAGAAAATCTGGTGGGATCTTAAAATTATCCCCTTCCCAAACCTAAAAAATGGAGACATGTCAAGAAGTGTTTGGTGAGCACAACCTGCCATATATAGGCAATCTATATGGTCAGATTTCCTAAGACCCGACCTCGAGAGAAAAGGGGTGTATGTGTGCGTGTGCATGAGCACATCCTGCACACAAATGAAGGCACACACGCATGTGTGGGCAGTATGTATGTGCAATTGTGTACATGGGTACACCCAAACCTCTGTGATTGTGTTCTCTATTCATATACAATTCAGATAAAGGAAAGACCATCACTTGACATATAATGTCCCAGAAGCCTTTGCCCACTCCCAGAACCCCCGGGAACCCATTTCTCATCAAAAATTAGGGCCATGCAGTCCCGCCTGTCCTTAATGAAGTGCCAGCCATCCCCACGCAAGGAGTTCCTCCATCTAGACTTCGTCTCCAGTGTCGCCACTACCTAAGAAAGCCTTGGCTACGCCTTCTTTGGGCTTTGAAAGCCCCTGTTAAAAAGTCTCCGGAAGCGGCCACAGCGAAGCTGCAGTCTCAGGACGAACCTTTATTCTTTTTGCTGGGAAGGGCATCCGACGCAGGGCTCCGCAGACAGACCAGTGAGAGCTTGAGGGTCTTACTGCGCGGGAAAGCCAGCGGCCGCGGGCTAGCTGAGAGCATCAAGAGGATGGAAAATGGCGAGGCACGGATGTGCAGGCCCCTGCAGCCCGCTGGGGCCGCTCTGGGCGCCTGCGCCCACACACCACGCCTGGGCCGGGAGGCAAAGTGTGCTTGGTTCGGTCTCCCTGCGGGCTTCCTGCGCTGGGCACGGAAAGATAACACCCGTTTGGCCTCCGCCGCTTCCGGAGGGCCTCGGAGGGGAAGTGACGTGATACAAAGCGAGGAAGCGCCCCACGCTCGAATGAGCCTGTTTCCGGCCTGAGGGACTCACGGTGGGACAGCGCCCCGCCCCCTGGGCACGAGTTAGGCCTGAAACACCCGGAAGCTGTGCCTGCCTTCCTCTACCCTAAAAAGTCGAAAGAGACTGCCGGAGTCCGCCTCAGAGATTTTCTGGACGCTCTCCCATCCTGAATTCCCCTCCTCTTCATGCACTCACTATCCACGAACACACACGTGTGGATCCCTAACACTTGTCCTAGATTCCCTCCCCCTCCCATTATCTACCTCTCACAGAACTGTAATGAAATCCCAGACTGATTTGTACTGAAGTGTCAATGACTAATGTCATTTGAATGTCTAATCTTTTCTCAGACTAAATCTTCACCTAAAAGAAGCAGCACTAAATATGGAATCCTAGACATTCATTCAACAAACATTTTCTGCCAGAAACAGATACACGGGCACTAAGAATACAATGATGTTAAGAACACAGCCACTTACCTCATGGAGTTCACAGCCTAGTAGAAGGAGATCAATAAATAATTTAATCAATAAATAAATTACAGCAGAGTGTAATAATTGCTGAGATAGAAGGAAGCATAGACAAGGTGTCGTGGGAGCTCTGACACCCATTCCAGCTCCTGATGTAGAGGATTAAGCCAGGCAAGACCTCTAAAAGGAGGTGACTCTTGAACTGACTTGAAGGATGAACAGCAAGCAGCTGAGAAGATGCAGATAGGTGGGTTGCCTTTCCATGCACACGTAGGGCAGGCTGAAAGCCCACACGACCAAGGTTGTACCTCTAGTTTGGGGAGGAAGGAGGGAAGTACAGGAACACTGAGCACCCAGAACACGGACATGTCGAGTTGGCCAAATGGCCTGTAGAAGGTAGGGACATGTCCAACTCGCCTTCACAGTCCTGCTTCTGGCATGCAGGGTAAACACTTACAGAAAGTTTGTTGAATACACCCAATGCTTACTGATCTATTGTGGTCAAGTGTGTGGTGTGTTTCTTCCTAATCAGACTGAAGAAAATTCTTCAGGGCAGAAACTAGGTCTTTTCTTATGCCCACTAGAGCACCTGGCATATACCTGGACACCTAATAGGTACACAGCTGAAAGTGCCTCTTGACGAAAGCAATGACATGCTGCTGTCTGGTCCCCAGCACCTTCAGTGGCCTCAGTGAGCAGCTCAGCTCTACTATGGCCTCTCCTGGGGACCTGACCTTTACCTGCCCTGCCTTCCCAGATTACCCAGCCAGGAACCCCTCCTTTCTTCCTCTTGCCTCCTATGGTACCTGTGACTTGGGCCGAGGGAGCTATGTTCAGATTGTGTACTTGTCACCTGGAGCAATCCATGGCCAGAAATCATGCACTGCTCCTCTTCACACCCCCACACCCAGAATAGCCATTGCACAGAAAAGGGGTCCAACAAATATGTGTGAAGAACTGAAGGATATGATTGGGGTATTGGTACCGTTGTTCATTTATTCTTTCTTTTCTTCTTTTCTCTGGATGGGAGACACTGCCTAATATCAGGACCCACAAACTCATCCATTTCCTAAGTGATCACCTGGAGTTCCACTGTCATTGTCACTAAATATAAGAAGAATCCATCATTCATCCTCTCTGTCCTTTGAGGACTCTACCTCAGGGTAGTCAAATGGTTGATAAGGAGAAGGTTTTCTTCATGGAATAGTCCAGTTAATCAATAAAGAAGGAATGACAAAATAGAATATTGCCATTTTGCTAATGAACCCTAACAAATAACGGCTCTAGACAGTGATCGTCAATAGTTGTTAAAATCCAAAAGAGTAAAAACCAGAATCAGTGTCTGCTGATGGAATTATGCAGCACTGCTTGAAAAGTATCCTTGCCAAAATATCAAACCTAATCTAAACAAGCCTCTAGATCCACTAGTGCACAGGAAATATGTTAAATGTTAAATGATGGCACAGGGATGTAATCAGCAAAATCTAGGCTATGAGGAGCTCTGTAGGACAAATGGCCCATTATCTTTAACAGATATATTACAAGGAGAGAAAAGAGAGAGAGAGGACAGAGATCTATAGTTTAGAAGGGACTGAAGAGACATATTAGCCAAATGTAATGTGTGTATCTTGTTTGGATCCTGACTCAAACAAACCAACTGTAAAATCCTTTTGGGACTACTGAGAAAACATTAACTGTGTATTTGATATACTAAAAAATCTCTCTCAGTTTTTAGGTATGATGATAGCATGCTGGCTATGCTTTTTTTAAGTACTTATATTTTAAGGATATAAGCTCATATTTACAAGTGAAGTAATAGATATGATGTCTGGAATTGGTTTCAAAAGAATCTCATTGGGAAAGAGTGAATTTCATTGGTAAAGAATCAGTGGCATATAGAGGAAACCAGATGAGGATCCATTGTACTATTCTCTCTCATATCTTATAAGTTTGAAATGTACCACAATAACAGGTTAAGAGACAAAGAGATCAAAGACATAATAATAATATTAATAATAATAATTGCTGGGGTTTTTTAGTGCTTCTTCTCTGCCAAGACCCCATACTGCTTTTCACACAGAATCTTAATCTCAGGAACCTCCTAGCCACTACCATCACTGTTTTGCATCTGAGGGAACTGAGGCACAGAGAGGCTAGATAACAGGCCCAAAGTCACACAGCAAGTAAGTTGCAAAGCCAGAATTTAAATCTAAATCTGCTGAGATCCCAGCCCACATTATCTCCCACTCCACCATCCACCTCACTTACTGACACTGACTTCCCGGGGTACAGCCATCAGTCTCTCTGCTTTACAGTTGAAGAAGCAGGGGTCTATTCAGCAATAACTAGTAAAGTTCGAGATGTCTCTACCCTTTGATCCAGTGTCCCACTTCCTACTAAACTGGAGCACATGAGCACCAGCATATATAAGAAGGTACATAACAAGACTATTGGTAACAGAAAAGAATAGGAAACAATCCCAGTGTCCCTCAATAGGAATGTGGATAAATAAACTGCGGTGTGCTCATACAATAGAATGGTGCAACACAGTGAAAATGAACGGAGCTTGTCTTTGTGTATCAACTAGGGAACTTTTCACAGACATAAGGTTGAATGAAAAAGCTAGCACGTGTCTTTCTGCAACAGCAGGATACCATTTATGTAAAGTTATGAAACATGAAACAGTACTAAGTATTGCCTGGTGTGGATACACATGTAGTACAAGTATAAAAACAGCTATAGAACTATTAAGCGCCAAATGTACCCCCTCGAAAGGGACAAGAAAAGAGAGGAGTCAAGGAAGGGTACAAAGGGGTCTTTAATTATATCTCTAAGATATGTTTCTTTTTTTAAAAGATGTGTTAGTGAGGCTGCGGAGAAACAGGAACCCTATACACATCCGGGGGAATGTGGGCTGATTCATTCTATAAGAAGGTCAACCTGGTAACATCTATCCAAGTTACAAATGCACATACCCTTTGACCCACCTCTTCACTTCTAGAATTTCTTTTTTATGGATATACACACATACTACAAAATTAGATGTATACAAGACTATACACAACAGTATCGTTTACGAAAGCAAAAGATTGGAAAGAACCTAATACTATGCAGCTCTAATAAGGAAAATTTTCTAGTGTACAGAACACTGTGCGTTAGATGTTGCCATGCGCAGAAAGTGAGGGAGGGCAGGAAAAGATATGTACATATGTTTGTATAGTCATAAAATATGTCTGGAAGGATATGCATGAAACCAGGGTCACTGGCTTTCTGTGAGAAAGGTGATCTGGGAGTAGAAGTGAAAGGTTTTCACTGTAAGCCTTCTATATTTTAAATTTTTGGCATATGTGAATATATTACCTATCCAGAAAATGATAAAGTTCTACAACTCTGATGCTCAGCAGGGTTCCATAATTTCCCAGGCTGATATTTGTAAGAATTAGGACAGAGGTCTGTGTTAACCACTCCACCACAGTGCTTCCCAGCCTGTAAGGAGTGTGCATCAGTGACAGTACCAGGACCTCTGTGCCATCTGTGGCCCAGAGCAGACCTCGTAGATTTCTGGACCTGAGTTCCCATCCCCCTCACGAGCTGGTCCTTTCCTGTTCAGACATCCTGCCAGTCCCCATTCCTCAGAAGTGCTGTCTTCTAGCAAAAGGCTAGGGCCAAGAGGTACCTGGAACAGAACACACTAGAATCCTGGACTGTTCCCACCCAAAGCCCCAAAATCCTGACCACTATTTCCCCAACAAAAGCCTGCTTGTGCCACACAAACCCTCCCCACTAACCACTTTCCCAAGCAAGGTGCAGTATCTCCAGGCAACCATCTTCTTCTAGGAGAAGGTGAATATCCCCAGATGAACCCTGAGGATGAAGGGGCGCCCCAGGATGATGCCCCGAAAGCAGCATGGTTAGGCGCTTGTTGGGAGGAGGACCAAATGCCCTTCTCTCCCCTGGGAGAATGGCCTCTGAAGTCTTTTCTGCAGCATCCAGAAACAGACTTGTCCCTAATCCTATCTTCCAAAAGTTTCCTGAGAGGAACACCATCATCTGGTTGCTGAGACCAGAGCTTGGAAAGCTTTGAGGTTTTCACCAAATTGGCCCCCATCCCCTTCTTCACAGTGAGCATACCTGGCTATGAGAAAGTCTGGGTGCACACGTGTGTGGACACAGATCTCAGCCTGTGTGACAATGTATTTGGGGAGGACCGGAGGTTATAGGAAATGGGTCTCATAAATTAACAGCTAGATTTGGTCAGATGGAAGGAAGGACTTTCCTGACCTTCAGGAACAAATAGGCGCACATATGCAGAGGTGAAACTCAGGCCTCCAAAGTCAAACTGTCACTTATGGACTAGAGGCCTTCAGCAAGGTATTTCACTTCTCTGAGCCTCAGCTTCTTCATCTATAAAATGGGAATAGTACTGATTCCTTAGATTTGTCATAAAAATGAAATGTGAGGAACGCATGTAAAGTCCATGGCTCAAAAACAAGTGCTTAACAGAGAAGACAAGTAGTGACTCTACAGCATCTTAATACACTGATAGTTAGTGACTGCAATGGGGTGGGAGTGAGGGGCTTGATAATATGAGTGAGTGTTGAAACCACAATGTTGCCCGGGTGAAACCTTCATAAGATTATATATCAACAATACTTTAATTAAAAAAAAAAAATGAGTGCTTAATAAAGAGTAGCTGTTTTATTCCTTTATAATGATTATAATGATAATAACTGGAGGTATGCAGCAGTTTTTAGAGAATACTATCTGTGAGGAAAAGCCCTGTCATAGCAGGTCTGTAGTTTGTTCTTCTACTTTGGAAAACTGTTTGGCAGAATCTTCTAAAACTAAATATATGCCTACTCTCCTAGGTAGTCACTCAAGAGTAATGAAATGCCCATCACAAAAAGACATGCACAAAAATGTTGACAGCAGTTTTTTTATGATATCTCAAAACTGGAAATAACACAATGCCCAACAATAAGTGAAAGGATAAGCAAGTTGTAGATATTACATGGCAATAAAATGAATATCTGATAAATGTAGCAAGATGAATTAATATCAAAAACATGTTCTGCAGAAGAAACCAGACACAGAAGAATACATATTATATACCCCATTCATGTGATGCTCAAAGCAGGCAGGGTTGATCTATGGAGAGAGAAATCAGAATACAGGTTACCTCCAGGAGTGGATATTGAGAAGGAAAAGATATAAGGAGAACCTCTAAGGTGACAGAAATGTTAACACTGCATACCATGATCAGGTTGGTGGATACAAAGGATATTATATGTAAAAATACATCAAGCTGTACTACACTGATGGACAGTGACCGCAACAGGGTATGGGGGGGGGGCTCGATAATATGGGTGAATGTAGCAACCACACTGTTTTTCTTGTGAAACCTTCATAGGAATGTATATCAATGATACCTTAATAAAAAAAAATACATCAAGCTGTGCACTTGAGATGTATATTGTTTACCATATGTAAGTTATGCAGCATACAGCATACAGCATACACACACACTCACACACACACACACACACACATCTTTTTGGCATGAGCAGCATCTCCTTCAGAAGGCCAGTAATGTGAAACACAAAACTCAGCCCTACTCCCTGGACTTCATCAAAGCTAGGCACCTAAAACTGCTCTCCATGGAGGCTGTTCAGCTGGTGCCCATTTGTGGAGAAAAACTTGAGCTGGGAATGAGGACAAAGAGGAAGGACTCTCAGATATCCCCTCATAGGCCTGCTTGGGGCTCCAGACAGCAGGCCTTCCCTTGCAAGCCAGCTGCCACAGATACAGGGGCCTGTTTCTAGTAAACTTCAGTTTAAATGTTTCAGACAGATCCTCACCATGATCAGGGAACCAGAAAGGTGTCCTGTATCCTTGTCTAAGGTTCAGCAGCATGGCTGTGTAGCTGTAATGAACAGAGAGCCCCAAATAGCAGATAATTTTTGGATCCTGGACTGGCCCTCTATGGCCCAGCTACTCTTCCCGCCTGCAGTACCTTCTTGCAAATTCTAGCTGACAAGGAAAGCAGCACCTCTCAATTCTCTCTGCATACTGGAACCATTTCCCAATTCCAATATTATGCATTTAACCCATCCTAGTGGGAAGCACTGAATGAGAAGCAGAGTCCAGAGTCTCTGCCCATCAGGCTTGTAAGCCCGGGTGTGGAGAAAGGCAACAGGGCAACTTTAAACAGTAACATATCACATTTGCAAGCATGCATTGGGGCATAGTGGCTGGATACTAATTATCTAGGGCTGAACAAAGTGGCTATGGGCCATGGAAGTCATGGCCATGGGATACCAGAGGAAGCTGGTCAGCAGTTCCTGTCACCCCAGAATTCTCTTTCTGGGCACATCTCAGAGATCTTCGGAGGGGGAGGTCCTCACCTGGCCCAGGAACCAGCATGCTCTGCCTTTTCTCCCTGAGTTTGGCTCAAACAGGAGAAAGGCCTCCAACTGTCTGGTAGATAGTAGGGCACACATCTCTTGAGGCCAAGAAGTACTAGGGGACTGGACGCCCCACATTAGCGAGGTAAGGAGGAGACAAGAACTCTGGCCTGCTGCCTCCCAGCCCAGCCAATCATGGAGACATTCAATAAGATATTTACAACTGGAAACAGCTCTCATCTGTGAGTTCTTCCCCAGAATGGGTAGATGGGTAGGCTTCTCCTCTGCTCCCTCTCCTCTCCCTCTCTCCCCCCTCCTTCCTCTTCCCTACTCTCTCACTCTCTCTCCCAAGCACATACTTGGGTAAGTAACTCTGCTAATCCCAAAGAGGCAGAATAATACTGGCTGGCCAGAGGCCTGACATTGTGTGGGTGTGTGCATGAGAACCATGCAAGCTCTCAGGCTTCAGCCTGTCAGTGCAGGCAGCAAGCCCAGCCACAAAACTGAGATGAAGCCTGTGTGTGCTAAAGTGCATCAGGGGTATGTTCTGCACCTGGGCTTCTCAAAAGAACTCTGAGCAGCCACCTCACCATGGGAACATCCAGGTGGCAGCCCAGTCACCCTAACCACAGGCCAAGGACATCAGAATCAACAGGCTTCTGGGAGTCAGACTTGCAAACATGGAGCCAAGAAGTCACTCTGTGTCATGAGACAGCTGGGTGTGCGAGTGTGTGAAGAAGCTTAGAGCCCTGGCATCAGATGGACAAGTTTTCCAGCAAAATGTGTAGGATATGAACTATGCATGTAACAGGTGAGTGTGAGAGAGTAGTGGGGAAATGAAGAACTGGCGGGATCCGGGGTTGACAGAGAGAAGTGCATGGAGGAATATGACCTGAGTGGAGGGACCTGGAGTCCATGGACTGGGGGAAGCAGGCGGTAGTGCTGACAGTGGTTGAGGTGCGGAGCCATGTGGGGATGGACTAATAAACACATTCCAGCTTCCCTTTCCTGCCGTGCGAGCCCGAGGCCATACCCACAAGGAGCAGCGAGCTTGGTTGGTCTTCCCCGCGGGAAGCGGGAAGCGGGTGGGTATTTCTGGGTCCCGCCAGGAACGGGGACCAGGGACTTGGATGAGCCGAGCTGAGCCAGGGAAGCGCTGCGTGCCTCAGGGCCTTTCACCTAGCAAGGCCTGGCCGCCGGGATGCTGAGGCGTCTCCCTGCATCAGTTCACCGAGTGAATTGCTCGCGCCTCCGTCGGCGGGTCTCTGACACCGCGTCGCGGGCGGCGCTCGGGCGGGAAGACCCGCCGGGGGAGCCGGAGGCTCCGGAGCTGCAGCCGCGGGCCCCCGGGAAACCAGGGTCGGAGAGTCTTGAGAGCTGCGCCCGGCCCCAGGAGGTGGGCACCGACCCAAGGTCACCGAGCTGGGGCCCTGCGTCGCCGCAATGCCGCAGGGAAGGGGACGGCCCTGGGGCCCCGAGCTCGGTAAAGTCTGCTGTGCCGGACGGGATCCCGACCTCGCCTGGAAGCGGTGCCCCACGCTGCCTGCCCAGGAAGGTTGAGACGTAAACCAAGGTGACCCCACCTCTTTCTGGAGAGATCAATACCAGGAGAGAGCAGGACTCTTCAGAGGAACTCCTTCTTTCATCCCCAACACACACACACACACACACACACACACACACACACACACACACACTCCTTAAAGGCTGAAAAGGGAGCTGCGTTTGGAATTCGGGGAAGTGATGACACACACAACAATGCTGTTACACCTGGCTGCTGCAGGCCAGCAGCGGAAATGCCTGAGAGGAGAGAGACAGAGAGCCAGCCTGGGTGGTCAGAAGAAAAGAGAAGAGAGCTCACCCTCAACCCTGGCCTGGGTGGAGCCAGCCCCAGCTGCTCTTCCCCCTGCCTAGGCCCTGGGGGATGATGGGCCCTGGGGTCAATCTGCAGAAATCCCAAGCTTAACTCATGCCACTCCCACCCATAGCCTGGGCATGGATGGGGTGAGGAAGAAGAAAAAGTCCTGCACTCCTGCTCAGGAAGCAGTCACTGAGGCCCTGAAGAAGGGCTGATTGCTCCAGTGTTTGTTGGGAGCAGCGGGAAAAAATAACCAAGCTACGCAGAGGTATTTTCAGTGGTGAGTGGAGGAGGGTATTTACCAAGTTGAGTTTAGAAGAGCCCTGTTTCCTCTTACCAATGGTGGTCAGGCCAGGCTGCCCTGCTGACCTCTCTGGAGTCATCTTCAAAATGCTGAATTCCAGAGAGCCCCGCTACCCTGTCCTCCTTTCCTTTCATCTCAGAATGCAGATCAGAGGCCTGAGTAGAAAACAGGCAGCACACACAGATGGCCTGTGGATGCTGGGGCCATAGGCTTCTAAGGGTTCTCCAGACCTCCTCAGAGACTGGGCAGCCCTGAGAAGGAGGTAGTGACAGGCATTGGGCCAGCCACACCAGACATGCCAATCACACTCTCTCCCAAGCACATACTTGGGTAAGTAACTCTGCTAATCCCAAAGAGGCAGAATAATACTGGCTGGCCTGGGGCCTGACATTGTGTGGGTGTGTGCATGAGAACCATGCAACCTCTCAGGCTTGATGGTCAGCCCACCTTCCTCCACAAAGTATCCCGCGCCCTCAGTGCCAGGGTACTGAGTACTCAAAACACAGACCTTCTCTTTCACACTTTGTGATTGCAGACTTCTGTTAAGGCTAAGTTGACTGTGAAAAGGCACACCTGACCTTTTTGCCACCGCTGATTTCCCTTGAGACAGTCTCTGTGCTTGGAGATGTAACTGGGTTCCAATTAGACTTCTGCTGAAGGTTGATGAGAAGTCACCCCTCAGCCCTGGAGAAAGAGCGCAACAAATGTCTTGTCAGGAGAGAGATCTGGACAAGTGCCTCCCTCACAGCTTGTTGTTTTTCCTCCTAGTCCGCAGTAGAACACACACACTGGCAAGGAGGCAGGAGGAATTTTGAAAGAAAGAAAAGAAAGAGGGCCAGAGAGGAAAAGAAAGAGGATGCAATACCCATGAACCACGTTTGCTCTGACACCTGATACACACAGACCATTACATAAATATAAACCGTGTTTTGCCCCATAAATACAAATGTCATACCTTGTACGTGGGCATACCTGTGTTTGTGTACCAGCACATGTGTACTTGGGCAGCTGGTATCTCACATGGCTCAAGGACAGACCGTCTGCATAACTTCTGTACGCGATACCAGAGCACATAACATAATACAGTCCTCCAAAGTCCCACGGCAACATTCGCACCTATGTCGGCGCAGGAGCAGAGTGGGGTCTACTTGGTGGCGTTAAAGCACGCATGCAACCCGTAGGACACAACGTAGATGCATGCCAAGGAGCGGTCTGGTTTCTAGGTCCAGGGGCAGCGCAAGGAAGTGCCGAGAGGCTTCAGGCAGAGGCCCTGGGCGCCTCTTCCCCGAGATCTTCTCCCCAGCAGCATCCCGCCCAGCACTCAGAGCGCGAGGGCTAGACCAGGCCGAGGTTTCTTCACTCAATGACACGCATTTCTAGGCTGATTTTCCCAAAGCCACCCCGCAGCTCTCTCCACCCCACCGTCGTCCAGCCCCCTCGCCGACCCGCCCCTCTCCCCAGCCCTGAGCTAGAAGTTTAGCCCCAAGACAGCCGCAAAGCGGAGAGCAAAGGAATCGTTTTCTTTCACCTGAAAGCTGCGAGGAGGCGGGCGCGCCTTTCCTCGCTAGGGCCCGGGCTCCCCGTGCACCGGCCCAGAGCGGACGGACCCCGCCGGGACCCTTGGCATCCCCTGCCCAGTCCGCGGAGCGAGCACCGGCAGATTTCAAGGGCTTGTGAGAGCGTGAGGCCGGCTGTCCGCCGGGCCGCCAAAGCTCTCTGGGCGGGGGCAGGCCGGTCCGGGCTGTGCGGGGCGTTTACAAAAAGTGACTTGGAGATGAACTCGCCCGTGCGCGACTGGCAGCCCCGCTATAGGGGCGAAGGCGCCTGACGCAAGCGGAACTCGGCGGAGCCCATACGAATCAGAACAGAGCGAGGCTCCTGGCGCACTAGGGACTCCGCCAGAGTCGCGGGTCGTGCCTCGGGAAACCGGAGGGTGGGGGGAGGGGAAGAGCGCAGAAAAGAAAACCCACCGAGGCGGGGACTGGCCCGAGCGGGGAGGGGCGGCGGGGCCTGAGCCCCTCTCTGTTGGACGGACTCCCCATGGCCAGAGGCTGAGCTCCACTCCCGCCGGCCGCTCCCCAGGGGAAGGGAAAGAAGAGAGGAGAGGAACGAGAGGCCGTCTGCGAGCGAGCAAGCGAGCGCGGGCGGCATCCGCAGTCTCCTGAAGTTTGAGTCCCGGCAGTGAGCGGACTTGTGCGCCCGGACTCTGCAGCGCCAGCGCCAGGGGAAAGGAGCAGGGGCTGCCCGGCCGCGGAGCGCAGGCTTTGTCATGATGGCCAGCTACCCTGAGCCCGAGGACGCCGCGGGGGCCCTGCTGGCCCCGGAGGGCGGCCGCGCAGCCAAGGAGCCCGAGGCGCCGCCGCCGCCGAGCCCGGGCAAGGGCGGCGGCGGCGGCGGCGCGGGGACTGCTCCGGAGAAGCCCGACCCGGCCCAGAAGCCCCCATACTCGTACGTGGCGCTCATCGCCATGGCAATCCGCGAGAGCGCCGAGAAGAGGCTCACACTGTCCGGCATCTACCAGTACATTATCGCAAAGTTCCCGTTCTACGAGAAGAACAAGAAGGGCTGGCAGAATAGCATCCGCCACAACCTCAGCCTCAACGAGTGCTTCATCAAGGTGCCGCGCGAGGGCGGCGGCGAGCGCAAGGGCAATTACTGGACCCTGGACCCGGCCTGCGAGGACATGTTCGAGAAGGGCAACTACAGGCGCCGCCGCCGCATGAAGCGGCCTTTTCGGCCACCACCCGCACATTTCCAGCCTGGCAAGGGGCTCTTTGGGGCCGGAGGCGCCGCGGGCGGCTGCGGAGTGGCGGGCGCAGGGGCCGACGGCTACGGCTACCTGGCGCCGCCCAAGTACCTTCAGTCCGGCTTTCTCAACAACTCATGGCCGCTACCGCAGCCACCCTCACCCATGCCCTACGCCTCCTGCCAGATGGCGGCGGCCGCTGCGGCGGCTGCGGCGGCGGCTGCAGCCGCGGGCCCGGGCAGCCCAGGTGCGGCAGCAGTGGTCAAGGGGCTAGCGGGCCCGGCTGCCTCGTACGGGCCGTATTCACGCGTGCAGAGCATGGCGCTGCCTCCCGGAGTAGTGAACTCGTACAACGGCCTGGGAGGCCCGGCGGCAGCGCCTCCGCCGCCGCCGCACCCCCACTCACACCCGCACGCGCACCATCTGCACGCGGCCGCCGCACCTCCGCCAGCCCCGCCGCACCACGGGGCCGCCGCACCGCCCCCGGGCCAGCTTAGCCCTGCTAGCCCGGCAACCGCCGCACCCCCGGCGCCCGCGCCCACCAACGCGCCGGGTCTGCAGTTCGCCTGCGCCCGGCAGCCCGAGCTCGCCATGATGCATTGCTCTTACTGGGACCACGACAGCAAAACCAGCGCGCTGCACTCGCGCCTGGATCTGTGAAAGTCCAGCGCACGCCGGAAGCGAGGATGCAGGGACGCGCGGCGCCGGCCCTGGCCTCAGCCACCGCCGCCAGCCGGACCGTGTGCCCAGTGCGGCTGCCTCCTGAGCCAGCGCCCACGGCCCCTCTGCGCCTCCTCGCTCCCCTGGTTCCTCTCTCTCCTCTTTGTCTTATCCGCTTCTCCCTTTGTGCTTGCCTCCCTGCCCTCTCTGCCCTTACGCTCCTCGGGCCTGCAGGCCGCCTCTCCACGCGCTTTTTGCAGGCTTCGTCTCCTCCCGGCGTCCCAGCGTTCTGGCTGGACACCCAATGTCAAAATTCACGGCGGAGAGGAAGTGCTCAGGGCCGAGTTACAGCCGGGCGTCGGCAGACCTCTAGGCCTCCTTTCACAGGTCGGTGCCCTCGCGCCGGGCTTTTTGTGCCCGGCTGTGGCGCAATCCTTGGTTAGAAGCGCGGGTCTGGGCCAAGAAAGAGACCCGCGCCGCCTGAGAAATGTACGAAAGTGTGTACCTTCTTGGAGCTGTTCAGAAGCCGCTTGGGTAGGGCAAGGGTTTGCCGGAGCTGGGAGCCAGGGCCGCCTAATTTGGTGGCCTACGCCCGCGTTTACACTGTGTACCGGCTCGGAGAGGAGCTGCTTTCCTCCGCTCTCCATCCTGGCGCTTCGGGCTCCTCCAGGCCCAGGCAGCTGGCTAATCTTTATTTTTAAAAAAAGATCAGGAGGGCTATTTTAGATAACATTTTTAAAATAGCGTTTTTAAAGGAAAAATACTCACCGAAAAACCAGCGAAGTATTGTGGTCTTGGAGTTTGCTAAAGCAAAACGTGAAAATCTTCTCTTCCAGGAGATTTGAAGTAGAATTCCTGTCCGGCCCTCAAAAAGCTATGTTCAGAGAGATAGAATATGTTCATAAAAGATGGTTTCCTCTACGAATTGTAGGATTGCCCCCCCACACCCTACCTACCTAAAAACAAATAAAAAACAAATATCCCCGGATCTTCCGATGCAAGCCCCGAATGCCCGGAGATCCCTGTCTGCCTGGCGGACGCTGCAGGGACGGCTCGTCCTCTCCCTGATTTTTGTTTTTCAAACGTTTGTTTCTCCTACCTTGGGCAGGAGAAATGCGAAACCTGGCCGCAGCCGGACCAGGCGGGATTGTAGACCGGAGCCTGCCGGCCTGCAAACTCTAGACCTGGTTGTTTTCTAGTGTGTCGTTGGGAGGACCAAATTTCCAGTGAGAACTAGAGCACTTTTGTTGTTTTGATGTTCGTTGTTTGTCTTGTCAATTCCCCGAATAAATTTTTTTTGTTCTTTCTTTTAATACGGACTTACATTATTTCCGTCGCGCCTTGGTTTGTTCAGAACCTAGTTAAAACAGGGAGATTTTCAGCAAAATTTCATCCTTTTTCAGATAAACAAGGGTTGCGGGTAGCCGCGGTGGAGGGCGTTTGTGGTTGTCGCTGTCGCTTTGTTTTCCCAGGGATTGTTTGTTTTCTGCCACATCTCATCTGTTGCGGCTGTTTTAACGTCATCAGAGAATATCTGCCGTGGTTCGTTCACAACACGCGCTACTGTAGGTAGGATTTGTTTTATTTTTGCTCCCATGCAAGTTTGTATTTTATTTCTTACACAATCGTACTAGGTGTATGGGCCATGTTTTCATTATATTATACACATACTTTAAAAGGTTTCCAGTCAAATATAACAGCTAAAAGACTTTGTTCCAAGTAGATAAAATATTGGTTGTGGAAATTTTCTGTTAAGCTGCCAACCTCTACACAAATGTGAGGGGCCAATTGCCTTATTATTTACAATAATCAGAATTCATTTACCCTGCCATATATGTAAGAGATTTGGAAGTATCAGGGAGGAGTGAACATACTGAGTGGCTGGAGAAATCTAATTTTTCTTATTTCTTTTTATTTTACTGAGACTTCAAATAACGAATTAAGATCGGTGCTTCCACGCAGGCACAGGGGTGTTTGACCGGTTTGTAGCCGGTAGCTCAGAGTCAGATTAGGGTTGGTCGGCCTTTGGTCCTCCCACCGGATGTCAAGTATCAGCCGGCTCTTGCTGCTCTGGCGGCGCAGCTTGGGCTGGACCCCGCGCCCATCCTTGTTTCGCTTAACGACGCCCACTCTGGGACTGAACGGCAGCGGCTGACCAGTGGCGCCGGGAGCGACTGGGCCAAGGCAGGGAAGGAGCCTGCAGGCCTCCCACCCACTGCAGACTATAGTGGTGGTCACTGACTGTGGGAATAGTCAGGGTGCCGTCTCTGTTATGTGTAGTTGGGCCCAAGGGGAAGTGGCTCCAGCTCAAGATGCCCTCTCCTCCCTGGGGCATCCCTGGCGAGGCTGGAAGGTAAACGATGAAGCCCTGGGCATTTTGAAGAGCACCACCTTGAGAAAGGGACTGGAGCTTGCCAAGGCCAGTGGAGCTAGGAAGAGTAGACTGGAGAAGCTGGTCAGGCCTGGTATATGGGTGCTTCTGGCAACCTGCTGGACCTTTGCTTGGCTAAGAGGAGTTGCAGAAAAGAAGGTGGACTGCTGCGTGTTTGTCTGTGCTTTCTGTGGTATGAAGATGTATCCCATGGGCAATTGTATAGTCTAATCCTGCTGCAAATGTGTACATATATGGCAAGTTGTGTCCTAGTGACAGGAGAGGAGGTCTGTCTTTTGCCTTTGGAGAGGACATGTATTTGGGGCATTGTAATAATCATATGGCTAACACTCAGGGGAGTACTTATAAGGACCACAGTGTGTGATACGTTCATAAGACATTGGTAATGTGTGCGGTTCTGCTCTGGGCATATAATCCTGGCTTGCTGAATGATCACAGAGAATACATAGGAGCCTTTGCTTCAGCTGGTTGAGGCTCTCTGTTCCAAAGCTGGCTCTCAGCAGTCCCCAACTGCTATCCCAAGCAGAGAAAGCAGAAGAGGGAAGAAAGCAGAGCTTCCAATGAGAATGCTTCACTAGGCCATCACTGGAGGACAGATCCCCTTTCTGTCCCCAAGAACTGAATGGCAAGAGTACCCAAGGCTGGGGAGAGAATGGCAGTCTCATCAAGTACGAACTGGTGAAGGATTTCTGGCCTTCGCAAGGACTGGAGGAGGTGAGAGTAGGAAATTAAATGATACCCCGCTTCCCTATGGATGCCAACAGGAAGCCATCTGTCTCTAATTCCAGCCCTAGGGTGTTCTCCAAAACTCTATAGTTTGGTCATTTTGCCCTACTGACAGAAGTTCAGGGCAATGGCTGACTTTCTTCATATCTTAATTCTTTTCTCTCCTCTTCCTCTTGCATTCTTGGGTTCTGTTAGGGAAGATAAATTAAGGAATTCCATAAATGAGGGCACAAGTATTTAAAAGAGTTCCTGATATGTAGCAATTATGTCTTGGCATATACAGTCTAGTCTAGATGGCTAGACCATGTAGGTGTATGTATATATATTTTCCAGGATGTAAATACAATGTAAATAGAGTTGATAAAAATATTCTGTGGGCTTGTCTGGATGTCCAATTTCTGCATGTCCTGGAAAACGAGTTGCTACACATGGTATTGAATGAGTATGTGCATGTTGTATGCATGTAAACATCCTCACAGTCACCACTGACAAGGTGAGCCCCCCTCTTCACATTTACACACAAATTCTTGCTCACCTCCAATGCCTGGCCAGAATAACTGGGTTCTTGAAGGGAGGGTATCCTGTTCTCAGGGGGGACCCAAAGGAAATCTTTGCCTGTACAGTACATGCACCAAGGACTGTGGGATGGGGACCTAGTGGGTTCTCTGGGATGGCCCTGTACCCTACTCCAGAGGGTGTTCTAGGCCTGTTTCCCTCTTGCATGAGTAAGGAGTTCACTGCCCAGCATCCCCCATGAGGGTGGGCATGAGGCGCAGGACCTTTCACCTGAGACTAGGTATCCTCTGGCCCCTGCTTGCACCTCCCACTCACAGAGGCTGGAGCCCTGGGCTGCAAGGACCTCCCTGGTGGTGGGTGGAAATCAGGGGTACACCAATGCTTCCTGTCGCCAGATGGGCAGGAGTGGATTGGCCGGGAAACTGCGTCAGA
Source organism: Smutsia gigantea (assembly GCA_032199065.1). NCBI lineage: Eukaryota > Metazoa > Chordata > Mammalia > Pholidota > Manidae > Smutsia > Smutsia gigantea. Next base: position 64,842 of record JAVSCE010003368.1, on the reverse strand, counting down.
TGCAAGACAGTCTGCCTGTGAATGAGCTCTTCCTTTAAGGGACGATTGGATCACTAGGCCCCTGGCCTCTGGGACGGGGTAGAGGCTAGGAAGTGGCTCAGGAGCCCTGCAGCGCTCCTGCTCTGTGGAGGTAAGCTGGTGGTGACAGTGCCTTGCCTGTCCTGCTGCCTCCACAGGGAAGCTCCTGCTTCTTGAAGTAGCTCTTGGGACCTGTAGGATGGGATGGGACCACAAGTCCACACCTGTCCTCTGTGGTGGGATCCAGAGCCAGGAGCAACCTTCACGACCCCAGTTCTGACTTAGGGAACTCAAAAATTAAGTCATCTTAAAGCCAAGCAGTCTTATTGGCTTTCTGCTTTCTGGAGAGAAGACTCCATTCTGTTAGGAAAACCTGTCTGGATGTTCAGAAGCTCAGCAGGTGAAGGGGCAGCCAGGCAGAAGAGAAGGAAGCACAGAACTGGGTCTGAGCTGCAAGCAGACTGTAGCCTAGGAACTTCTGCTGTGCCTGCTGTTTGCAGCACAGGCTCCAGCTTGGTGACAAACTTGTTCTGGGATGATGTCACCCCAGGGAGGTGGCCTTGCAGGACAAGGATAGGGGCCTCTTCAGCCCAGCACTAGTTTGGAGCCTGGCCACCTCCTTTAACGATTGTGTGACTCTGGGCAAAGCACCCATTCTGAATTTCAGTTTTCTCATCTATAAAATAGAAGCAATTATGCATACCTCACAGGATTATTAAAATAATTAAATGTTCTGATGTCAAAGTACCCCATTTATAGTAGATGGTCAGTATGGTTTTCCTTCCCCTATTGAAATAAGAAGGAAGGAAGGAAGGGAGGGAGGGAGGGAGGGAGGGAGGGAGGGAAACGTTCGTAGTAACCCTGCAGGGCATCCTAATCTAGCGGCCACGGGCAGGCCTGCCTGCGCTGGCCAGGAGCACAGACCACCAAGCATCTTCCCAGGTCGGGGCTCAGCAGACAACTGCATCCACCCCACCCCAGCCCCTTGACCCAAGGGATGAGGCACATCCTGTAGTCGCTGTGAATATTCGTGCCCTGAGGGCACAGTGGGCCTAACCATTGACTCCTCCAACCGCCTTCTAGCTTCTCCTGAAGCAGCATTCATCAATGTAAGAAGTTTTCTCTAAGAAAGACCCAGCTGACCTTCGAAGTACGCTTCGAAGCGGACCCAAGCGCTTGCATCCACCATTCTCTGGCTCTTGGGCAGGCATCTCCTGCCTTCAGGGGTCTCTCTCTGGAACGCGGTGCTCTTCGAACCAGTTTCCCCGCTTTTTCAGAAAAGCAGTGGGTAGCCACCGGGCGGGAGGTTGCTGAGGTCCGCTTGTAGGAGAGGCTTCCCTCTGTCTTCGTGGAGAAACGGGAAACCTGAGGGGCAAACGCAGGAAGCGGGATGGGCCGAGCTGCCGCTGGCAGAGGCGCCGTCCACGGGTGGGGCCCGGGGCGGTGTGCGGCCAGCGGCTCGGAAGACACGACCCGGGCCGCCGAGCCTCCGGTCGGCAAACCTGTTTACTGCGCTGCAAGCGCAGATCATCGGGTGCGGACTGGGCCCTTGCTCGCAGCTCTAAAAAAAATTCGGGGAGAATGATTGGGCCGTCTGGCCACAGAGTGCTCCCGACGGCTGAGCGTACAGAGAAAGCGCAGCACTGATGCCTCCAGAGGGGAGGAATTCAGAGGCCGCCGGAGCCCCCGCCACGGGGCAGCTCAGCCTGACCCGGCTGTCCTTGGTAATAATGCCATCAAACCGAATAAAATAAAAATGTCCTCTATGTACAAAGGAAAATTTCTTTTCTAGGAAGGTAAAGAAAAGAAAAGAAAAGGGCAGAATCCCAGGAAACTTTAATCTCTATGGACGAGGAGGGAAGGGGAATGTACTTTTTGCTTTTTCTGTTTGTTTCTAGGGGGTAAAAAAGGAAATTCGACACATATTTTTAAAAATCTTCCCCCAACAACCGCTAAAGGCTGGGAGTGTGAGCAGAGTCAGGAAACCGAGCCCCCGCCCGCAGTGACACTGCGCCTTTGTCTTCTTTCCTGAAGCCCCCACGACTGCTGACCGCGCCGAGATAAAGGCCGGGTCAGAGCCCTGTGGAATCCCGAGGGAGGGGGCAGCGGGGCGGCCACACTGGCCGCTTCCAACAGGCGGGCCTGGCCCGAAAGAGGACCACAAGGGCGGGAGCTGCTCTCCGCTCCCAGGCCCAACTGAGGTACCGATTCGCAAGTCTCGACTTTCCCTGAAAGTCTTCTTCCACGACATTCCTTTGACCCAATTCCCACCAGCATTACGTTTTCCTACGGAAAGCCTCCCGGAGAGGTGAGGGGACGTGGTCCCCGGGCTGATCTTGCCCGACTTGGTTCTCAGAAGTGGAATCATGCGCCACTTTTGCTGCGCCACGCGTTCGCGGCGGCTGGGCTCGGTTGGCCAACAGGATCCGAACCCGCGCGGTGCCTGTCGCAGCTGCGCCTTCTCCCGGCCCCGGAGATTCCTCCCGCCCTCGGCTTCAGATTTTATGCTTGACGCTCTTCTGACACCGAACAGATCTGCGGAGATGGCGGGAGAGGATCTGTGACCCTGCCCTAGCGCTCTCTGTGATTTAGAAACGCGGGTCGCGGCGGAACTCACGCCTCTGCGGAATTGCCTTTGCGTGGCCACAGCCTTGGGCTTCCCAGGGCCCTTTTCTCCGCAAATATACCCAATAGACGGGAGTTTGGCACTGCTCAGAAACTGCCCGAAGGAAGAGCGGGAAGACGAGCCCGGCGACCTGCGGGTGAGATAGACGGACCTCCAGCAGCCACACGGCGCGCCTCCCACGCAAGCCACACGGGGCCCTGGGGCGCGTGCCCCGCACTGCAGCCGCGTATTTTCCCAAGCCAACGGCGAACCTCGGTTGGCCTCCCTTCAAGGTAGATTGTGAGGGTAAAGGGCCCGGGCCACCTTCCCTGAGCCGAAAGGAGGATTAGATCTCTTTTATCGTCCTTGGGGGCGCGACCTGGAGAGGCAAAGAAAAGGGAAGTGAGGCCCAGCAGCCTCGCCTGCCCGGAGAGCCCTCCACCTCTCCTCCTCCTGCCCCTTGCCCCCATCCGCTGACTCGGGGATCTCGGTCTCCACTGAAACTGGAGCTGCCAGGGGCCGGTAGATGAGAGATACAGGAGCCTGGCGGCGTCTAGTCGCTCACCGGATCCGGGCTTTCCCTGCACCCTGGAGCGGCACAGGAGACTGCTTCCTCGGGTGGCATTGACCCAGTTCGAGAGAAAAGGGTCGGCTAAACAGTGTGCATATGCTGCCTCCAGGCACAAACAGTCTGGTTCACGTGCGGAGTGTGAATGCATACGCCTGCACGAGGGTGTCCCATATCTGTGCTCATGTACATGCATATACGTTTGTACATTTGTCATGCATCTAGGGAAGCAAGCATACACATTTACACACGCGTGATGTGCATGTTCACAAGTTTGTACACTGTTCTTCCATCTGTCCTGTTTGCATGCTTTGCAGCCGGGGATGGAGCAGGCTACTTCTAAGTAATAATTATGCCTCACATTTACACAAGTCTTTACAGTTTTCCATCACTATTCTCACAACTACCCTGGAAAGTGCTCTCCTTTCAAACTGTAGATGGGAACAAGCCGAGAAGTTAATGGGGGCCCCTTTGGACACAGTCTGTGAAAGGTCGAGGCCCGCCAAAGCCCCACCCGCTGTTAAATGTGGATGTGTTTGCCGGATGTGCTCCGAGGTTGGCTTGTTTAGTGCCCCAAGCGACCCCAGGCCCAACGGGTCTTGGCACTTCGCCAGGCTTCCCGGGAGCCGCAACGCGCCGGGTGCCGAGTGCCGGGTTTCATCGCTGGCTGATAAACGGCTCTTCCGGAGCTCGGTGACCCGGGTACCCCAGGGCAAGGGAGCTCGGGGCTTGCCAGAATGCCCGAAAAGAGCTCCCGAAGACACCAGGGCCTTGGCCAGACACGCCCGGTCGGACAGCCTGACAGGCCTGTGTCTCCAAGGCAGCCACGCCAGGTAAACGCGGGGTGACAGGGTCATTTTTGCTCCGGCAGCAAACCCAGGAGTCAGAGTGGTGACAGAATTTGCATTCACTGAGCTCCTGCCATCTCGAATCTCTAACGACCCTGTAAGACCTGGAGCCCACCATGCCCATTTTACAGAAGTGATCAGTCGGAGGCTGAGGTGCCCCAAATTCAACGGCCAGGAAGTAGCCAGGGTCGGGTTGGAGCCCCCAGTTAGCTGTGTCTGGATCCCTAGACCATGGTCCCTCGGCCCCAGCATGGATCGCCAGCGTCTGCTGCGCCACATCTCCTGCGGGTGCCTCAGAGCCATGTGGTTCCTAGCCTCTGACTTCCCTGGCCAGGGACGTGAAAGCTATCCTAGCTCTCACCAGCATCATTTAAAAAATTCCTTCACGCAACAAAACAGCCGCAGACTCACAGAACCCAAGAATGGACTAACAGTTACCAGAGGGAAAGGGACTAGGGAGGGTAGGGGGGAGGGAGGGATAAGGGGATTAAGGGGCATTATGATTAGCACACTATATATATAATATATATATATAATGGGGGGGGGGCACGGGGAAGACATTACAGCACAGAGAAGACAAGTAGTGACTCTATAGCATCTTACTACGCTGATGGACAGTGATTGTAATGGGGTATGTGGTGGGACTTGATAATGGGGGGAATCTAGTAACCACAATGTTGCTCATGTGATTGTATATTAATGATACCATAATAAAAAAAAAGTTCTTTCACGCTTGGAATCTGTTGCTTAAATATATGTATTCCCACTATGTGTTGGGTTTTGCTTCTTACTTCTACTCTTGAGGTATTTGGTTACCCCCAGCCCCAAGCCCTAGTTCTCCGGAGACTGAGATTGCCCGAGGGCTGTAGGTTGACCACATCTCGCTGGATGCCCTTAGGCCTTGGTGTCCGGCTCTTGCAGACTGAGGTCGCTGGTCCCCGGCCTCCAAGGCCTCCCTGACCCTACAAGAGCCTGGGCGCAAAAAGGGAGCCTGGAGCACGGAGAGGTCGCCTGCAGACACACAGCCTTGAGACTGCCCTCTGCTGGCACCAAGCGACAACATCGTCGTCTCCTACAGCAGCCCCGAGAGAGGATCGCGCGCGGCAAGGCTGCTCCATAGCTCAGCGTGAGCGACCCCACTCTAGCTGGATAGTAGGAGAGGCAGCTGCACCTTCAACCACCGCCGAGGCCCTTCTGTATTTCTCAGTCTCTGGCCCCGGCCCTCCGCCAGCACCGGAGACTCCGGGTACTCCGACCAGAGACCAAACCCTGCGCTGGCATCCAGCTGCTCTGGGGCCTCCGCCGGGATCCCCTGCCAACTGGCCCTAGCGGAGGAGAGGGGCGGGGGGCGGGGGGAGAGTGGGAAGCCGCAACCCGCAGGCGTCCGCCTGGCCCGTCCCCGCCGGCCACCGGCGGACACTGGAGATCCCAGGGCGAACCCCAGGCTGTGCTCAGGCCCCTTTTAGGACCCCAACATTGATGGGCAACCCAGAGACCACGGCCTACGCCCAGAAAAGCCTGCGCTCCCACTCCGATTGACTTCCAAGGCCGCATTATCACCTTGGCGTTTGGCTGCCTCTACTTCTTGCATAACACTTGATCTCCCCAACCAAATTAAGAGGCCCTCGAGGACCGAAAGGGCTTCCAGACCCGCACTGCACAGGGCCTGCCTAGTGGTGACCGAATTGGTTCAAGACGCCTCCAGACTCGCTCTTGAAATACGCCCTAAGCAGTATGCAGCAAAACGCTTCCACCTGCTGAACTCCGAGGACTGAAAATTAGGAATGACACCTATAGACTTCCCGTGCTATATATTAGGGCTTTTCTCATTTTCACTTTTCCCCCACTTACGAAGAATACTCAAACTGAAGAAAATTGGTGAAAGTAAACACTAAGATGTGCAAAGAAAACAAAACATTAATATGCACAAAGAAAACAAAAATTATAGGTAACCCCACTTCTCCCCCACAGCTAACATATTGGTGACTTTCCTTTGTTCTTTTATTTGTATATTTTAATAAAATCACATCTAATTTCCATAATTTAAAAAATACTTTAATGTAGAATTTGCAGCAGTTTTGTGTCCTGCTTCTTTTAATCTTTCACCATGAGTTTTTATATCTTATTCTTTGAAACATGATTTTAAATGAGTGCTTAATAATCTATCATATGGGTGAACCATAAATATTTTTATATAAACAGCATAATTCTTTTTGTTTCAGGTCCAGGAAAGTCTCCTTAGCCTTACTCTCTGGGTCACTAAATATATCATCAGTAGTTGATCAATAAATCTTGAGTCCTTTGCTAACCCAAAAAGGAGAGTCATGGTACCACTCTCAGTGCATAAAGGATCCACTGAGAAACTTGGGATTGTCTTGAACTGGGAGAGGGCCTTTCAGATCCTGCTTACAGCTATCTCCCTTTGCTGGAGACCAGTGGATCTGGGATGCCAGGAGAAACGTCTTGAAAGAAAGCAGGGACCAGTAATGTATCTGAAAAGCTGCCCTGGGCTGCCTCTAGGACCAAAGTCCTGTATCTCCAGCTGGCACACAAGATGTGCCCCGGGTTTCTGTGTGCAGTACCTTGTAATAGGAGTCAAACTTGCCTTCATTTGAATCCTGGATTTTCCCCCTTAGAAACTGTGTGACCTCAGGAAAGCTGCTCAGCCTTTCTGAACCTCATTCTAAAAACTGCAATAATGATGCTACCACTCTGAGCTTTTTTAAGTATCCAAATAAATAATTACATCACTTAGCCTGGTGCTTGTACAAAGAAATCCTCCATACAAGGCAGCTACTCCTGCTGCCTCTGCAGCCCCTGCTGCTGTTGCTCCTGGCATTAGCTCTGGTCTTGGGGATCACTGCAATTGCCCTCTCCCTCAACTCCTGACCCCACTGCTACTGCTAAACACAAGCCTGAATCCTGGCACCAAGCCGGGTCCAGGTTCTCAGGGTTAAAGGAGTCATTTCCAGCACTTCGGTTGGGCTGCTCAGGACCTACTGACAATCAGGCCTGGGCTTGGACTGTTTATACTAGAACCGTTAAAACAGGAAAATATGCAAACCCTTCATTCACAGGGATCCGGCTATTGTTGGGTCTGAAATGATATTTTTGTTTCTAAAATAAAAGGTACATTTGTTGCTTCACTCACACACACATACACTTTTTTTTTTTTGGTTGGGTCTGCAGAGCTAAGAAGGCAAAGCAAAATGATCTAGGTCATTTGACCAGCTCAAGCGGCTTTGGCCTGACTGCATGTTTTTTACATGTGCTCCAACAAACCCAGACTTCACTGTGCTCTATTTTGTGTGTCCACAGACTATGCTCTTTCCATTTTCCAGACAAAAATGCCTTCAAATCCATCTCCTGGACTTGATAGAGACCCTATCTCCATCTGAAAAAGAGGCTAATAAAACAGAATGAACAAAACAGCAGTAGACTTATAGACACTGAGAAGGAACTGGTGGTTATCATGGGGGAGGGTTTGGGATGGATGAGTAGGTGAGGAGAGTGAGGGGGATAAAGGGGCATAAAAATTCTCATCATGGTGTAGGTTAATAGTACTATCACAGGGATAGCATGGAGAACATAGCCAATAATTCTGTGACATCTTCCCATGTTGACAGATAGTAGCTGTACTATGGGGGTGAGGATTTAATAATGTGCTTACCATTGAACCCCTGTTGTATACTTGAAGCTAATATAAGATTGTATATCAATGATACATCAATTTTAAAAAAATTAAAATTAAATTAGACAACAGGTCTAAAGAGGAATTTCATAAATTACATTAATTCAGTCTGTGTCTGATTCCAGTAGACTCAAGAGCAGATTGAAATCTCAGGGAGAAAGTTTTTAAGCACAGATTTTAGGATCCTCTTCAAACTGTCCAGCTTCTGTCTTTCTGGAGCTGGTGCTTGGCAATGTAGGTATGTGTGTGTGTATCGCCAGTTCCTCCAGGTGATTCTGATGAAGTCCATGAAGCCACATTAGGGAACCACTGCTGTTCCCAATTGAATTGAAAGCTGAGGTTTCTCCAAATGGACTTGGGAAAATACAGATTCCAAAGAATCTTCCATTGGGACCACATGGAGTTACAAAGAACCTGGTTCAAACACTGGATGTTTGTATGAGTGTGTGTGTAGGTAGGGGGAGAGGGTGAATAAATGTTTGTTTTTGTATGCTTTTGTTGTGTGGTTTTCTGTGAAAGTGTCAGGCCCCTTTGGTCACAAGAAACATAAATTCACTAGAGCTGACTTAAACCAAACAGTGCAGGTGAGGGGTTATTATAAGGATTTGGAGGTAACCCCTGGAGCCTCCAGCAGGGTAGCAGCCAGACTTCCCAAAGGTCTGCAACAGGGGCTGAGGTGGTGACAGAGGTAGCTTCCCTCTGCCAATCAAATTTTTTTTGCTGGTCTGACCAGGCCTCTCCTCTGCTTTGTTCAAGGGAGGGGTCCAGTTATAGCTGTAATCCCCTAAGGACCTATTACATTTTCCTAAGAGAGAGAAACTGGTGCGCCTGGGTCACATCCTGTTCCTGTCACCTGGAGTCGTTGGAAAGAGGGAAGCTGTTGGTATAGTGGTTTCTGATGGCCTCTTTCTGTGGGGAGAAAGCTGTCATGGCACTCAGACAAGGCTAAGCAGGCACCCCCTGTGGGGAAAGTGTACATTCCTACGGCCAGGATCCTCACCTGACCCTAAACTACTTGATGATGTAATTGGTCTACTGCTAGGCTATTGCTTCCACACCTGCAGGCAATAAGCTGTTATTGACTGAGTCACTATATAAAGAGCTCTGCCCCATGCTCTGGGCAGAGGCAGGGACAGAGGTGGACTGCAGATCACTGGATGCAGATGTGATTCCAGTGCTCAACCTACCATAGGGAGAATAAAGCTGGGTGTGAACTCTTTTACTCCAAGAACGTTCTATTGTCATTCCTCAGTCTCACTGAATCCATAGTGAACTTGCCAAGGATGAAACCCTCAGACAAGATACCCCCAAAAGTGTGATTTGCTCCAGTTTAGCCCTTTCAACCACGCAATCACTAGCTCAGGGTTTCCTGATGCTAGCTCACTCCAAAAATCATCTGGGGAGACTTAAAAAATGCTGTGCCCAAGCTCCACATCTAGGGTGCAGACAGGGCATCAGAATTTTTCAGAACAGCTCTGGGGATTCCAACATACAGCTACGGTTGAGAATTACAGCAAGAACCAAATAGGAAACTGTCTTGCCAGAGGGTTTCAGCCCCCTGCAAGTTCACTATGGATTCAGTGTGACCAAAGATATGATAGTAGAATGTTCTTGGGGTGAGTTATCCCCAACTTTATATTCACAGTGGCAGGTCAATCACTAAAATCTCATTCATTCAAAGCAAGTCTGCATGCAGCAAGCCAGTCTCTGCCCCTGGGCCTCTCTACCTGCACAGCCGTCCTGTCCTCAGCGCTGCCACCACTGTAGCCTCTGCTCTGCTCTCCTGCAGCCTTGCAGCCCTGCCACTGTGTCGCCCAGAGCACTGGGCGGAGCTTTTTATATAGAGTCAATAACGGCGTATTGCCCACACCTGTGTAGCAAGCTGGCTAACCAGGACCAGGTGAGAATCCTGGCCACAGGAACTTTCATTTTATCCACAGAAACCTACAGCCAAATTAGCCATTTCCTAAATAGTCTCAAAGTACAACCAGTTAAGTGGAAAATTATTAAAACCTAATGGTTTGCACATGGCTTGTTTTCATCTAAATTGGAGACTGACATCCTAATCCAAATTTCAAATGTCATGATTATTCACATTTGAGATTTTCTAGACCTCTTAGTGTAAATGTTCAGTTAAATTCCTAAAGAAATTGGCCTTTTCTGGAGATCCTGAGACACTAGTATACAGGCTGCTTCCCCATGGCCTTGGTTGACCCCAACCCCCTGCAGACTAGCTTCCCCTTCTTTTCCAAGGTCTCCAGCTTGCTGGGGCAGCCTCAAAGCTCACAACACTGAATCACACTGACCTTGCCTGCTCATGCCCACCAGCCCACGCTTCAGGATTCCCACCAAGGAGCCTCTGACACCAAAGACCAAAGAGGAAAGACCACACCTTCTTAGCCAAGCTGGCTATTCTGCTCAAAACCTTGTCTTAGTCCTTAGCAGACTTGAGGAGTGTCTTTGTTTTGCTTTATTCCCCCTCCTGGTCGGTTTCCCCAAACAATCAGCCAACCACCAAATATGTCATAAACACTAGTTATGATGTTAAAGACACAGAGTAGAAAGAGAAGTGTCTCACCAGAGGGTTTCAGGCCCCAGCAAGTTCCCTCTGGATTCGGTGAGACCGAATAACAATGGGACTTTGGAGGTAAAAGGTTTTATACCAAGTTTTATTCTCACAGTGGCAGGTCGAGAGCCAGAATTACATCTGCCTCTGGTAAGTCTGCAATCTGTCCTCTTCTCTGTTTCCAGGAGCCAGGCTGAGCAGCTGATGGAGCTCTTTATATAGCAACACAGACAATAATGGCTCATTGCCAACAGGTGTGTAAGCAAGTGCCTCCACAGTAGGCCAATTACATCACTGCACGTGCACAGTAGGCAAGTAGATTAGGGTCAAGTGAGGATCCTGGCCATGGGAACTTCCATTTTTCCTACAGAAGCTATCACTCCAGAGGGATCTTGTCACTGGGAAAAGTGACCCCTTAGGACTGACTGGCCTTGCATTGATACAAAGGAGCATATTAAAGGAATCTTTTCCTCAGCTTCCTATTCTTTCCAGCCCAGCACAGTGCTGGGACTCAAGCAAACTAATGATAAAGAATGGCAGGAAGAAGGGAGCAGTCATGCCTGGCTGTGTGCAGGAATGGGGTTGGAGGGAGGGGGTGCTGCTTTTCCCAAGCCTGCACCCCCCTGAGAGCTACTCTCTGCCCCCAGAACCAAGTAACACAGACTGCAAGTCCAAATTGCCTTCTGAAAGCTGGGAAAGGCTGTCAACGCAAAGGCCAGTGACTGATGGAGGATAGATAAAACAGAGGATGGGGCTGGGCACACATACCAAGACGACGTTGAGGCTACAGAAAGGGCTCAGACATGCCAAATACAGCCTAGGGTAGTGGTTTTCCAAGTGTGGAACCCAGACCATTAGCATCACCTGGGACCTTGTTAGGAATGTAAATTCTCAGCCCTACTGAATCAGCAGCTCTAGGGCTGAGGAGAGCAATCCAAGCCCCCCATCCCCAGGTGATTCTGATGCACACTCAAGTTTGAGAACCAGTGGTCTACTCCAGGGAACGCAGGGAGTGGAGGCACCTGTCCCAGACATCTCACACCTAAACCACAGAGTAAATCTAACTTTTCCAGGTTCTTAGATTCCCTAAGTGGGTTCCATGGAGTCAGGTAAGAGCTCTGATGTCACCCCAGCAAGAATTACCATCGCTGTCCCCACCACCACACACCCCACATACACACTCTTCCTGCCAGGAATGACTTCTAGCCCAGACAGGTTGACAGAGAGCTCAGGGCCTAGAGCTGTTACCAGTGTTTCTTGCCTTGGCCAGGTGTCCACTTACCTGCACAGGCTGCTGGGAAATACCAGTGCCTGGACGTTAGATTGGGATTCGGTTGGTTGGCTATTGGACAGAGGTGATCAATCATAAAAAGCTCCAAAGGGAAGTGAAGCTAGGCATATTCATCAGTTGGCGGGTCCTGTGAGCAGTTACTGGATTATTTACCCACTGCAGACCTCTGTGGGACTCAGCCATCTAAATGTTAGGACAGAGAGGCCAAACTTTCTCCTACCTCCCTATTTACCAGGTGATTCTCACAGTGGTGTTCCTGGACCAGCAGCTTGAGCATGACCTGAGGAATGTAAATGATCAGAACCCAAAATTCTGGGGGTGTGGCTCAGCAGTTTGTGTTTCAACAAGCCTTCCAGGAGATTCTGAGGCTCCCTCACCCAAGTTTCCAGACCACTGGCACAGAGTTGATTTCGGTTCAACCAGAAGCCAGCCCAGCAGCTGGGTGCCCAACTGACTTAAAAGATTAGGACCCCGGCAGGCCGTTGGCCCAGAGGCTGGGGAGTGGGCGAGCAGCCCTCCAGTGCACCATCTCTGCCCAGCGTCGTGGAGTCTGCAACCCCGGGGCCTCCGGCAGTGGCCTTGCAAGGAGGAATGATGGCCGTGAGACTCCGCTCTGACTTATTTTGTTCCATTCGGGGAGGAATAATTTGTTTCGTATTGGAATCAAAGCGCCTCTCGCGGCGCTTCCGTTTTATCTCTGCCGCCGTGAGGCGGGGTGGCAGGAGGATGCTGGGCCCGGCCGGCGGCTGCTTCCCATTAGCTCCGGCATGGTCCCCATTACACGGCCCGCTCTGCGCGGAGCGCGTCCGCGCTAACGGGATGCAGCTGACCCGCCTCCGCGCCGACACCGAAACCCAGCCCTGCCCGACCTTTACGGATGGCCCCAGAGAAAAGCGGGACCGGGTACCTGGAGCCGGGCCTGGCCGTCCGAGGAGCTGGTCGCTGCTGGATGTCCCGGTGCCTATACTGTGGCGCTCCTGGGGGTCAGGCATGGCCCCTCAAAGGGCGCCTATACCTGCCCTATCTCTTCGGTGGAAGTAAGTGCACAGGCCCTCCGCTTTAGGACGTGAGCCTACCAAAAGCGGCACCTAAGGATAAGAGCATCACAGGGATTTCCCAGAAACGGAGAGGAAGATGTTGCCACTTTACCTGTTTACATAACACCTGGGCCTGGATCCCTCACAGCTGCTCGGGAAAACGTGGTAGACCTGTTTTTCTCCTAGTTCGGTATCCATTTCACAAATAGTATAAAACATCAATGTAGAGAATATTTTAAAAAGAAAAGCCACACCCAGTTCCGCTGCCTTAGTATCTTTTGCCGAAAAGGGTATGCTGAAAGCAGAGCGCCGCCCGCTGGGGAAGGGAGTGGTCCCCACGCCCTGGCCAAATCAAGGAGCAGTGCCTTCCACCTCCTGGCTGTCCCCGGTTGGCACAGGGTCTGTGCTGGGACCTGCCAGAGCTTGGAGAAACAGCCAGACACCCCTACAACCTCCAAAGCAAAGAATGTAACACAAAAGGTCCTCATGTTCCCATCAAACTTAGATTTTATTTCAAACGTTTATTTCACTCATTTTTTAAATTGCATAAACAATATTTTCACAATTAGGACAATGCAAAACTAGAATGGAAAGCCAACAATCAGCCAAAGTCTGACCACCAACAAAGCAATTATTTTTGGTTTTCCATGTTGCTATACAGTTCACAATTATTACACTGCATGCTATTCAGCCATGTGGATGTGGCCTAATCTGTGTAATGCCCCCATTTAGGAGGTTCCTAAATTTTTCATTATTGTACAAAGAAAACATTGTAAAATGGGCATCTATGACATTTCACTATTTCTTTGCTTTATTTGTTGAGAAGTGTATACTACATTTTAATAACTTTGAATATATAGTATAGGCAATAGATATTTTTGCACAGAATTTGAAAGATTTAGACTACTATAAAAATAAATCAATATCAACTATAATCCCAACTCCCCTTTTGCCCACCAAGCTTCTCTCACCTCTGAGCCCCTTTGGCGTGTGTCCCTGTATACCCACAACTTCACTCTCTCTCAGCTGTCAGGTCTTGCTTTGTATTTAATGGCTGTCTGTCTTTTCCATACTCCTTGATTATAATATTATTGAAGCAAAGACCATACTTTTTTGGCTGGATAATAACCATAACAGCTAGTTTTTATTGAGTGCCTCTCTGTACCAGACATAATATAACATTATCTCACTGACTTCCCACAAACTATTTTACTTACTGTTACTACACAGAGAAAATGAGGCCGAGCAACATTAAAGAACTCGTGCAGGGTCACCCAGCTTGCAAATGGCAGCCTTAGGACAGAAGCTGATTTGACACTCCTGCCCTTTGCCTGGATGAACTTTGAGCAGAACTGCGTTGATAGATAACCTCTAAGGTCTCTACTGACTCAGGATTTATTAATCTAGTTGTGATTAATAACCTGTGGTATCTTTGCACCAGGAACAATACTTTGGGATTTAAAACAATAATTTGAAACAGTGAGGGCTTTATTATTTTGCAAAAGAGAAGACTTAGAGATTAGTGGCTCCAGGCTATGGGTACAGTCACTTGAGCAGGAAGGAGCCCAGCTACTTGTCATCCTTCACTTCTGTAAATTGCAGCAGATCCAAGCACCACATTCAGATTTTAAATGTTCAATGGCAAAAAGAACCATTTCTTCCAAGTTCTTTCTTAAAGAGTCTGGACCACCTTCCCAGAAGCCTCAGCAGACCTACCCACTCATCTCATGGGCCAAGGACTGAGCCACCTGCTCATTCCTATTTGCTGGCAAAAAGATGAGACCACCATGACTGCCTCAGACTAATTGGGGTCTGCCCAGGAGCCTAGGGTTTCTGCACTATATAAGTTATCTACATTCTTGACCAAATTCAGGTTCTCTGAAAAAGGAGGAGAAGGAAAGATGGCTGAGAGGCAAGTAAATGGAAATAAACCAAAAAAGCAATGCATGTGAGCTAAAGTGAAAGCAATTTGAAAATTTCCTCCCCCAAGTGGAATTTGATCCTGTGGGCAGCCCAGTCTCAAGGTCATACAATGAGGCCCGTTCCCTGCACATCCCCTCGTCTCCACTTTATCAACCACTCCCTCAGCCCATTGGCTCCCTCCTGTATCTGGTGGCCACCAAGGGCCCTCTGACCCCTACTCTCTCTGCAAATTAGCAGTCTGTCTTGCAAATTCCTAATTCCAATCTCCAAAAGAGGTGACACCCTCATTTGGGACTGCTCGTCCTGTCAAGACAAGCTACCTCAGAAGCTGCTGGCTTGGCCAGCATCTGGAATAGCTGCCCTGGGGTCATGAGCTACCCCAGGTCCAATCAGCTCAGACCAAGAAAGGGAGTATGGTCACTTGTCACAAAACCTGACTGCTGAGATCTGCCCGTTCGAGAAGACCTGGAGGAAGGGACTGGGCATTCCCATTAGAAGTTCTGGCACTTGGAGTTCAGTTTGCTTTTCTCTAGCTAAATCTCTCCTCCAGGTTAAGGCAACCCTTTATCTAATTCAAATCTGAGCACATGGTAGGTGTTCAATAAATACAAGCTAGTTGGTCTAATCTCTCCTGAAAAGCTGTTATAAGGCAGGGTTTATCCAACTTAACATGCATGCATATTACTTGGATCTTGTTCAAGTGCAGATTTTAATTCAGAAAGTGTGGGGTCTGCGCTCGGCATTGCCAACACTCTCACAGGTAATGTGGTCGCAGCTCATATGGAGCACACTTTCAGCAGCAAAGTTGTAGGTGACCTTTGGATTTTCTTCCAACCCAGGATTCTGTGGTTTTGATTTCATCAGCATGCACCTCCCCTCATGCCAGGCTGCCTATGACCTGCCCCCATCAACCACTTATTTCTTCCTCAGTACCTATGTTTGGGCAGTTCCTCTGCTTGGAATGTCCTCCCTTAGTTCCATGCTCTGCAGACTACCACAGCACTACTGACATTTTGGATCGGAGAATTTTCTGTTGTGAAGGGCTGTCCCATGTGCTGGAGGATGTTTACCAGCATCCCTGGTTTCTACCTATTAGATGCCAGTAGCCGTCTTCCTCAACTATGACAACCAAAAGTGTCTCCAGATATTACCAAATGTCTCTGGAAGGTGGGAGTTAGGGGTAAAATCACCCCTGACTGAGAACCACTGCTCTAAGACTTGAATCAAATCTATACTTGAACAAGATCCCAGGCGATTCCCATGCATATTAAAATTGAGAAGCATTGATACAGCTCTATGCAAACCTGCATGCTCTCTCCTGAACTCTCACAGCCTTTGCTCTCTGTGCCTCTCATCTGATAGGTCCTCACACCTCTGTACTGACATTCAGCTGGAGCTGGGATCCCAGCTTGAGCCTCACTTGCTCTCAGTGCAGGGATGCAGAGGTGCCTGGATGTAGAACATAGCTAAAGTTTTGCTCCTACCTGGCATATATGCTCCTTTCTTCTTCTAAGAGAACCTTGTTTTCTTTAGGGGGACTACCTCACCCTCTCCTTCCCGTATGTCAATTGTGGGAGGGGATGTGTATTTCAACCACCCCATTTTCCACTGGATTGCTTAGGGGCAGGCAAGTGAATTAAGCCAAGGAGACCCAATTCCAGAAATTTTGTATACACTAAAGGCAAAGAGAAACTCTCTTTCCACCATGACTGATAACTATAGGGAAGACATAAGCCTGGAAGTTTTGGGGTCACCCATGTGGTAAAAGTCAGGCTGAGAGTGACAACAACACATAGGAAAGCAAAACAGACCAGAGAAAAACTAAGTTCTGACTACACTGTTTGAGCTCCTGGTTCCAGCCATACCTGAATACATGCCATTAGTTTTCAGTGATACAAACCAATTAATTTTCTTTAAAAATAAAAATCATAAGCAGCTTGAGTTTCTAGCACCTGCAAATAGCAGACTCCTGACTAATATATGGGACTGTCTGAGGAGTTAGGTCATCACAGAGGTATGCCAGGGTTCTATGGAGCCACGGACTAAGGCAGAAGAGTCCTAGCCAGGATGGTCCTAAGAGCCACAGTACCACAGGCAGCCTTACGTCCATGCTCAGGGTCACCAGGTGCAACCCTGAGCAAGAGAGGGAGCGTCCTCTCACCTCCTCCACAGTCACAGCCTGGCTGCAGGGAGACCACAGCTGAGTGGCCCCCGTCTGGGTCCTTAAGGGCTGCAAATGCCCCCAGGACAGGAGAATAGCCTCACAGCCATCACAGGCCTGGTTGGCAATGGCCCTGGAGTCTCCACCCTCAAGTGGCTTCACAGGCAGCTGAATTCCACCAGGGGGCGGGGCAGTCCAGGGTAGAAGATGAGAGACCGGCTTGTGAGCTCTGGTGAAACATTCCCTGGCAACTCCAGAGGCACTCGGAGGTGGGGGAGTTTTACAGCCAGTTGAGGTCTTGCATTCCCCAGATGGACACTAAAGCCACTTAAGTCAGTATTACAGCTGGGTACCCTTAGCACCCACAGACAGGAAAGGCTCAGTGGATCTTAGTTTCAGTAAGTTTTCCTGGGTGTGCCCTGGGGAGGTGGCAGATGCTCAAGAGGGAATGCACACAGGCTGTACCTGTGACCTGGACACTGGGGCTCCCAGCTCCACTGGCCTGGCACCGAAACAGCAGAGATGCCAGGCCCAAAGGGACCATGCAGCCTGGAACAGCAAACAACTTGGTAGCAATGTCTGACAACTGATGTCCCAAGGCCCCTCCCATCAGGCAGGATGGGGGATTCGTCAGAATCAGGATCATTTAAGAGGACCATGGCTCACGCTCTTTCTTTCACACTTGAGTCTGTAGAACAGCACTAAAACCTCCAGTGTGCGGTCTCTGCCCTCCCCAGGGCAAGCTGTCAGGGAAGGGAAAGTCCCAGTGTGCGTGAGTATGAGGCAGGGCAGGGAAACGGGACAAGGGTCACGCCATTGTAAAATCCACTTAGCGTGAAAAAAAGGCCCAGCTTATTCTTTAACTTAATTTATGCACCGTTCTTCCTCTTCTCCTAGCCCCTTAATCAATTAAGTAACTCTGTAACGAGGGCAAGAGATAGACGTCCTAAGTGTAAATGAACCTAGGTGGATAAAGAATGCTGAGTTCCAGATCAGCACAGTCACCTAATAGCCCTATTCTTAAGACAAGACTTCAAAGGAATTATGAATCACCTGTAGACATCATGCCTCATGCTGACCCCTACCCAAAAGACCCTATAAAACTCCAAACCCTTAACCCTTAAGTGCACCTCCTCTCTGAGGTCACCTGCACTCCTGTGTAAGTGGGTACTGTCTTATATGAAATAAACTTTCTTGTTGCATAAGCCTATTGCACTTTGTCTCTGAGTTATTTTTCATGATAAGACCTTGCCAACCTCCACCTCCAGTGGTAAATGTCTTTGTCACTTCACCATTTCATTCAGATTTTTGGTCTTAACACAATCCTTTTCTCTCTCCCTGTTTTAGTTCAGACCAGTAGGGAAGTAGAAGTTCTCAGAACATAAACTCACTCTATCCAGTGCTCTGCACCTCCCCCAAATCCCAGGGTGGTAGGGGCTGTTTCCACACCGTGAAGATTCAAGCAGACACTGGATGCCAGGTTACCCTGGCTTTAGGAGCTGGCAAGGGATTTGCCCCGTGCCAAGCAGTTCAGTGAGCTTCCCTTTCCTCCCTCTGTTCTCCCTTGCTCTTTGCTGCCTGCAAAGCAGCTGCCATTTGCTTCTACTCTAGCTTTAATGAATTTTTTCCTTATCTACTCCCAGCCAACCTGGTCGAGAATTCTTTCATAATCAGAGTCAAGAATGCTCCCCGTCTGGGTTGAGGTTTCACCTAGTGCACAGGGAGAGACCTCCCCAGATGCAGCTGCCTGACAACAGGTAGGCTTGGGAAGGGGATCTCAGCAGCAGAAACTGTAGGAGCCCTGCTTTTCTGTGTCCACGGGCCTCTGTCCCTACAAGCCTTGGCTGCAGCTGGGGTTGAGGTCTGGAGCCGAAAGGGGTCAGCCACGATTCAGCCGCATGACCTCTCTCCTGACCATAAATACAAGCACCCCAACCTGCAACCACTTAGGAAGCAGAAACCAAACTCCAGCAAATAAACAAATAGATGGGCAGGAAATCTGCTTTGCAAGTAGAAGCCCCAGAGGCTCTGAGATGGTAAACTCCTCTCAGATCACCCACTCCAACCCCCTCAGGAAGCCAAAAACCAGAGAAGGCAGAGGACTTGCGCAAGGTGAGTGGCATAGCCAGGAGCCAAAGCCAGGCCTTCCAACTCCAGGTCTGGGGCTCTGTGCTCAGGACCCCATTCCTGAGGGAAACCTCCAAGCTTCACATGAAGAAAGGAACAAGGATTTCTGTGTCATGCATTTATCTTTGCACCTGGACTTCGCACTCTGGAATGTTATAGTAGGAGCTCGTCACTTCCCCAGGATAATGCCCAGTGCCCTGACCTTTATAGCTACAGTCTTCATGAGTGCCCTAAACCAGCCCCAGCCACTACTGAATTAGATGGTAAAAACAGTAGCCAACATTTATGGGGCACGGGTCAAAGTTCTTCAGAGAAAAAGAACATTTTTCTTTTGGCACATCAGGACATTAGGAAAACCAAATTCTATGATCAGTTCAGGAAAGGGGGGACATTTTTATTGTATTGAGAGAGAGAGATTTTAAGGAATTGACTCATGCAGTTGGGAGCTGGCAAGCCTAAAGTCCTGAAATTTGCAAGACATGCCAGCAGACTGGAAATTCCAGTGCCGTCCATGTTGCAGTTTTGAGTCCAAAGGCAGTCTAGAGGCAGAATTCCTTCCTCCCAGGGGGACCTCTGTTTTTTCTTCTAAGGCCTTCAACTATTTTGAGGCTCACTCACCTTATTGGAAGGAAATCTGCTTTATTCGAAGTCTACCTATTTAATGTTAATCACATATGTTGATTTAATCACATATACAAAATAACTTCATATCAACATCTAGTGTTCGCGAAAACAACTGGGTATCATACCCTAAACAAGTAACACATAAAACTAACCATCACATAAGAGGCACAAACTTCCAGGTATAAAACAAACAAGTCATGGGGGTGAAAGGTACAGCATAAGGAATACAGTCAATAACAGCGAAATAACTTTTTATGGTGACTGATGGTAACTACAGTTATCATGGTAAGCATTTCATAATGTATATGAATGTCAAATCATTGTGTTGTACACCTAAAACTAATATTGTACGTCAACTATACTTCAACTAAAAAATTTTTGAATGTTCAAAAATAAAGCAGGTTTAAAAAAGAAAGAAACTAACCATTACAAGCAGTTACTTTGAGCAGGCACTCAGATCATCTCAGCCACAACCCTATTAGTCAGCCGTCATCATCCCCATTTTACAGAAGATGAAACCAAAGGCTTAAGCCCCCTGGAAGTTGTGGATCAGACCTGGAATCCATCTTCACATTTTGTCCACACATTCCCCCACCTCACCATTTCCTCTCATTCAGTTGCTAGAGCACAAAAAGATGCTTCTAGGTTACAGGTTCCCAGTCACTGGCTCACACTAGACTCATTGGGAGAATTGATTTAAAGAACAAACAAAACCAATGTTCAGACCCTACTCCTAGAGATAATGATTCCGCTGGTCAGAGGTGGGACCCTGGGCATCAGCAGTTCAACCTCTCCCAACAGATTCTAACGTAGGGGAGGCTGAGACCCCTCTTCTGGAAGGTAGGTAGTGAAAGGCACGTGTACCTCTCTCTTGCGGGGTATAGACTGCCCAACAGAAAATACACAGCCTAAAGGAAATCAAGTAGCTATAAAATAGCCTGTGGGAAAACTAGCAAATATTTTTCCTCTCCGCATAAAATTAGCCATTTTTCCTTTCATTTTGAAGTAGCCTACAGTATGTACTTACGTAGTTACTTAATTGGAAATACAAAGGAGAGAAATTGAGTAAAGTTCATTCAGGCAATAAGGACTTGGCGGACACGGGCAGCCAGCAACCAGATCTAATGACCTTCCTGTCCTCAGCCACCCAGCCACTGAGTGGGCAGCCAGCACCACAAAACAATGTGGGTAGTGCAATGACAGAGACCTGTTGCCAAGGTCCCAGAGTCCGGAGATGGTGACCAGCCACAGACCAGGCAGGTAAAACACTGGGTTTGAGATGATGAAGTCTGTGTTTCCAGAGACTTTGTCCCTAAGTGGATGTTCCCTCTTGGTCACTGAGGTCTCAGGGTGCTCATGGCAGCCATCCCCCCTGTGAAGGAAATCAGCCAGAGCTCCCAGATGCCCACTGTCCTTTCCTGTTCCATCAGTCCTTGGTGAAATGAGAATAACTTCCATTTAGAGACTCTGAGTGTTAAAACATCTCTTCTTTTCTGAACTAATCATAGAATTTGGTTTTGTTAATGTCCTGATGTGCCAAAGCAATGACTGATACATCTATGTTGTTTCCCCAATAACTGTAGGGGATACATCACAGGTTCATGAAGTCCAAAAACCTGAGAACCACCACATTAGCCCAGTGGAAATCTCTGGAAACCTCAGCTTCTGCACCCAGACTTGTCACCTCTCAGTCTACCCATGGGCTACCTGAATAAATTACATGACAAACACAGACTGTCAGTTCTTTGAAAGAGCAAAACTGTAATTTGGAGCAAGATATAAGCAGAATTGTTGAACTGGTTATTTTCAGGCATTTATTAGGAACAAAAAAAATACAATTTTGTACTATGTAAGGTAGAAAATGAGAACAGCATAACTTTGCTACTTCTAGAACCTACCTGGCTCCTGGGACTAGACACCCCTGACTAAACACAGAGAGCAGACCACAAGCTTTGGCTTCTGCTACCCAGACCTGGAATACAAGCCCATCATTGATGAGGCCCTTTATAAGTAACTCAGATCTGAGAAAGGGGCTCCACATGGTAAGAGTGACTACTAATATATATATCAATAAAATAAAACTGTCTTTGGGTGCGCAAGGACCTGACAAAGGCAAAAAGGACAAAAATGTTAATCAAGTTACGCAAAAAGAGAACAGTGAGAAACCTCGGGGAAGACCCTTGCCTCCCCTCTGGCTGCCCCAGACTCCAGCAGCTCTAGAACTGCCTCCAGCCTCATTCCAGCCCTGGAGGTAGTAGGCACAATCCAGCCAATCCCAGGAAACAGGTGAACTTGACCTTTGGCCAGTAGTCCTGCCAGGACAGAGGCAAGAGAACCAGCAAACCTGCACTCCCAGGGAGCAGGGACCTGTGTTCCAGCAAAGGGGAAGCCTTCCAAGAGAAACCATAGGGTATTTTCTACTTTTTTTAAACAATGACTATGCATTCCTTTTATAATCACTCTCACGTTTTATCAAAACCAGAATAAAAATAACAATATAGACCGGGGTAGGGGAAACGGTAGAGAGGAGGGAGGGCCACGAGGAGCCCTCACACCGCCCATGAAAGCAGGAAACTTGAGTGCCAACACCAACAGGAACTACCCTGTTTTCATCATTCCTCAGCTCTTCAGAGCCTGATTCCACCTTATCGTGCATATTTTCAGCGATCCAGGCCTCCATCTAGTGAAATGGACTGGGGATCCTGCATTAGCGGCCAGACCTGGAGGGGGCGCCCAACACCGGGATTCCGTGGTCCAAGTGGCGCATCTGGGCAGCGGGACGCTGTAAGACCACCAGGTGGCGACCTGACCCCCCTTCCACCCAGTAGGTCGCAGAGCATTGGCCACCTACATTGCCGGAGGGGACCTTCGTAAGTGCGCGGACCTTAGTTAGACCCCCAACACCGAAGCACCGCCTTTGACACCGCTAGTGCAGGTCCAGAGAGGGCACTGGCACGGCCCTCGCCTCCACCTTCTGACCTCTCAGACCCTAGCCTCCCAGGGATAGAAGGGGCGGAAGATGGGACCGGAGCTGAGCCGGGGGAAATCAAGGTCGTCCAAAAATGAGGAGAGATCGCACTTGAAAAAGCACGTCTTGCGGATGACGCCATGGGAGAAGGCGCCAGAACCCCCACCTTCCTTCCCCTCCCCGCCGGCCTCGCCCTGCGCTCCGCCCTCCCCCAGCCCTCCTTCCTCTTCCCGCCCGGGGCAAAAGCAGAAGTGTCCGAAAGGCCACAGGAAACGGGCCCGGGAGCCCCCGGGGTTTCCAGCGAGCCCGCAGGAGGGAGGCCCCTCGCGCAGCCCAGGGGCGCCCGCTCGAGCCGCAGGGAAGCGCAGGCCAAGAGGGCCCGCCAGAGGGCGCGCTCGCCGAGGTCGAGGCCGCGGCCGCCCGTTTTAAACTTCCTTTAAAAGGAGCTAAGTGACCTTGAGCCCCGCGGCGGGGGAGCCTCTCCCGCCGCCCACCCCCGGGCGGGTTCCCTGTCCCACTGGCTGCTTCACCCTCAGTTCCTGAAACAGTGCATATAGGCTCCCTATTCACTAAATAATTGACTGGACGCCTGCTGGTGCAAGGAAATGTCCGTGGCGCTCGCAAAAACGGTGAACAACACAAAGACCTGCCCTTGCGAGGTTTATATTGTTACACAGAGAAGGGAAGCAGGAAAGATAGACAAGAAACAAAATAGATATAGTAAAAAGTAGTAAATGGATGTCAGAAGAGGATTTAATGTTATGGAGAAAAAGCAGAATAAGGGAGATAAGCGGTAGTAGAGTGCAGGGAGACTTACAAAGGGTGATCAGGGAAGGCCTCTCGGAGGGAGACGCTCAGCAGATACCTAAAGGAAGGGGTGAGGCCAGCCAAGCAGCTGTCTGCAGTAAGAGCAGAAAAAGAAGGAACCCTTCACACTTGAGTTAACTGAATGAGTTCTCACGGCAGGACATCACCCTGGGCAATGGCCCCTCCGATGCAGCCTGGATGCCCTCTCTCCACACCTGTCTGCCCCCTTCACCCATCCATCCAACCATCCCTTCAGTCAGCAGTCCTCAGGAACCTACCTGCTCTACACTGGACTTTCTGCTGAGTATATTTCATTCCCGTGCACCCTGCACCCAGGATATGGAAATGAAAAAGACATACTCCTTAGAGGGAAAACGGGCCTTCATGCTCACTCCGGTGGGACCAGAGCATGGCACAACTTTCTTGAAGGGTTATTTGACAGCATTTCACTTTCAAATGCGATCACCTCTGTCTGGGACTTCAGACCAGGTATTTCAACACAGCGGTCAGGACCACTGACAGCTAAACTAGCTGGGTTTTAACTCCAATCCCAATGCTTATCAGCTCTAGGGCCCTGGAAATATTATTTACCTGTGTGTCTGGGCTTTCACATCTGTAAAATTGAACTAGTAATAATAATAACCTGTTAAAAACAAAAATTCAACTGCAACTGAATAAATCTGAAGATCTCACTGGCTTTATTAAGCGATTCTTGAACGCGGCAGCATCCTGCTGGGCGGGCCTTGGCCCTGTGGGCTCCTGAGGCTTCTCAGAGGGGCATCCAGGGACCTGGTGGCAGAGCTTAGGGGCAACCTGGAGGCAAAACTAACCCAGGTGGGAGACCAAGTTAAGAGACAAGGCAGGAGAGCTACAAAGTGACACCGGGGTACAGACTGCCAAGGGACAATAGGTCAGCTAAGCCAGAGAGGAAGGTGATCTGCGGTGGGCAAGGAAGCCCTCCTGGGTTTAGGAACCAAAGGGTAGAAGCAGGAGTGGCCCATTTACTACCACCCTCAGGACCCACTTTTGTGCTTCCTCTGCCTGCAACTCCAGGCTTTGCAAGGTTGGAGGTTCTGGTCCCTGAGGGGCTGCACTGTTGCCAGGGAACCAGACAAGGGTCCCATTGAACTATAAGCCACAGATCCTCACCAGGATCCTGCCAATGAGAGGAGGAGCTACAATCCAGCCAAGGGTAATTGATCCTGATAGCAGAAGGAGGTAGATCCACTTTTACACATGGACAAGGGGAGCATATGTGAAAACCAGGTGATCCACTTCAATGCCCCTGAATCTCCCTTGCCCCATTGCTATGAATGGATATGTGTAGCAACCCCAGCCTGAGATGGCTATGAATCACACCACCAGGTGAGTTGTAACCCACAGAGATGATCAATGAGGGCAAAGGGAATTTAGAGTAATAGTGGAGGAAGGCAAGCATGAGTACCAGTCTCAACAAGAGATCAGGTGCAGCGACGGGAGCTGTAGTTGTCCAATAACCTCCTTCTTCTGTTTGCCTTCAGAGAGAGAGAGGCCTTCAGGAACCATGAAGGAGCTCTTCTTGGACCTGTGGAAAAGCATATTGCATGTATTTCGTAGCAAGGGGGTAGACGGAAGCAGCCATGAGAATATGCCTCTCGTATCTCCATCTGCGGAGAGTGTTTGGCCATCATGAATTCCCACAGACTGCTCACGATCAAGTGAACACAACAGGAATACTAAGGCAGGCCTGTACCCAGGAGATGTGGGGACTCCTCCGACAGAAGGCTTTGGCTCAAGGACTCCTCACTGGCATGGCCGGAACGTCCTTAGAACTGCACTGCACTCTGAGTCTCCTGTCTAACCTTCCTTCTTGCCCTCTCCTCCACAGAGGTTAGACCTGCATCACAGCCCGACCCTCTCCCCACCTCCTCCAGCTTCCACACCATTTTCCCCCTCAGGTCTTTTCCCTTAAGTCCCTTGGTGTCTAAACTCATCTTGGCATCTACTACTTGGAAGACCTAACTAACACAAAAGCTATTGCTGTTGTGTATAAAACTTGGTTCTGAGCTTTCTGGCAATCAAAGGATAAATATTGTCTAATTGTGTGGTAGTCATTAGTGCTCTTTATCAAATACTTCCAGTTTCCCCACTTCTGGGCGCATTGGCCAGATTGCTTCCTTGAAGTATAACAATAAAGCAAAACTGAAGGAACGAAACAGCAGAAACACACGGACTCCAAGAACAGACTACCGGTTACCAAAGGGAAGGGGTTGGAGAGGGTAGGTGGGGATGCAGGGAGAAGGAGATTAAGGATCATTATGATTAGCACACATAATGTAGGGGGGTCTTGGGGAAGGCAGTATAGCACAGAGAAGAAAAGTAGTGTCTCTACAGCATCTTACTACGCTGATGGATAGTGACTGCAATGGGGTGTGGGGGGGACTTGATAATATATGTGAATGTTGTAACCACAATGTTGCTTATGTAAAACCTTCATAAGATTTTATATCAATGATACCTTAATAATAATAATAATAAAAGATTGCTTTCTTGAATTGAGTTTCTCTGAGTTAATAACATTTAAGGGATACTTTTAATAACTCTAACAAGGCCTCTCTTGACTGATATATATTGGCTCTTTTTATCTAACTGAGTGTTTGCCAGTAGTGGTGCTTTTGACATTTTGGATCAGTTAATTCTTTGCTTTGGGAGACAGCACTTCACATTGCAGGTTGTTCAGAGGCACCTTTGGACCCTACCGACTAGATGCCAATAACACTCCCACAGTTACAACCAAAAATGGCTCCCGATATTGCCATATATCACCTAGGAAGCAAAATCACTGCCTGGCAAGAACCACTCGTGTAAACTTTTCTTCAAAAAGAGAGCAAGTCTAACATGGAATCAAAATACTCAATTAAAACCATAGAAGGTAGAAAAAAGAAGGAAGAAAAGAAATAACAGGTACAATAGAAAACAGTTACAAGCATAGTGGATATTAGTCCAATGATGTCAATAATCACTTTAAATGTGAATTGTCTCAAAAGAATGAGAGAACAAGCCACAGACTGGGAGAAAATATCTGGTAACTCTGTATTTTCTGCTCAGTTCTGCTGTAGGCCTAAAAAATAAAAATTTTAAATAGTTTAAGAACATGAATGGTCTAAGTACACAATTTAAAAGACAGAGATTGTCTGGAAGAGCAAGAAAAAAAAACACTTAGCTAACGTCATACGTAATAGTGAAAAACTGGATGCTTTTCTCCTAAAATTGTCTTCTCTCACTATTCTTATTCGACACTTTAAGAATCCTAAGTACGACAATAAGACAAGAAAAGGAAGTAAAAGGTATGCAGATTGGGAAGGAGTTACAGATGACATGATTGCCTACATAGAAAATCCCAGAACAATCTGGAGCTAATAAACAAGTATGTTAAAGTGGCAGTTCATAATGAGATAAATAAATGATTGAATAAGTAAATAAGGGAAAAGTGGTAAATCTCCTACGCAGAATTCCAAAGAATTTATGTTAAAGCCCTAAATCCTGGTACTTGTGACTGTGGCTTATTTGGAAATGGGGTCTTTGCAGATGGAGTCCAGTTAAGATACAGTCATTAGGGTGGGCCCCAATCCAATATAACTGGTATTTTTATAAGAACAGGAGAAGGACGCAAAGACAACAGGGGGAGGACATTTGGTGCCGATGGAGGCAGACATTGGAGCAATGCCCCTACAGCAAACGAACACCCAGGGCTGCTGGCAGCACCAGAAGCCAGGAGAGAGGCACAGACCAGATTGTCCCCTAGGACCGTCAGAGAGAACATGGCCCTGCTGACACCTTGGCTTCAGACTCAAGCCTCCAGAACTGAGAGAATAAATCTCTGTCATTTTAAGCTACCATTTGTAGTACTTTGTTACGTGACCCAGGGAGACTGGTACCCTTGAGGAGCGGGCACATAGCTCCCCATTCCCTTAAGTGTGTATTGGGCACAGTGACTTCCTCCCAAAGAGTAGAGTATGGAAAGCAGAAAAAGAGTAACTTCTCAGGAAAGAAAGCTGACTACTCCAGCCGGTGGTTAAAGTTGGTATCAACAGTGATAAGCCATGTTGATAGTGTGTACCTTGATGTGATGTCATGAATATGGGACTCTATCTCTGTGGTCTTCCTCCTGAAAACCTGTAGCCCCAGTCTAGTCATGAGAAAAACATCACAAAAATTCCAATAGAAGAGCATTGTACAAAAGGGACTTGTACTCTTTGTGAAATTGTCAAGGCCATAGGAATCAAGGGAAGTCAGAGAAACTCTCAAAGCCAAGAGCTGCCTAAGGAGACATGATAACTCAATGTGATGTGGTGTCCTGATGGGGTCCTGGGTCAGAAAAAGCACATTAGATAAGAATTAAGGAAATCTGGATAAGGCATGGACTTTAGTTAATGATTATTTATCAATATTGCTTCATTAACTGGAACATATGTATCATACTGACATATGATATTGATAATAAAGGAAACTGGTTGTGGAGTGTATGGGGGGCTCTCTGTACTATTGCCTCAATTTTTATATGTCTAAAACTGATCTAAAAATTAAAATCTATTTTAAATGTTTTAAAAGATGACAAAACACCAATGCAGCAAAGATGTCAATATTCTCCCCAAAATGCTATAAAACCTAACAGAATTTTTAAAAAAAGAGATCAAGTTTGTTCTGGTACTTACTCTAAGAAAATTTGCCACAGGATCTCTGCACTAGTACTGGCTGTCCCTGTGAAAGACCTTGTGTCTCCTATTGAAGTTTTGTGCTCTTTGTGGTGGGGTTATTGCCTGTGTGAATGCCTCACTTGGTGACCACAGATGAAAGCTCAGAACCAGCTAAACAGTCTGGCCAGGTGAGCCCTTCAGGGCTATGCAGAGATAGTAATAATCCTGGCTAGCACATATGACTATATAAGCATTTTAATTACAAAAATATCCTTATTATTATACTTCCATGGGCAGGGGAGATACCATGATCACAAGGGTGTTTTCCTAGAGCAAATCTTATCCATTGCACTCTGGATGGATTTCTCCAAATATGGGAAACTTGACTACATAATTCATGGTACTGGGGAACGGCATTTGCAATTTTCCCCTGGCAAAAAAAAAACAAACCTCCTTATTGGGTAAAGACTATTATTTCTCCACATTACATTATGGAAACTGAGGCACAAAGAAATTTAATAACTTGCCCAAATCATATGACAAGTAAATAACCTAGGTGGTTTTTGAGCCCAAACCAGGTAGCTCCAGATTCTAAATCTAGACACTGTAGCATATTGTGGAAAGCCAGATTGTAACAGTAGTTCATGAGGCTTTATGAAATGAGGGGAAGAGGGAGGCTGGAGGGATGTTTTATGCAAGTCAAGGCAAAGATGTAATGAACTGATAAATTATCCCAACCCCATGAGTTAGTGCCTTTGTAAAGGAAGCATAGCACAGAGATTAAAAATGAGGGCCCTATAGGAGGGTAGATAGCAAAGAAGAATTAAGGTTGCTGGTGGAATTAAGGCAACTATTTACCTGACCTTCAGACAGGGAGATTGTGCTGAGTTATACGGGAGGCCCATCGGAATCACAAGGATCTTTAAAAGTAGGTGAGTGATACAGAGGAGAGATTCACTCAGAATCAGAGGAGATGTGACAATAGAAGCAAGATCAGGGTGCTACCACAGAGAAGAACTCGACCCACCATTGCTGGCTTTGAAGCTGGAAGGTGACCACGAGCCGAGGAATGCAGGCAGCCTCTACAAGCTGGAAAAGGTAAGGAAACCGATTTTTCCCTAGAGCCTCTGCCTAGCCCACACCTTGATTTCAGTCCAGTAACACCTGATTTGAACGTCTGACCTTCAGAACTTTAAGATAATAAATGTATGTTGTCATAAGCCACTAAGTTTACAGTGTTCTGTTATAGGAACAATAGAAAACTAATACACCTTCTCTGTGCCTTTCCTCACTTATAAAATGGAGGAAATAAAACTCTCATAAGGCTATTACTATGATTAAAGGAGAAAATACCGGTAGAACCTTAGAAGAGTGCCAGGACACAATAAGTTACTCAAGAAATGCTAGAAAAATAACAATAAACAAATACAACTGAGGGAAGGAATCACACGGATGCTAAAAACATTAAGCAAACTGTTGTTGAGGAACAGGATGTTAGAATGGTGACCAAGCGTTGCCACGTAGTTTACATACTAATTGCAAAAGGGGGAAGTGCCTTCGCATTGGGGAAATCTGGCGACCATCACCTGAAGTCAGTCTTTAAACATAACATCCCCAAAGATGGGGTAACCTGACACTGAGGGCCCTTCTGAGAGCATGTGACATAAAGTACAACGTCACCTTTGGAATATTCCTTATCAGAAATGTTAACCTGAATCTAATCAATCTATAGAACTGACTTTCAGTTTGCAGGAAATACAAGGAATAAAGGAAGTTAAATAACAACATGAAGAAACATTGAGACAAATCCTGAATGTAGGGACATTCTCTATCTTTTCTTGTCTCTTAAAAATTCCTCATCTTGAAATAAAGCGTGTTGTGAGGCAGTGATTCTCTACTCCACACAGTCATTTAGGGACCCAGGACTCTCCCATCTGTGATGCTGCCATCACTAACACAGCTCCTATGAGGAAGGGGAAGGAGCACGCAGGATCTTGCAGGACAGCTTTGGACAGGCGCCACTTGAAGTGGTGTGCATCAGCTTCCACTTGCGTTTCTTTTGGCCATGACTTCACCTGTCCTCTCCCTAATTGCAAGAGGGCTGGAAAATGTAACTGGAAGCTTGGGAAGGAAAGGTAAGGGGTTTAGTGAGCACCTAACCGATCTCACCACACACATACCACCCCTTACCCCTCCAGTACTGCCAGTCTCAGCATGGCCCCTGCCAGGCAATTCTGAGCCATGCACACCCTCAGTCCCGTAGTATTCCTCCGTCTCAGATGATCCCACACTCCAGTGTCCTCCTTTCTCCCTTCATCCCCCACAGCCGGTCAATCACCAATACCAATGTCTCCAAGCTTATGTATCTCTAAATAGCCATCACTTCTCAATTGTAATGCCAAAGCTTAGCACATCAGCCTCCCATCCGGCCTCCCTTCATGCAAGCCTCCTGCTCCCAGGGAGTTTTTAATCTGGCATAAGGCTGCAGGTGAGCAAATAAATAAACAGACAAGATAACCTAAGATGACAGGTCCTATGAAAGAACCAGAGGCTGAAAGGGTAAAGAATTACTATTTGGAATA
This sequence comes from Smutsia gigantea, assembly GCA_032199065.1. Taxonomy (NCBI): domain Eukaryota; kingdom Metazoa; phylum Chordata; class Mammalia; order Pholidota; family Manidae; genus Smutsia; species Smutsia gigantea. The sequence continues at coordinate 34,350 of JAVSCE010003368.1, read as the reverse complement.
GGGAGGAGGAGCTAATTTATACAGAGCAGTCAGTGAAGATCCCACTGAGGAGGAAGCTGCAGCAGACAGCATAACCCAGAGCTCTCCAGAACATCAATAGTCCCATTTCTGTGTGCTGTGGCAGAACCGTCACTCCCCCTTCCAGTGGTAGAGTCTGTGTTTCCTCCACTTGAACTTAGACAGGTCTTTTGACTTGCTGAACTAATAATAAAGTAAACAGAAGTGATGCTCTGTCACTTCTGAGGCTAGGTCATGAAAGACAACACAGCTTCCACCCTTGAGTCTCTTGAGACGTTTTCCTAAGAACCCAGCTACATGCACAACCGGGGCCCCCAGGCTTCAGCCGTGGCTTAGCTCACAGATGACTCCAGCACCAGCTTGCCAGCCATGTGAGGAAATTTTCTTGGAAGCAGGTCCTTAGCTCTCAGATGATTTACTCCAGCTGATGCCGCATGGAGCAAAAGTGCTTCTTCCGCATCCAGGCCTGCCCATATGAGAGGCATACAGGCAAAACAGAGGAGGGCTAAGCCCCGAGTTTCAGAAGGTTTTATTGTGGAGCAATAGCCCTGAGCTGAGGCCTAAATGCTAAGGAGCCAGCCATGAGGAAATCTTCACAGAGCATTTTATGCATTGCCAGCAACAAAACCCATGACAGGAAAAAGCTTGGCTCGCTGGAATAACAGACAAGGCCACGTGGCTGAGGGGCAGTAAGTAAGTGAGACATGTGACTGGGGAAGAAGGCTGGAGCCGCATTACGCTGAGCCTTGGCAGATTATGAGCTTGTCCTTGAAAGACGGCTCTGGCTGCTGTGGGGAGAGTGGTCTGTAACATGACAGGCGTGGAAGCATGGAGGCAGGTTCGCAGACCACAGCAGACGGCCCAGATGAACACAACTGTCATTTGGTGGTGGAGAGGAGATAGATTCTGGGCATATTTGTAGGGGCAATAGGGCTTGCTTGCTGAGAGCTACAATGAGGAGGAATGAGAGAAAAGGAAGAACAAAGGCAAACTTCTCAGTTTTTCTCTCCCAGCTGGTTAATGACGGTGCTTCTGGCTGGGTGTGGAGGGTGGGGAGGAGCAGGGCCCTTCTGGGGCAAACTTCCCTTTTACTCAGGATGTCCGGTTTCAACGTGGTTATAGAAAGAATTATAGCTGGCTAAATAATTTTCACTAGGCAGTTATGGGCAGGAGGCTTCCAGGTCTGGTGTAAGTGGGGATTCTGATAACACCTGCCCTTCCTGAAGAATTCCTTTTTTTTTTTTTATAATTTATTTTGGTATCATTAATCTATAATTACATGTGCAATATTATGGTTATTAAACTACCCCCTTCATCAGGTCCCCCCCACCAACCCCATTACAGTCACTGTCCATCAGCGTAGTGAGATGCTATAGAATCACTACTTGTCTTCTCTGAGTTGTACAGCGCTCCCCATGCACCCCCAACCTTATGTCTGCTAATGGTAATACCGCTTTTTCCCTCTTATCCTTCCCTTCCCACGCATCTTCCCCAGTCCCTTTCCCTTTGGTAACTGTTAGTCCATTCTTGGGTTTTGTGAGTCTGCTGCTGTTTTGTTCCTTCAGTTTTTTTCTTTGTTCTTATACTCCACATATGAGTGAAATCATTTGATACTTGTCTTTTTCTGCTTGGCTTGTTTCACTGAGCATAATACCCTCTAGCTCCATCCATGTTGTTGCAAATGGTAGGATTTGTTTTCTTCTTATGGCTTAATAATATTCCATTGTGTTTATGTACCACATCTTCTTTATCTATTCATCTACTGATGGACACTTAGGTTGCTTCCATTTCTTGGCTATCGTAAATAGTGCTGCGATAAACATAGGGGTGCATATGTCTTTTTCAAACTGGGCTGCTGCATTCTTAGGGTAAATTCCTAGGAGAGGAATTCCTGGGTCAAATGGTATTTCTATTTTGAGTTTTTTGAGGAACCTCCATACTGCTTTCCACAATGGTTGAACTAATTTGCAGTCCCACCAGCAGTGTAGGAGGGTTCCCTTTTCTCCACATCCTCGCCAACATTTGTTGTTGTTTGTGTTTTGGATGTTGGCCATCCTCACTGGTGTGAGGTGATATCTCATTGTGGTTTTAATCTGCATTTCTCTGATGATTAGCGATGTGGAGCATCTTTTCATGTGCCTGTTGGCCATCTGAATTTCTTCTTTGGAGAAGTGTCTATTCATATCCTCTGCCTTTTTCTTTTTCTTTTTCTTTTTTTTTAATTTAATTTATTTTATTATCATTAATTTACAATTACATGTGCAATATTACGATTATTAAACTACCCCTTCATCAGGTCCCCCCCACCAACCCCATTGCAGGCACTGTCCATCAGCGTAGTGAGATGCTATAGAATCACTACTTGTCTTCTTTGAGTTGTACTGCCCTCCCCGTGCCCCCCCAACATTACATCTGCTAATCGTAATGCCCCTTTTTCCCTCTTATCCCTCCCTTCCTGCCCATTTTCCCCAGTCCCTTTCCCTTTGGTAACTATTAGTCCGTTCTTGGCTTCTGTGAGTCTGCTGCTGTTTTGTTCCTTCAGTTTTTTTCTTTGTTCTTATACTCCACATATGAGTGAAATCATTTGATACTTGTCTTTTTCGGCTTGGCTTATTTCACTGAGCATAATACCCTCTAGCTCCATCCATGTTGTTGCAAATGGTAGGATTTGTTTTCTTCTTATGGCTGAATAATATTCCATTGTGTATATGTACCACATCTTCTTTATCCATTCATCTACTGATGGACACTTAGGTTGCTTCCATTTCTTGGCTATTGTAAATAGTGCTGCAATAAACATAGGGGTGCATCTGTCCTTTTCAAATTGGGCTGCTGCATTCTTAGGGTAAATTCCTAGGAGTGGAATTCCTGGGTCAAATGGTATTTCTATTTTGAGTTTTTTGAGGAACCTCCATACTGCTTTCCACAATGGTTGAACTAATTTGCAGTCCCACCAGCAGTGTAGGAGGGTTCCCTTTTCTCCACATCCTCGCCAACATTTGTTGTTGTTTGTGTTTTGGATGTTGGCCATCCTCACTGGTGTGAGGTGATATCTCATTGTGGTTTTAATCTGCATTTCTCTGATGATTAGCGATGTGGAGCATCTTTTCATGTGCCTGTTTGCCATCTGAATTTCTTCTTTGGAGAAGTGTCTATTCATGTCCTCTGCCCACTTCTTAATTGGATTATTTGCTTTCTGTTTGTTAAGGTGCATGAGTTCTTTATATATTTTGGATGTCAACCCTAGGAATTCCTTTCTATGTAGTTGTTTGCCTGTATAGCTTTAAGAGCCTCCATGCAGGGTGTGGCTGGTACAATTGCTATGGCAAAGATCCCAGCTGGAAGCTAAAACACACCCAGAGGAGGAAATTGAACTCAACGTGTAGGGGACCCAGCCAAACACTTTCCCCAAACAGTACTCCTTTAGCCAGGCTGGAGAAGAGCCCCTGGGTGACCAGAATGAGGGAACCAGGTCACAGGTGCTTCCTAAAAGAATGGCTAAAAAGACTTCGGGGAAAGAACTGTGAGCTCCTGGAAGAACTCTCAAAGCAGACCGAATACCTAGGCTGTTGGAAGAAGCTACTGGATCTCTTACAGGAAGAGGGAGGAGGTGGCATGAGGTGGCCCAGGATCCGAGGCCAGGCCACACTTAGATGCCTTCCTTAACTTCTGTACCTTCAGCCCTAGTTCAGTGCACTCAATTCCCTCCTTCCATAGGTTGTCCCACTCCCAAAGTGCAGAAGGAAGCTGTTTTCCTGACCTGGTCTTCAGCAAAGGTCATTCAGGCTTCTTGAAGATCACCTGACATGATCTTGGGGTGGACTGGTCAGCAGAGGGAAGCAGGCGTCCAGCCAGGTTCTATATGGAAAAAGAATGGGCAACCTCAACTGCAGGGCCAGGGCCCTCGGTGACCTGGACTGCCTTTGCTAATTCCCACTCTGAGTTCCAATGCTGCCGACTCCTCTCTCCTGTATTTTTCATGTTTGCTCCGACTGTTTTTCGCCACAGGCCCACAGTACTTGTTGCCCAAATACTACCTTTTCCCACTGTCTCCCTAAAATATGGCAAGGGGGCCTCAAGTCTAGCCATGAGCCACCAAAGAGCCCAATGAGAACCCATACCTGGGAAATGCTTCATTTATTCATTCAATAATTATTTACTGAGCTCCTACCATGTGTGATCATTAAGGAGGCTACTGCAGTAACCCAAGTGAGGTGATGGAGACTTGGACTGGTATGGTAACAGTGGAGATAATGAAAAGTGATTAGATCGTGGATATAGTTTGCAATGTACAGCCAACAGGATTTCCTGATGGGTTGGATTCGAAGTGTGAGAGAAGAAAGAAAAAAAGGGTGCTTCCAAGTTTTTGGCCTAAGCATTTAGAAGGGTGGTGTTGCCATTTTCTGAGATAGGAAAGACTGCAAGACCACTAAGTTGAAAGAACTAAATCAAGAGCTTGATTTGGGGAATAGTAAGTTTGAGATGCTTATTTACACATTTCAGTGGTGAATATTTAGTTAGCAGTCTATTGTTCCTGAGAAAGGTCCACACTGGAGATCAAAATTTTCAAAACCTTACCCTGCCTTTCTCTGCTCATAAGCAAAAACGAAACACAACTCAGAGACAGCCTGCAGAATTTCAGCCAATAAATAAAATAAAGGATAAGACTAAGCAAGATTCTAGAAATGGCATGGCCTAACAGAGTTGGAGAGCAACCTCTCTCAGAAACTAAATGAGATAAAGAATCTAGTATACTTCAGCACTTCTAAGCCCTCTAACATATGGGCACCATTGCTGTAAGTGTCTGCAGTGGTCCCCTGGCCCATAGAGACTGATGTGGAAACAATCTTACCCACCTAAAATAGAATGGACCAATGGCATTTCTAGCTCCCTTCCCTCCCAAGGTCAATATCACTATTAAAAACCAAATACCCAAGGGGGCTCAAGATGGCGGCGAGAGCAGGGCGGCGGAAATCTCCTCCCAAAACCATATATATTTTTGAAAATACAACAAATACAACTAATCCTAAAAGAGAGAACAGAAGATACAGTACAACAGCCAGGCCACATCTACATCTGCAAGAACTCAGCACCTCACGAAGGGGATAAGATAAGAAGCCATAACCTGGTGGGACCCGAGCACTCCCCCCACCCCAGCTCACTGGTTGGAGGAAAAGAATCAGAGTAGGGAGGTAGTGGAAGCACGGGACTGCTAAATAACCAGCCCTAGTGATCTGCACCGGGAGCACAGAAGCACATCGCATGGTGTACTGTATATTAGAGAAACAGAAGGGCAGGATCCCAGATGGAGACTGCAAGCAGGTCCCCACAGCCAGCTCCCCTAGAACAAAAGAAAAGCGGGTGCTCTTTAAAAGTCTTGAAGGGACAAGGGCCCAACAGCTGAACAAAATCGTCCCAGCACACTCAGCCCAGCTGGCCGAGAATCTTGAGGAATTTTGGGCCCCCTAAGCGCCTGCTGGGTAAAGCAGCCCCAAATTCTCACGGCGATAAGAAGCCTGCCATTCATTCCCCCCGTCCGGTGCTGCAAATGGACCAGATGACCGGCCACAGCCAGAGAGCAGCCAGAGAGCAGCCCCACACACAGGAACCACACAGAGTCTCCTCCCAGCATGCGGATAACCAGGACGGGCAGCAGAAGCTGGAGCAAGGTCCGGAGGTGCGAAGGGGCCTGTCCTGGCAGTAGAACGCACCCAGCGTGGTTGCGACCCCCCACATTGTTCCAGGCTATCCTTCTCACGGCAACTCAGGGGATTATACCAGAGACTGTCTCCAGGAGTGCGGCTAACCAACACAGGCTGCGGAATCCAGAGCAAGGTCCAGAAGGTGCGAAGGGAACTGTCCTTGCAGTAGAACGCACCTGGCATGGCTGCAACTCACTGCAGTGCTCAAGGATAGCCTGAGGGCAGCCCTGCCCACTGCAGCTCAGGGGATTATCCCAGAGACTGCCTCCCAGTGTACGGTTAACCGGCACCGGCTGTGGAAAAGGGCAAGGCAAACAACAAGCAGAAAGGAACTTTGTTCTCAAAGCTGACACACGTGTCACCTGCCTGCGACCACTTCTATCGCCATGAAAAGACAGAAGAATCTGGTCCAGTCAAAAATCACTCAGACAACTCAGAGAGAGGGCCTGGTGGGATAGATTTAAACAATCTTCCTGAAAAAGAACTCAAAACAAAAGTGATAACCATGCTGATGGACCTACAGAGAAATATGGAAGAACTAAGGGATGAAGTGAGGAGGGACATTACAGAAATAAAACAATCGATTGATGGGCTTAAGACCAGACTGGATGAGGTGCAAGAGACTGTTAATGGAATAGAAATCAGAGAACAGGAATACAGAGAAGCTGAGGCAGACAGAGATAAAAAGATACCTAGGAATGAAAGAATATTAAGAGAACTGTGTGACCAATCCAAATGGAACAATATTCGCATTATAGGGGTACCAGAAGAAGAAGAGAGAGAAAAAGGGATAGAAAGTGTCTTTGAAGAAATAATTACTGAAAACTTCCCCAAGCTGGGGAAGGAAATTGTTTCTCAGACTATGGAAGCCCACAGATCTCCCAATACAAGGGATCCAAGGAGGACAACACCAAGACACATAATAATTAAAATGGCAAAGATCAAAGACAAGGACAGAGTATTAAAGGCAGCCACAGAGAGAAAAAAAGATAACCTACAAAGGAACACCCATAAGGCTATCACCAGACTTCTCAAAAGAAACCTTACAGGCCAGAAGAGAATGGCATGATACATTTAACACAATGAAACAGAAGGGCCTTGAACCAAGAATACTGCATCCAGCACGATTATCATTTAAATTTGAGGGAGGGATTAAACAATTCCCAGAGAAGCAAAAGTTGAGGGAATTTGACTCTCACAAACCACCTCTACAAGATATCTTAAAGGGACTGCTCTAGATGGAAGCACTCCTAAGACTAAATAGATGGCACCAGAGAAAATAAAATCACAGCAAAGAAAGCAGACCATCCAAATACTAACTAAAGGCAAAAAGTAAAATCAACTATTCACAAAAACAGTCAAAGGAAACGTAAAAGAGTACACAATAAAACACCTAGTATATAAAGAATGGAGGAGGAAGAATAAGAAGGAAGAGAAATAAAGAATCATCAGACTGTGTTTATAATAGCTTACAAGAGAGTTAAGTTAGACTGTTAGATAGTAAAGAAGCTACCCTTGAACCTTTGGTAACCACAAATCTAAAGCCAACAATGGCAAAAAGTACATCTCTATCAACAATCACCCTAAATGTAAATGGACGGAATGTACCGATCAAAAGACACAGAGTAATAGAATGGATAAAAAAACAAGACCCATCTATATGCTTCTTACAAGACCCTCATCTCAAACCCAAAGATATACACAGACTAAAGGTGAAGGGGTGGAAAAAGATATTTCATGAAAACAACAAGGAGAAAAAAGCAGGTGTTGCAGTACTTGTATCAGACAAAATAGACTTCAAAATGAAGAAAGTAGCAAGAGATACAGAAGGACATTACATAATGACAAAGAGGTCAGTCCAACAAGAGGATATAATCATTATAAATATATATGGACCCAACACAGGAGCACTGACATATGTGAAACAAATACTAACAGAATTAAAGGAGGAAATAGAAAGCAATGCATTCATTTTAGGAGACTTCAACACAACACTCACTCCAAAGGACAGATCAACCAGACAGAAAATAAGAAAAGACACAGAGACACTGAACACCACACTAGAATACATGGACCTAACAGACATCTACAGAACTCTACACTCAAAAGCAGCAGGATACACATTCTTCTCAAGTGCACATGGAACACACTCAAAAGCAGCAGGATACACATTCTTCTCAAGTGCACATGGAACACTTTCCAGAATAGACCACATACTAGGCCACAAAAAGAACCTCAGTAATTTCAAAAATGTAGAAATTCTACCAACCAACTTCTCAAATCACAAAGGTATAAAACTAGAAATAAATGGTACAAAGAAAACAAAAAGGCTCACAAATACATGGAGGCTTAACAACATGCTCCTAAATAATCAATGGGTCAACGACCAACTAAAACAGAGATCAAAAAATATATGGAGACAAATGACAACAACAACACAAAGCCACAAATTCTGTGGGACGCAGCAAAGGCAGTTCTAAGAGGAAAGTATATTGCAATCCAGGCCTATTTAAAGAAGGAAGAACATTCCCAAATGAATAGTCTAAAGACACAATTACTGAAATTGGAAAAAGAAGAACAAATGAGGCCCAAAGTCACCAGAAGGAGGGACATAATAAAGATTAGAGAAGAAATAAATAAAATTGAGAAGAATAAAACAATAGAAAAAATCAATAAAACCAAGAGCTGGTTCTTTGAAAAAATAAACAAAATAGATAAACCCCTAGCCAGACTCATTAAGAGAAAAAGAGAATCTACACACATAAACACAATCAGAAATGAGAAAGGAAAAATCACGACGGACCCCACAGAAATACAAACAATCATAAGAGAATATTATGAGAATCTATATGCTAACAAGCTGGAAAACATAGAAGAAATGGACAACTTCTTAGAAAAATACAACCTTCCAAGACTGACCAAACAAGAAACAGAAAAACTAAACAGACCAATCACCAGTGACGAAATCGAATTGGTAATCAAAAAACTACCCAAGAACAAAACCCCTGGGCCTGATGGATTCACCTCTGAATTCTACCAAACATAGAGAAGAAATAACAACCATTCTCCTTAAAGTTCCCCCAAAAATAGAAGAGGAGGGAATACTTCCAAACTCATTCTATGAAGCCAGCATCACTCTAATACCAAAACCGGGCAAAGACCTCACCAAAAAAGAAAATTACAGACCAATATCCCTCATGAATATACATGCAAAAATACTGAACAATATATTAGCAAACCGAATTCAAAAATGTATCAAGAGGATCATACGCCATATCCAAGTGGGATTCATCTCAGGGATGCAAGGATAGTACAGCATTCGAAAATCCATCAACATCATCCACCACATCAACAAAAATAAGAACAAACACCACATGATCATCTCCATAGATGCCGAAAAAGCACCTGACAAAATTCAACATCCATTCATGATAAAACTGTCAACAAGAGGGACTTCCGGGAAGATGGCGGTGTGAGCAGGGTGGCAGAAATCTCCTCCCAACACTATATTTATCTACGAAAACACAGAAAATACATCTATTCCTAAAAGAGAGACGAGAATACACAGGAAAGCGCACAGCGTGCAGCTACACCCGAGAGGACTCGGCACCCCAAGAGGCGGTCTTAAAGAGCCCAGCTGACATACGTGGCAACTATCAGTGACCAATTATATAGCCATGAAAAGACAGAGGAATATGGTTCAGACCAAAAATCAACCAGACAACCCCAGAGAGGGAGTCTGAAGGGATGGAAATGCACAGCCTCCCTGAAAAAGAATTCAGAATAAAAGTCATAACCATGCTGATGGACCCACAGAGAAATGTGCAAGAGCTGAGGGAGGAAGTGAGGGAACTGAGGAAAGACAATACAGAAATCAGACAAGCGATCGACGGGCTTAACAGCAGAATGGATGAGATGCAAGAGACTGTTAATGGAATAGAAAACAGAGAACAGGAGTACAGAGCAGCTGAGGCAGAGAGAGAGATAAAAGGATTTCTAGGAATGAAAGAATATTAAGAGAACTGTGTGACCAATCCAAACGGAACAATATTCGCATTATAGGAGTACCAGAGGAAGAAGAGAGAGAGAAAGGGATAGAAAGTGTCTTTGAAGAAATAATTGCTGAAAACTTTCCCTCGCTGGGAAAGGAAGTAGTCTCGCAGTCCCCCGAAGCTCACAGATCTCCCAACACAAGGGACCCAAGGAAGACAACACCAAGACACATAATAATTAAGACGGCAAAGATCAAAGATAAAGACAGGGTATTAAAGGCAGCTAGAGAGAGAAAAAAGGTCACCTACAAAGGAAAACCCATCAGACTGTCATCAGACTTCTCAACAGAAACCTTACAGGCCAGAAGAGAATGGCATGATATATTTAACGTTATGAAACAGAAGGGCCTCGAACCAAGAATATTGTATCCAGCACGATTATCATTTAAATATGATGGAGGGATTAAACAATTTCCAGAAAAACGAAAGTTAAGACAGTTTGCCTCTCATAAACCACCACTACAGGATATTTTAAATGGACTGCTCTAGATGGAAGCACACCTAAGGCTAAAAAGATGTCACCAGAGAAAAAAAAAATCATAGGAAAGAAAGCAGACCATCCAAACACCAACTAAAGGCAAAGCATAAAACACCTATTATAGAAAGAATGGAGGAAGAGGAATAAGAAGGGAGAGAAAGAAGAAACATCAGACTGTGTTTACAATAACTTAACAAGAAAGTTAAGTTAGATTGTTAGATAGTAAAGAAGCAACCCTTGAACCGTTGGTAACCATGAATCTAAAGCCAGCAATGGCAATAAGTACATACCTATCAATAATCACCCTAAATGTAAATGGACTGAAAGCACCAATCAAAAGACACAGAGTAACAGAATGGATAAAAAAGCAAGACCCATCTATATGCTGCCTACAAGAAACTCACCTAAAATCCAAGATATACACACAGACTAAAAGTGAAGGGATGGAAAAAGATATTTCATGCAAACAACAAACAGAAAAGCAGGTGTGGCAGTACTTGCTTATCAGACAAAATAGACACTAAAACAGAAAAAGCAAAGAGATAAAGAAGGACATTACATAATGATAAAGGGGTCAGTCCAACAAGAAGATATAACCATTATAAATATATATGCACCCAACACAGGAGCGCCAGCATATGTGAAACAAATACTAACAAATTAAAGGAGGAAATAGACAGCAATGCATTCATCTTAGGAGACTTCAACACACCACTCACTCCAGAGGACAGATCAACCAGACAGAAAATAAGTAAAGACACAGAGGCACTGAACAACACACTAGAACAGATGGATCTAACAGACATCTACAGAACTCTGCACCCAAAAGCAGCAGGATACACATTCTTCTCAAGTGCACATGGAACATTTTTCCAGAATAGACCACATACTTGGCCACAAAAAGAACCTCAGTAAATTCAAAAATATTGAAATCCTACCAACCAACTTCTCAGATCTGGGTATAAGGCAGAAATGAATTTTGAAAGAAATCAAAAGGCTCACAAATACGTGGAGACTTAACAACACTCTCTAATTAATCAATGGATTAACGACCAAATCAAAACAGAAATCAAAGAATATATGGAGACCTTGACAACAACAACACAAAGCCACAACTTCTGGGAGCGCCAAGCAAAGGCAGTTCTAAGAAGGAGATATGTGCAATCCAGGCTATTTAAAAGGAAGAACATTATGAATGAATCTAAAGACACAGTACTGAAATTGGAAAAAGAAGAACAAATGAGGCCCAAAGTCACCAGAAGGAGGGACATAATAAAAGATTAGAAGAAATAAATAAAATTGAGAAGAATAAAACAACAGAAAAAATCAATGAAACCAAGAGCTGGTTCTTTGAAAAATAAACAAAATAGATAAACCCCTAGCCAGACTCATTAAGAGGAAAAGAGAATCTACACACATAAACACAATCAGAAATGAGAAAGGAAAAATCACGACAGACCCCACAGAAATACAAAGAATCATAAGAAAATATTATGAGAATCTATATGCTAACAAGCTGGAAAACATAGAAGAAATGGACAACTTCTTAGAAAAATACAACCTTCCAAGACTGACCAAGCAAGAAACAGAAAAACTAAAACAGACCAATCACCAGCGACGAAATCGAATTGGTAATCAAAAAACTACCCAAGAACAAAAACCCCGGGCCTGATGGATTCACCTCTGAATTCTACCAGACATATAGAGAAGAAATAACACCAATTCTCCTTAAAGTTTTCCAAAAAATAGAAGAGGAGGGAGTACTTCCAAACTCATTCTATGAAGCCAGCATCACTCTAATACCAAAACCGGGCAAAGACCTCACCAAAAAAGAAAATTACAGACCAATATCCCCGATGAACGTAGATGCAAAATACTCAACAAAATATTAGCAAACCGAATTCAAAAATACATCAAGAGGATCATACACCATGATCAAGTGGGATTCATCCCAGGGATGCAAGGATGGTACAACATTCGAAAATCCATCAACATCATCCACCACATCAACAAAAAGAAGAACAAAAACCACATGATCATCTCCATAGATGCTGAAAAAGCATTTGACAAATTCAGCATCCATTCATGATTAAAACTCTCAACAAAATGGGTATAGAGGGCAAGTACCTCAACATCATAAAGGCCATATATGACAAACCCACAGCTAACATCATACTTAACAGCGAGAAGCTGAAAGCTTTTCATCTAAGATCAGAACAAGACAGGAATGCCCACTCTCTCCACTGTTATTCAACATAGTACTGGAGGTCCTGGCCACAGCAATCAGACAAAACAAAGACATACAAGGCATCCAGATTGGTAAAGAAGAAGTCAAATTGTCACTATTTGCAGATGACATGATACTGTACATAAAAAACCCTAAAGATTCCATTCCAAAACTACTAGAACTAATATCTGAATTCAGCAAAGTTGCAGGATACAAAATTAACACACAGAAATCTGTTGCTTTCCTATACACTAATGATGAACTAACAGAAAGAGAAATCAGAAAAACAATTCCATTCACAATTGCATCAAAAAGAATAAAATACCTAGGAATAAACTTAACGAAGGAAGTGAAAGACCTGTACTCTGAAAACTACAAGACACTCCAAAGAGAAATTAAAGAGGACACTAACAAATGGAAATGCATCCCATGCTCTTGGCTAGGAAGAATAAATATTGTCAAAATGGCTATACTACCTAAAACAAAATACAGATTCAATGCAATCCCTATCAAACTACCAACAGCTTTCTTCAATGAACTGGAACAAATAATTCTAAAATTCATATGGAACCACAAAAGACCCCGAAGAGCCAAATGAATCCTGAGAAGGTGGAATAAAACAGGGGGAATTACACTCCCTGACTTCAAGCTCTACTACAAAGCCACAGTAATCAAGACAATTTGGTATTGGCACAAAAACAGACCCACAGACCAGTGGAACAGAATAGAAAATCCAAACATTAACCCAAACATATACAGTCAATTAATATTTGATAAAAATGCCTTGGATATACAATGGGGAGATGACAGCCTCTTCAGCAGCTGGTGTTGGAAAAACTGGACAGCTACATGTAAGAAAATGAAACTGGACTACTGTCTAGCCCCATACACAAAGGTAAACTCAAGGTGGATCAAAGACCTGAATGTAAGTCATGAAACCATAAAACTCTTAGAAAAAAACATAGGCAAAAATCTCTTGGACATAAACATGAGCAACTTCTTCATGAACATATCTCCCGGGCAAGGGAAACAAAAGCAAAAATGAACAAGTGGGACTATATCAAGCTGAAAAGCTTCTGTACAGCAAAGGACACCATCAGTAGAACAAAAAGACATCCTACAGTATGGGAGAATATATTCATAAAAACGTATCTGATAAAGGGTTGACATCCAAAATATATAAAGAACTCATGCACCTTAACAAACAAAAGCAAATAATCCAATTAAGAAATGGGCAGAGGACATGAATAGACACTTCTCTAAAGAAGAAATTCAGATGGCCAACAGGCACATGAAAAGATGCTCCACATCGCTAATCATCAGAGAAATGCAGATTAAAACCACAATGAGATATCACCTCACACCAGTGAGGATGGCCAACATCCAAAACACAAACAACAACAAATGTTGGCGAGGATGTGGAGAAAAGGGAACCCTCCTACACTGCTGGTGGGACTGCAAATTAGTTCAACCATTGTGGAAAGCAGTATGGAGGTTCCTCAAAAAACTCAAAATAGAAATACCATTTGACCCAGGAATTCCACTCCTAGGAATTTACCCTAAGAATGCAGCAGCCCAATTTGAAAAGGACAGATGCACCCCTATGTTTATTGCAGCACTATTTACAATAGCCAAGAAATGGAAGCAACCTAAGTGTCCATCAGTAGATGAATGGATAAAGAAGATGTGGTACATATACACAAAGGAATATTATTCAGCCATAAGAAGAAAACAAATCCTACCATTTGCAAAAACATGGATGGAGCTAGAGGGTATTATGCTCAGTGAAATAAGCCAAGCCAAAAAAGACAAGTATCAAATGATTTCACTCATATGTGGAGTATAAGAACAAAGAAAAAATACTGAAGCAACAAAACAGCAGCAGACTCACAGAACCCAAGAACGGACTAATAGTTACCAAAGGGAAAGGGACTGGGGAAAATGGGCGGGAAGGGAAGGATAAGAGGGAAAAAGGGGCATTACGATTAGCAGATATAATGTTGGGGGGGCACGGGGAGGGCAGTACAACTCAGAGAAGACAAGTAGTGATTCTATAGCATCTCACTACGCTGATGGACAGTGACTGTAATGGGGTTGGTGGGGGGGACCTGATGAAGGGGTAGTTTAATAACCGTAATATTGCACATGTAATTGTAGATTAATGATAATAAAATTAATTATATTAAAAAAATTGTATAGTATTCAATCTGATCTGAGGGGAAGAGGGTCTCATTTATTAAGTACCTCACCAGATGGGATCAAATATTGGTATAGACACTTTGTGTATATCTTTTAATTTAATGGCTTCAGTTGATTTGGAACCACTCACCGAACCCTTTTCCCAGCCACAAACCTGAATCCTGTTCTCAGACTGAGATGCCTCCGTTCAGGGGCTGAACCCTACGTGTGCTGTGATGCCACTCTGCATTAGGCCATATGAGTAAGAGTAGAGCTCATTTGGGGCATCTTATTCCTACCACAGCAAACTTCTTAAAAGGTTTTGTGACTAACAAATGGGGTTCTCATCCTTTCTCTTGGTCTTAGTTTTCCTTTTAAAAGCTGAGACTTACAGTGGTCTCAACACTGAAGACCATAAATATGTTCTTCTGACATTGACTTGTGTAGGTGAACAATGGCACATCATTGCCCCAATCTCCTATAACAAGCTCTGACCTCTATCCAGGCTGACATTTCAGTTCACTCGGAGACCACTGTGAGTTTGAATCTGAAAGGAACAAGAAACACTCATGAGAAATCATTTTGTCCAAGCCCTTATATATGAAATGCAACCGTAATGCTTTCTTTATATTATATATAGTTGTTTCTTTGTAGCTTGGTAATTCATTTAATCATTTAAAAATTATTTATTGCCCACTTACTATGTGCCAGGTACTTTTATAGTTGCCAGGGATGAATTATTGGATAGATAACAACCCCTGCCCTTGTGGACCTTATATCCTAGTATTAGAGAAGAGACAAAAAGAATACACTATATAATTAAATCATATAGCATGTTAATATGTAATAAGCAGTATTGCCTATAAAAGTTATTACCATAGTGCCTGATACATAGTAGGTACACAAGAATCTTTTCTGAGACAGCCAATGTGACTTCTTCATATTAGGAAGCCATTGATGGGCCACATCTTGAAGAATAATGAGAAATTCACCAGGTACACAAGAGGGGCAGTATCTGGAGAAGGGAAGAGCAAAGTTAGAGGTTGGAGATCGGGGATACCCTTGGGAAATGGCTGAGATACCATTCCTAACAAACCTGTGTAACGCCTATGGGGAGAACATGTTGCTTTCAGGGCTGGCAGATGGAAGTCATGACAGGACCATGGAGAGCTCCATGGGCGGCCAACCTTGGAGGGGACCTTCTGAAGCAAGAGTGCCCTGACTGCTGACCAGCTGATTTGCTTAGTCAGCTCAACCCCAAACCAAAGTAACTCTATCCTAAATTCAGGCCAGGCTACTATCTGCATCTGAGTCTCAGAACTGGAAGGTAGTCTAGCCCTGCCTTACATTTCTTGCTATCGAAGTACCTGTCAGAATCTTGTAGCAATAAAATCTCTGGAACGATTATCTGAAGACCCAGGTTTGAAACCTAGCTCTGCCCCCAGTTGTCTGCATGGCTTTGGACAGGTTAGTTAGTCTTTATCTTTAAAGTGATGGTAGTGATAATTACAGTGGTATTGTGAAGACTAAGTAGGATGGAGCTAGCAAAGTACCTTGTGCAGTGCCCAGGACATAAAAGCTGGTTTGCAATATTCTGCTGAGGGTGAGTGAAATCTTTAGCAATGTTGGGGCCTCTCTGGAGGTAATGCACAGGATCTCAGGTGGAAAGGGGAGAGGACATTCTAGGTAGAGAGCAGCAGGAGCAACAAGGCCGGGAAGCATGAGAGTGGATGGCTTGGCCAGGAAATGGAGAGCAGTTTAATAGGATTGAAGTTATTCAGCTGCCACTTTTATTCTGAAGCTTCCTGAACCACTATTTTCAGCACAGAGCACTCTGTTGAAACTCCAGACTGTATTTCCAGCCAGCCTATTGTGCATCTCAGCTGAAAGATCTACATGCATCTCTGACCCACCTTTCTAAAACGGAATTTATCACTTTCCTCCAAGGTGCTCTACTCAGATGCCATGTTAGAAGGAAGAACTGTGTCTTATGAATGGTCTTAAGTTGGGTAAAAGTTTTCATAAAGGGTACAGTAACTTTATTCTCCTTTCCAAGTGAGAGCAGAAGGTGAGAATGGCTTAGCCTAAAGCATGAGATAATTGGGTTAGAGAAGGAAGAACTTCCAATATCATAGATTATAAGGAATTCAGAAGTGGCGATCAAAGGGAACCATGCAGTTCTCTTCCCTGAAGAAGTGGAGACCTTATCATCTAGCTGGAATATTCTTCTTCATCACTACTTAGTTGCTATTACAAGAATTGAATTATTAATATCCTTTTAACAGCAGTTTACATTTGTATAGAGCCTTACTGCTTGTAAAAGTTCTAATTTGATCTTAATCGCCACCCTGTGAGGTTATCAAGACAAGGATTATTAACTCATTCCCCCTCTGCCCTCATTTTATACATGGAGGAACTGAAACTGTGAGCCACAAAAATGACACAATTGGCAAGAAACCCAGCAGCACAGTCAGGAACAAACTACGTCTCCCAACTCCCACCGAGACCTATTTCCCCCCACTGCATCACTGCATGTCAGCTGAAAGCAATAAGAACAACAGTCGGATATATGACTAAACATCCAAAGACTTCTTCCTCCTGGAGTGACTTGCTGCAAGGAAAGGGAGAGCGAAGATTTTTCCTCAAGGAATCCAGGAGTTTTGGTTCAAAGTCCCAGAACTAGTTAGTAGAAGGGAGGGAAGGGGTCCTGATGCCACGTTAGCTTTAACCAAGAGGAATGACATCTTTTTCTCACATAGTCTAGGACTTGACCATTTACAAAGCATTTTTACACTCCCTACCTCATTTCACACGCCCACCGCCCCATGCAGGGTGCGTCATTGTTATCACCCATTCTGCAGATGCAGATGAGGAGGCTCAGAGAGGTGAAAGCATTTGCCTGAGGCCCCTGGTGACCAGCTGAGCTGGGATCTGAACTGCCTTCTTTGGTCTCTTGGCTTAAATTCTTTCTCTTGCTTTCTGTTGCATCCCAGCTGCCTCTGGCCAGACCGGAAAAACAAATCCTGTAATTGAGTTGGAATTTGGGTGCTGGGGCCTGGGAGACAGTGTTTCCTGCTTTTCAATCTGTTCTTAATTTATTTAAGTGATGAAATAAGGAAGCGGCCCAGAGGGGTGGATGTTTTTCATCAGTGAGTCACGGGAACCTGCAGAGGCAGAGGGTCGGGGGGAAGGTGCTCTTGCTCTGGCAGCCGCCTTCCCCTCCTACGGCACGCCCGGTGGGGGTGTCTGCTTAGAGATGCCCCTAGGAGTGCAATGAGCTAGAAAGAGCAAGGCCTCCCCACCACAGAGGACTCCCCTTAGTGATGTCTCATCTCTGACCATCTGAGCACCTCTCTTCTCATCTGACAAATGCCCAGTGTCCTGGCAGAGAGACCCAGAGAATACAGGAGGGAGCCTAGCCCAGCCTCAGGGAGATCAGGACAGGCTTCCTAGAGGAGGTGTCATTGAAGCTGCGATTTGAAAAGTGAAGAGATGTTATCTGGAAAAATAGGAGGTGAGGAGGGGAGCACATTTTCCAGGGAGAGGAAATAGCAGGGGAGAGGAATAGAGAGAAAGGCTGGGGCCAGTGGGCTTGAGAAAGGAGGCTGGAGAGGCAGAGGGCTTGGCAGTGCTCATATCCTGTAGGGCCTTCCGGGGCAGTTTGAGAAATTAGTGGTTAGCTCAGTTTCTTTGGCTATGCATAGAGAATGGACTGCTGGGGGGATGCATTCTCTAATCATTATTCCTGCTCAGACTGCTTTTCATTCACTAGGCAGAAATTTTTCAGTGCCAGACTCTGTGCTAGCACCGGGCATACAGTGATGATTCAAAAGCAGGCCTTTCCCTCCAAGTGAGAGACAAGTATATAAATGGTAAGGATCACATGATATGATGAGGCTGGGACACAGGGGTTACAGGAGTCCCAAGAGAGCACCAGAAGGAAGTTAGGAATCAGGGGAGCCTTCCTGGAAGAGGTGACTCCAGGATTAGTTCTTGATGCCTGGGTAGGAGTTACTTGGTTGACTGAAGGAGAATAGACTTTTATGAGGACAGAAAGGGCACTGAGGGAACATGGTACGTTCAGGAAGGTCTCTGGGTGGAGGAGAAGGAGACAGGTAAGGCTGAGCTTTCCTGGCCTGCCTTTTTGTGCACTCAGCTCTTTAAACCTAAGATGCTTTTCTTTTTTTGGCCCTCTTCACACCACCCCTCAGGGTCCATTTTGAATCCAAACTTCCTATTTTTTTTAATTTTTTAAATTTTGGTATCATTAATGTACAATCACTTGAACGACATAATGGTTACTAGACCCCCTATTATCAAGTCCCCCCAACACACCCCACTACAGTCACTGTCCATCAGCATAGTAAGATGCTATAGAATCATTACTTATCTTCTCTATAAATACTTCCTTTCCCCTGTCCCCCATCGCTGCATTACGTGTGCTAATTGTAATTTCCCTTTTCTCCCTTTATCCCTCCCTTCTCACCCATCCTCCCCAGTCCCTTTCCCTTTGGTAACTATTAGTCCGTTCTTGGGTTCTGTGAGTCTGCTGCTGTTTTGTTCCTTCAGTTTTTCCTTTGTTCTTATATTCCACATATGAGTGAAATCATTTGATACTTGTCTTTCTCTGCCTGGCTTATTTCACTGAGCATAATACCCTTTAGCTCCATCCATGTTGTTGCAAATGGTAGGATTTGTTTTCTTCTTATGGCTGAATAATATTCCATTGTGTATATGTACCACATCTTCTTTGTCCATTCATCTACTGATGGACACTTAGTTTGCTTCCATTTCTTGGCTATTGTAAATAGTGCTGAGATAAACATAGGGGTGCATATGTCTTTTTCAAACTGGGCTGCTGCATTCTTAGGGTAAATTCCTAGGAGTGAAATTCCTGGGTCAAATGGTATTTCTATTTTGAGTTTTTGGAGGAACCTCCATACTGCTTTCCACAATGGTTGAACTAGTTTACATTCTCACTAGCAGTGTAGGAGGGTTCCCCTTTCTCCACATCCTCGCCAACATTTGTTGTTGTTTGACTTTTGGATGTTGGCCATCCTAACTGGTGTGAGGTGATACCTCATTGTGGTTTTAATTTGCATTTCTCTGATGATTAGCGATGTGGAGCATCTTTTCATGTGCCTGTTGGCCATCTGAATTTCTTCTTTGGAGAAGTGTCTCTTCAGCTCCTCTGCCCATTTTTTAATTGGCTTATTTGCTTTTTGTTTGTTGAGGTGCGTGAGCTCTTTATACATTTTGGATGTCAAACCCTTATTGGATGTGTCATTTATGAATATATTCTCCCATACTGTAGGATGTCTTTTTGTTCTACTGATGGTGTACTTTGCTGTACAGAGCTTTTCAGTTTGATATAGTCCCAATTTTCATTTTTGCTTTTGTTTCCTTTGCCCAGGGAGATATGTTCATGAAGAAGTTGCTCATGTTTATGTTTAAGAGATTTTTGCCTATATTTTTTTCTAAGAGTTTTATGGTTTCATGACTTATATTCAGGTCTTTGATCCATTTTGAGTTTACTTTTGTGTATGGGGTTAGACAGTAATCCAGTTTCATTCTCCTACATGTAGTTGTTCAGTTTTGCCAACACCAGCTGTTGAAGAGGCGATCATTTCCCCATTGTATATCCATGGCTCCTTTATCATTTATTAATTGACCATATATGCTTGGGTTTATATCTGGGCTCTCTATTCTGTTCCACTGGGCTATGGGTCTGTTCTTGTGCCAGTACCAAATTATCTTGATTACTGTAGCTTTGTAGTAGAGCTTGAAGTCAGGGAGTGTAATTCCCCCTGCTTTATTCTAACTTCTTAGGATGACTTTGGCTCTTCGGGGTCTTTTGTGGTTCCATATGAATTTTGGAACTATTTGCTCTAGTTCATTGAAGAATGCTATTGGTATTTTAATAGGGATTGCATTGAATCTGTAGATTGCTTTAGGGAGGATGGCTATTTCGACAATACTAATTCTTCCTAGCCAAGAGCATGGGATGAATTTCCATTTGTTGGTGTCCTCTTTAATTTCTCTTAGGAGTGTCTTGTAGTTTTCAGAGTACAGGTCTTTCACTTCCTTGGTAAGGTTTATTCCTAGGTATTTTATTCTTTTTGATGCAATTGTGAATGGAATTGTTTTCCTGATTTCTCTTTCTTCTAGTTCACCATTAGTATATAGGAATGCAACAGATTTCTGTGTATTAATTTAGTATCCCACAACTTTACTGAATTCAGATATTAGATCTAGTAGTTTTGGAGTGGATTCGTTAAGGTTTCTTATGTACACTATTATGTCATCTGCAAACAGGGACAGTTTGACTTCTTCCTTACCAATCTGGATGCCTTTTATTTCATTGTGTTGTCTGATTGCTGTGTCTAGGACCTCCAGAACTATGTTGAATAGAAGTGGAGAGAGTGGGTATCCTTGTCTTGTTCCTGATCTTAAAGGAAAAGCTTTCAGCGTCTCACTGTTAAGTATAATGTTGGCTGCTGGTTTGTCATATACGGCCTTTATTATGTTAAGGTACTTGCCCTCTGTACCCATTTTGTTGAGAGTTTTTATCATGAATGGATGTTGAATATTGTCGAATGCTTTTTCAGCATCTATGGAGATGATCATGTGGTTTTTGCCCTTCTTTTTGTTGATGTGGTGGATGATGTTGATGGATTTTCGAATGTTGTACCATCCTTGCATTCCTGGGATGAATCCCACTTGATCATAATGGATGATCTTTTTGAGGTATTTTTGAACTCGGTTTGCTAATATTTTGTTGAGTACTTTTGCATCTATGTTCATCAGGGATACTGGTGTGTAATTTTCTTATTCTGTTGTGTCTTTGCCTGGTTTTGTTATTAGAGTGATGTTGGTCTTGTAGAATGAGTTTGCGAGTATTCCTTCCTCTCCTATTTTTTGGAAAACTTTATGGAGGATGGGTATTAGGTCTTCACTTAATGTTTGATAAAATTCAGCAGTGAAACCTGGTACAGGAGTTTTGTTCTTAGGTAGTATTTTGACTACCAATTCAATTTCTTTGCTGGTAATTGGTCTTTTCAGATTTTCTGTTTCTTCCTGGGTCAGCCTTGGCAGGTTGTATTTTCCTAGACAGCTGTCCATTTCTTCTAGGTTATCCAGTTTGTTACCATATAATTTTTCATAGTATTCTCTCATAATTCTTTCTGTGGTGTCCGTAGTGATTTTTCCTTTCTCATTTCTGATTCTGTTTATGTGTGTAGACTCTTTTTTTCTTGATAAGTCTGGCTAGGGTTTTTCTATTTTGTTTGTTTTCTCAAAGAACCAGGTCCTGCTTCCATTGATTCCTTCCATTGTTTTATTCCTCTCAATTTTATTTATTTCTGCTTTAATCTTTATTATGTCCCTCCTTCTACTGACTTTGGGCCTCATTTGTTCTTCCTTTTCTAGTTTCATTAATTGTGAGTTTAGACTGTTCACTTGGGATTGTTCTTCTTTCCTGAGGTAGGCCTGTATGGCAATATATTTCCCTCTTAGCATGGCCTTCGCTGGTCCCACAGATTGTGTGGTGTTGAATTATTGGCATTTGTCTCCATACATTGCTTGATCTCTGTTTTTATTTGGTCATTGATCCATTGATTATTTAGGAACATGTTATTAAGCCTCCATGTGTTTGTTGGCTTTTTCATTTTCTTTGTGTAATTTATTTCTTGTTTCATACCTTTGTGATCTGAGAAGCTGGTTGGTACAATTTCAATCTTTTATAATTTACTGAGGTTCTTTTTGTGGCCTAGTATATGATCTATTCTTGAAAATGTTCCATATGCACTTGAGAAGAATGTGTATCCTGTTGCTTTTGGATGGAGTGTTCTGTAGATGTCCGTTAGGTCCATCTGTTCTAATATGTTGTTTGGTGCCTCTGTCTATTTATTTATTTTCTGTCTGGTTGATCTGTCTTTTGGAGTGAGTGGTTTGTTGAAGTCTCCTAAAATGAATGCATTGCATTCTATTTCCCCCTTAGTTCTGTTAGTATTAGTTTCACATATGTAGGTGATCCTGTGTTGGGTGCATAGATATTTATAATAGTTATATCCTCTTGTTGGACTGACCCTTTTATCATAATGTAATGTCCTTCTTTGTCTCTTGTGACTTTCTTTGTTTTGAAGTCTATTTTGTCTGATATGAGTACTGCAACTCCTGCTTTTTTCTCACTATTAGTTGCATGAAATATCTTTTTCCATTCCTTTACTTTCAGTCTGTACATGTCTTTGGGTTTGAAGTGAGCCTCTTGTAGGCAGCGCATAGATGGGTCTTGTTTTTTTATCCATTCAGTAACTGTATGTCTTTTGATTCGTGCATTCAGACCATTTACATTTAGGGTGATTATCAATAGGTATGTACTTATTGCCATTGCAGGCTTTAGATTTGTGGTTACCAAAGGTTCAAGGGTAATTCCCTTACTATCTAACAGTCTAATTTAACTCACTTCCTATGCTATTACAAACACAACCTAAAGTTTCTTTTTTTTTCCTCCTTTTTCTTCTTCCTCCATTCTTTGTATGTTATGAATCATGTTCTGTATTCTTTGTCTAGCCCTTGGGTGACATTTATTTAGCCTTAGGAATACTTCCATCTATAGGAGTCCCTCCAAGATGCACTGTAGAGGTGGTTTGTGGGAGGTAAATTCTCTCAGCTTTTGCTTATCTGAAAATTGTTTAATCCCTTCTTCAAATTTAAATGATAACCTTGCCACTTAGAGTATTCTTGGTTCAAGTCCCTTCTGCTTCATTGCATTAAATATATCATGCCACTCCCTTCTGGCCTGTAAGGTTTCTGTTGAAAAGTCTGATGATAGCCTGATAGGTTTTCTTTGTATGTGATCTTTTTTCTCTCTCTAGCTGCTTTTCAAAGTCTGTGTTTATCCTTTATCTTTGCCATTTAATTATTATATGTCTTGATGTCTTCCTTGGGTCCTTTGTGTTGGGAGATCTGTGCACCTCTATGGCTTGAGAGACTATCTCTTTCCTCAGATTGGGGACGTTTTCAGCAATTACCTCCTCAATAACACTTTCTATCCCTTTTTCTCTCTCTTCTTCTTCTGGTAACTCTATAATGCGAATATTGTTGCGTTTGGATTGGTCACACAGTTCTGTCAATATTCTTTCATTCTTAGAGATTCTTTTTTCTCTCTGTGCCTCAGCTTTCTTGTATTCCTCTTCTCTAATTTCTATTCCATTTACCATGTCTTGTAGTACATCTAATCTGCTTTTAAATCCCTCCATTGAATGTTTCATTTCAGATATGGAATTTCTTAATGATTGAATCTCTGACTTAAATTCGTTCCTGAGTTCTTGAATATTTTTCTGTACTTCCATAAGCATGTTTATAATTTTTATTTTGAACTCTCTTTCAGGAAGATTGGTGAGTTCAGTTTCATTTGGCCCTTTATCTGGGGTTTGTGAGATTTTGGTCTGAACTATGTTCTTTTGACATTTCATATTTCTGTGTGGTGCCCACTAGTGGGCAGAAACTCCAGTGTCTGGAGCTGCTCAGCCCCTAGAGTGAGGTTGGTGGTTGTAGGGTAGCAGAGCTGGTGCCTGGGGGGAGGAAAGATCTGTTACTTAATTCCCATGTGTGGTTCCTGTCTCCAGTGTGAAAGCCAGTGGGCTAAGCACACACATGTAAGCCTCTGTGCTTTGCTTCTCTAGCTTTTGTAGGTGCGGCTTCCCTCTGACTGGCCTGACGCGAGTGCAGTGACTGCCGGTTTGCGAGCAGGTGTCTGCAGGCCAGTAGGAAGACTTGGCAGGCTGTGTGTCTCAGTGGGAGGCCTTGGAGCTGAGTAGACAGCCAGGGGGATGGCGCACCTGAAGCTCCTCGAAGTTCCCAACCAGCTGGGCAGAATGCGCCCATACAACCTTGTCCAGCTCTCCCTTCTCCCATGCAGCAAGCTCCATGCAAACCCCGCCCCTTCAGCAGCCCTCTCACTGCTAAGAAGCCTCTCAGACCAGCCGCCCCTTCTCTGACACAGAGCGGCCAGTGTGGATCCCATCCTCCACAAACGGCTGGGAGGTCAATCGACCAGGCCCTCCGCCCGTCCGAGCTCTCCAACGTCCAGAGCACCACACAATATAGGCTTCCGCTCACAAAGCAGATCTCTAGGGCTAGGTGTTCAGCAGTCCCAGGCTTCTACCCCCTCTCCACTCTGTTTCTCTTCCTCCCACCAGTGACCTGGGGTGGGGGAAGAACTTGGGTCCTGCTGGATTAAGGCTTTTGTACATCACCCTGTTTCGTGAGGTCTGCTCTGTTTGTGAGGTCTGTATGCAGTCTGGTTCAGCCTCCTTTCTTCTTGCTGTTTTAGGGTTAGTTGTATTAATTAACTATATTTTTGTACTATTTGTGGTTTTGGAAGGAGTTCTCCGTGTCACCTCTCACGCCGCCTTCTTGAATCTCCCTCCAAACTTTTTTTTTTTTTATTAAGGTATTATTGATATACACTCTTATGAAGGTTTCACAAGAAAAAACAATGTGGTTACTACATTTACCCATATTATCAAGTCCCCACTCATATGCCAATTCAGTCATTGTCCATCAGTGTAGTAAGATGACACAGCTTCACTGTTTGCCTTCTCTGTGCTACACTGTTTTCTCTGTGTTTCCCCACACCATGTGTACTAAACATAATACCCCACAGTCCCCTTCTCTCACCGTCCCCACCCACCCTTGCACACCCCTCCCCTTTGGTAACCACTAGTTCCTTCTTGGAGTCTCTGAGTCTGCTACTATTTTGTTCCTTCAGTTTTGCTTCGTTGTTATACTCCACAAATGAGGGAAATCATTTGGCACTTGTCTTTTTCCACCTGGCTTATTTCACTGAGCATATCCTCCAGCTCCATCCATGTTGTTGCAAATGGCAGGATTTGTTTCCTTCTTATGGCTGAATAGTATTCCATTGTGTATATGTACCACCTCTTCTTTATCCATTCATCTACTGATGGACACTTAGGTTGCTTCCATATCTTGGCTATTGTAAAAAGTGCTGCAATAAACATAGGGGTGCATCTGTCTTTTTGAATATGAGAAGTTGTATTCTTTGGGTAAATTCCAAGGAGTGGGATTCCTGAGTCAAATGGTATTTGATTTTTCATTTTTTGAGGAACCTCCATATTGCTTTCCACAATGGTTGAACTAGCTTACATTCCCACCAGCAGTGTATGAGGGTTCCCCTTTCTCCTCATCCTCACCAGCATTTGTTGTTCTTAGTCTTTTGGATGGTGGCCATCCTTACTGGTGTGAGGTGATATCTCATTGTGGTTTTAATTTGCATTTCCCTGCTGATTAGTGATGTGGAGCATCTTTTCACGTGTCTGTTGGCCATCTGAATATCTTCTTTGGAGAACTGTCTCTTCATATCCTCTGCCCATGTTTTAATCGGGTTATTTGCTTTTTGGGTGTAGAGGCATGTAAGTTCTTTATATATTTTGGATGTTAACCCCTTGTCGGATATTTCCTTTACAAATATATTCTCCCATACTGCTGGATGCCTTTTTGTTCTGTTGATGGTGTCCTTTGCCATACAGAAACTTTTTAGTTTGATGTAGTCCCATGAGTTCATTTTTGCTTTTGTTTCCCTTGCTCGAAGAGATGCGTTCAGGAAGAAGTCATTCATGCTTATATTCAAGAGATTTTTGCCTATGTTGTCTTCTAAGAGTCTTATGGTTTCATGACTTACATTCAGGTCCTTGATCCATTTTGAGTTTACTTTTGTGTATGGGGTTAAACAATAATGCACTTTCATTCTCTTGCATGTAGCTGTCCAGTTTTGCCAACACCAGCTGTTGAAGAGGCCATCATTTCCCCATTGTATGTCCATGGCTCCTTTATCGTATATTAATTGACCATATGTGGTTGGGTTTATATCAGGGCTCTCTAGTCTGTTCCATTGGTCTATGGGTCTGTTCTTGTGCCAGTACCAAATTGTCTTGAGTACTGTGGCTTTGTAGTAAAGCTTGAAGTTGGGGAGCATAATCCCCCCAGCTTTATTTTTCCTTCTCAGGATTGCTTTGGCTATTCGGGGTCTTTTGTGGTTCCATATGAATTTTAGAATGATTTGCTCTAGTTCGTTGAAAAATGCTGTTGGTATTTTGATAGGAATTGCATTGAATCTGTAGATTTCTTTAGGCAGGATGACCATTTTGAAAATATTAATTCTTCCTATCCATGAGCACGAGATGTGTTTCCACTTATTGGTATCTTCAATTTCTCTCATGAGTGTCTTGTCGTTTTTGGAGTATAGGTCTTTCATTTCCTTGGTTAGGTTTATTCGTTTTGATGCAACTTTGAATGGAGTTGTTTTCCTGATTTCTCTCTCTGCTAGGTCAATGTTAGTGTATAGGAATGCCATAGATTTCTGTGCATTAATTTTGTTTCCCACAACTTTGCTGAATTCAGATATTAGATCTAGTAGTTTTTGAGTAGATTCATTAGGGTTTTTTTATGTACAATATCATGTCATCTGCAAACAGGGACAGTTTAACTTCTTCCCTGCCAATCTGGATGCCTCCTCCAAACTTTCTTGATCTCCTACTTGGTCACAAGTAATTTATCAAGCACCCCTAAGTTCTCTTTATGTAGTTCATTTCATTTATTTGTTACAACGTCCCTTTGAACTAAGCAGTTCAGTTTAGTTTAACATCTATCTAGTTTCTACTGTGTGCCACACTCTGAAAATATAAAGATAAGCCAGACATTGTTCCTCCCCTCAGGTAGCTCATATTCTACAGGGAAGATACACTTATTAACAGATTTTTTTTTCAGCAAAAATGATATCGGGTATTATTATCTCTGCTGTGCAGATGAAGAACTCAAGACTCATATTTATTTATTAACTGACTTTGCCCAGGATCATAAGAAGAATAAGAGGAACTGAGCTCTGAGTGTCATTGAAGTTAGTCTGTGTCCCCTGCTCCAGTCAAATTCTGTGGCACTTATCATAGTCTGTCAGCCTTGAGAAAGGTATATAAGTAAAGAGATGCTGATAGATTTGATTGACCCCCATATTTGGTTTTGGTTCATTGAAAGGAGGATCCAGTGTTGCAAAGCTGTCCTGCAGAGAGATGTTGAGAAGAGGATGGGAACTAGCATGTGGAAAGTGCCTACTTACTGTCAGCCTGGTGCTCTGATCTCAGTCCCACTTATGCCCATGTGTCCTTTCCTCTGTGCTTCTGGCACCCTCCCACCCTCTCTGTTCTGGTTCTTATAGCATGGAGAATGACTCTTGGTCATTGCGCATTTATTTGTCTGTCCTTCCTACTCGATCAGTTTGGAAAATTTAGAGCCCAGCCTAGTATGTGGGCTGTTGTTAGAGCCTGGTAATCTTGAATTGGATTGACTTGAATTTTCCTTACTGATTTTCAGATGCTTTTACAGAGTTTGCCTGTGTGTCTGTGAGTGTCTGTGGGCATGTTGAGTCTGGGTTTCTGTATGGCTCACCCACAGTTTGCATTGTGTGTGTAGCTCCTGTGTGGGGCCTCGCACTGCCTCTGCTTATTTCCTCCAATGGCATCCAGAGCTGCTCCTGACCCTTATGCCTCCTTACCTCATCAGTGTCTTATCCTGACCAGCCCTAAATCTCCCTCTCTTCCAGAAATACATTTTGGGTAGCTCTTGTCGCCTAGTCCTGACTGAAATATTTCTGAACACTTTGGGGTTTGGAGTCTGGCCTCTTGGTGCATATCAGGAGCCTGCATTTGTTAGCCAAACTCCCAGCTCTTTGAGGGCTGACCATGACAGTGGGCCACTTGGTTCTGGAAGGGGAGCAGCAGTAAGTGATAAAGCTACACTCAACCTCCTGCAATACCTGTAGCCCTGAAAGCACCCCAGCTTATTGCAGTTTCTCTAAGGGGGCTGAACTTTGGAGGGAGGGGTGGAAAGGTAGAAATTTGGAAATAGTTGTTTTCAGACAATTTGTGTTTCTGGATATATAAGAGAGTCACCCCCACACGCTGCTTCCCAGCTGATCATGGTGTTTTAAGGACTCAAAATCATGAATATTAAACCAAGGAAAAGTTGACAGTATTTAAATGAGCATCATTAAGAGACACATAAATTAGCGGGGTTTTTAGATCTTGTGGCTGCCGTTTCAATGTTAATTAAACAACCAGAGTGCTTGGGCGCTTTTGCAGCAAACTGTCCCCAAAGTGTGCTGCAGAATATCATTATGGGTGGCTGCCTTGCTGTTTAATTATTCCCAAGTTCATTTTTTTTTTGTTTGTTCATTGCTGCAGTAGTTTCAGGCTTGTCTTGCATTTGGAAAAGGTGATGGGGCAGAACCTCCGGGGAAGCTGTGGTGTGGCTGGTCGGCTCCATGGTAAACACCTGAGCTGATCGATTCTTGTCTCTTCATGCTGGCTCTCCGTGAAGCCCCCGATGACCCCTTGGGTCTTCTGAGTGTCTGGCCAATGGCTGTGTCTACGACACTCGTGGATCCTTAGCTTCAGACTTAGAAAGCTGAGGACCTGTGTTTGGGTGGAGTCCGGAGTTAAGGAAGGAAAAGCAAGGCTGTTGGGGAGGAGGGAGTAGCAAGGGCCTCCGTGGCTGTATCCAAAGTGGTGGGGAGTGGAGGAGCGAAAACCCTGGGGCCTGCTCTGGATTCCGTGGGTCTGAGCTAAGTGACCTTAGGTTATTTCCTTCCCCTCTCTGGCATCAGTCTCTTCAACTGTAAAATGAAAAGTTTAGATTAGATTATGTGTCCTTTTGCCCACGAGAGGGTGAAAAGTGGTTCTGGAGGTTGAAAAAATCTTACTCTTTAAATGTACAAAAAACAGGTATACACAGAGAATATAAATAGACACAGGGTATATCTGCAGTATTAAAATTTCATGGTGGGGGGATTAAGAGAAAAATGCTTAGAAATACTCCTTAGGTAGGCAATAACGGACAAAAGACTGAGAAACAGTGGACTGGATGAAACATAGGAGCTTTACTGTAAAGAAAAGAAAATCCACTGTGAGGCGGTCAGATGGTCATATGCCACAGTACCCAAACACAGTCTCTGCTGTTACCTGTGTGGACTTGCCTGGGCTCTGACCTCCCCTGGGCCTCAGGAGCCTCTGTCAGATGAAGACATTCATTATTACTTACCAGTTTGAAGGTAGGGGGCTGGAACTTCTGGCTTTCAGAAGCCAGGGAAGCAGAAGGAATAGAAGGACACAGTTCTGGGTCCATAGTAGGCTGCTGACGCAAAGTGTGGCTCCAGGAACCAACCAGCTGGCATCAGAGCTCGACACTACCATTCAAAAGCTATGTAACCTTGGATGACTTCTTAGTAAAATGGGGTCAGGTAACTTTATATGGTGGTCGTTGAGGATCAAGGCAATCAGCACAAAGAGAATTTTACGGGGCCTGAGGCCCTGTAAGAGCTCAGCAAGTGCTGACTCCACCCACCACTATTAACATTAATTTGTCTTATTGTTATTACTAAGTGGCCTAGAAAGAGGTGCTGAGCCCCTCTGGGTCTGAGTTTCCTGTTCCACCCTGAGACGTGTTTCTTGGCTTCAGGTGTTTTTGCAGACTTTTTCTCTGCCAGAAAGCCCTTCTGCCAGGGCCTGACCCCGAAAGTCATCTCAGCTATCGCTTCTCTGGGAATTCTCCTTGGCCTCCTCAGGGAGGCGTGGGTGTTCTCCCAGGAGCCCCTACCCGAGGGCCTCCCTTGCTGTACCACCTCCTTCTTCACTGCTGATGCTTAATGACATCCTGCACCCCTGTCTCGTCCCTCCACTGCCTCCTCCAAGCCTTTGCTCTAATGTCACTTTCTCCGTGAGACCGTCTTTCACTACTCCATTTAAAACTACCTCCCCACCAAATTCCTCATTCCGTCATCAGTTTTGTCTTCTTATGTATTTTGTTTATTGTCTCCTCTCCCTGAGGGCATGGGTTTATATCTGGTTCGGTCAATGCTATGACCCCAGCATCTAGAAGAGAGCCTAGCACATAGGAGATATTATTAAACAAATAAGAGAGTAAAGTTGACCTCCTTCTTATTGCATAACATGTGGGATGTGGACAATATTGGTGAGACAGCCTGCTACTATATGGGGCTATGACCAAGGGACTCAGGGCCAGCTGAATCCCACCATGCTCATGTCTCCTTGTCCCCCTTCTTCCTTTCATTGTTTCCAGGGATACAGTTGCATAGCGTGCAGGTCAGCAAATCAGCTGGAAGGACCAGACATACTTCAGTATTAACTAAGGTTTTCACTCTAAGCCCCCACACGGGGAATCCAAGGACCGGAGCTTACCACATGGTAAGC
Source organism: Smutsia gigantea (assembly GCA_032199065.1). NCBI lineage: Eukaryota > Metazoa > Chordata > Mammalia > Pholidota > Manidae > Smutsia > Smutsia gigantea. The sequence goes on along the minus strand of JAVSCE010003368.1, from coordinate 3,409 downwards.
TACTTTCTCCTAAGCTCGTCAGGCCTGCATTTCCCCAGACCACAGCAGGTCCTCAATGCTAAAATCTAGGTCTCACATCTTACCACTCTGATTCCAGGAAATGCTAATCCAACACCCACCCAGAAAAGTGGAGGGAGGGAATAACAAGAGTGAGTCCTTGTGCCTGTGCCCAGGGATGACTGGCTTGGGTGCAATGGGAGGCTGGGGATGCGGAGACCCTCCAAGGAGTGGTGGGTGGAGTCAATACTTGTTGAGCTCTTACTGTGCACTTGTTTTTTTTTGTGATACCTCAGTATTCATTTATTTGTTCCGTATCTGCCAGGGTGGAGATATTTTGCATCATGGGGTGTCTTGCAAATGAGTTTCAGCCCCAGGCAAGTTTGCTATAGATTCACTGTGACCAAAGAAATTTACAGTAAAGGGTTCTTGGAGTGAAAAGGTTATACCCAACGTTATTTCCAGGTGGCAGATCAGTCACTAAAATCCCATTCACTCAGAGTGAGTCTGTGTTATCACTGCTGCTTCGGATGCAGCAAGCCAGTCTCTGCCTCTGGGCCCCTCTGTCTGTACAGCCGTCTTCTGGGCCTCTCTGCACAGTCGTCCCACACAGCCATCCTCTGGACCACTCTGCACAGTCGTCCCGCACAGCCGTCCTCTGGGCCTCTGTCCTCGGTGCTGCCACCACTCCAGCCTCTGCTCTGTTCTCCTGCAGCCTTGCAGTCCTGCCACCCCGTCACCCACAGAGCACTGGGTGGAACTCTTTATATTAACACAATAATGGCTTATTGCCTAAAGGTGTGGAAGCGGTAGCATAGCAACAGACCAGTTACATCATCAGGTGGTTTAAGTTCAGTGAGGATCCTGGCCATAGGAACCCCACTTTACCCACACTCCACCCCTCCAGGATTCTCGCCTTACAATCTATGTGCTTTCCATCTTCCACAATGGTCCCTGTGTGAGAAAGCTGGAGCACAGTAACCAGATTCCACAACAGCAGCAGAGGATAACAACAACTTAGAGATAAGAAAAAATTAAGATACAGGTCTAGGTTCAAAGCCCCATGCAGATTAAGTCCAAAGCGTGTCTATTCCAGCCATCATGTGGTCTCCAGTTCCTCCTTGGTCCTTCAGGGCAGATACCTTGACCTTCGCCTCAGTCAAACCATGTTCCCCAATCACCTTCCTGTGTGGGCTCAAGTAAGGTTGGCTTGCTTTCCAGCAGGAAGTCTTGCAAACACACAGGCGAGACTCATGGCTCCGTCTCTGATCTCTGCCTCTTTGGTCTTAATGGCTGGAATGCTGCTCTGGTTTCAGCTGTTGCCATAGCTCTAGTAAGATCCTATTTGACTTCCCATCTAATTTCCTTCCATCTGCTCCTGCCCGTATTAAATCAACCCACATCTGGGTCCTCATAACCTTCATGGAGCCCTGTAAATTCTTCTTGTGAGCAACAGGTCTTATTTCTTTCTGAATTCTCATGGCTTCAGCTTCTCTTAAGTCTGCTACTGTACGTGTCACCTCGCTTATGGGATGTCCTAAGTGAGGGGAAAGAATGGCCACTAGAGACCCAAAGAGGGATGTAGGAGCCGTTTGAAGTACAATATTCCTCATTCCAGTAGTGAAAATATCTTCATCTGGGCCATAATTCTCTGGACTATAGTTGGCATTTCTTATGCCTAGCTCTCGTAGCAGCTATTGGAGTTCAGCATACATCTGCCATCTAACAGGAGAGGATGGTAGATCACCCGGATTGGGCCACACAGCACGAAGTGCAGCCATGAGCCAATCGAGGAGGGAGTGACTCCCTGGGGTCTGATGTGCATTTTGTAATCACTGCGTCAAGGCAGGCTGCACTGTCAGGGAAGACAGCTTTCCCATCTCTGACCCTGACAGAACAATTCCATCCACCCCTAAGTCCCACAGACGCAGGACTCAAGCTGATATTGACTCTGAGGGCTTCTGCCTAAACCGGGAGCCCAAATCCACCAGCTCAGCCTGAGTGTAGGGGCGGACCATAGAGTGCTCTACAACCTGGGGAGGGGGCTGCTCCTCTCCTTGGGGAACTTTCAGCTGCTGGGTCTTTATTTTCTTTACAACCATGAGGCGTGCTTTCAATACAGGAGGTGCCAGTGCCTCTGGCATTACCCCTTCATCTTTCTCCAGCTCCTCCATTTCCGGGGCTGATGGCACCTTTCTCTTCCCTCCCCTGAGTGCCTCCTCTGCTACAACCTTTACCTTTTCTACTGTGCCTCGCAGCAATGCTACCTCAGTCTTCAGAAGGTCTCTTACCTTCAGCTCAGTGCTTCGCAGCTGACGTTCTCGTACCACCTCCACCTGTGCTTCCCTCAGGAGTTCGTTTTTTTCCTTGATGGCCTCTTCCTCCTTCAGAACACCTGGCAGCACTGCTGTCTCGTCTCCAATGGCTCCTTGCTGCCAGTGCTCCCGTGCTGCCTCCTCTCGCATCAAAGCCATCTCCTTCCTCAGGGAATCCAAAGACGTTTGCAGCTCACATTCTTGTGCCGTCTCTCGCATCAATGCCATTTCCCTCCTCAGGGAATACACAGAAGTTTGCAGCTCATGTTCTCGTGCTGCCATTTCTTGGGTCTCTTCTGTAGACCTTTTTAATGCTGTGAGAAGCAGCCAACCCACAGTCCCCACTGCCTCATGGGCACTCTGTTTCTCAAAGGATCTACTTATTTTAACAAGGGCCACCTCTACAGCCTCAGGTGTCACCTCCACTTGCCTCCAGTCCTGGGGTGGGACCCAGTCTTCTAGAAGGCAAGCCACCTCAGACCACATACCCATTGGGGGACAATCCACTGTCTCCATTCACAGGGGCAGCCCGCTGAAGCACCCCTCCATAAGGGCAGCTTGTCTTTTTCCTTGGTCAACAATGAATCCTGCCAACTACGCCAATTGTCTTGCAAATGAGTTTCAGCCCCAGGCAAGTTTGCTATAGATTCACTGTGACCAAAGAAATTTACAGCAAAGGGTTCTTGGGGTGAAAAGGTTATACCCAACTTTATTTCCAGGTGGCAGGTCAGTCATTAAAATCCCATTCACTCAGAGTGAGTCTGTGTTATCACTGCTGCTTCGGATGCAGCAAGCCGGTCTCTACCTCTGGGCCTCTCTGCACAGCCGTCCCGCACAGCCGTCCTCTGGGCCTCTCTGCACAGTCGTCCCGCACAGCCATCCTCTGGGCCTCTCTGCACAGCCGTCCCGCACAACCATCCTCTGGGCCTCTCTGCACAGCCGTCCCGCACAACCATCCTCTGGGCCTCTCTGCACAGTCGTCCCGCACAGCCATCCTCTGGGCCTCTCTGCACAGCCGTCCCGCACAGCCATCCTCTGGGCCTCTCTGCACAGCCGTCCCGCACAGCCATCCTCTGGGCCTCTCTGCACAGCTGTCC
>JAVSCE010003367.1:0-72364 GCA_032199065.1 Smutsia gigantea | reverse complement strand
AGTTTTCAGCAATTATTTCTTCAAAGACACTTTCTATCCTTTTTTCTCTCTCCTCTTCACCTGGTACTCCTATAATGCGAATATTGTTCCGTTTGTATTGGTCACACAGTTCTCTTAAAATTGTTTCATTCCTAGAAATCCTTTCATCTCTCTCTGCCTCACCTTCTCTGTATTCCTGTTCTCTGATTTCTATTCCATTAACAGTTCTTGCATCTCGTCCAGTGTGCTGCTAAGCCCGTCGATCGCTTGTCTCATCTCTGCATTGTCTTTCCTCACTTCCCTCACTTCTTCCCTTAGCTCTTGCATATTTCTCTGTAGATCCGTCAGTATGGTTATGACTTTTATTCTGAAATCTTTTTCAGGAAGATTGTGCATGTCCATCCCATCAGGCTCCCTCTTTGGGTTTGTCTGGGTAAGCTTTGTTTGTACCATATTTGTCTGTCTTTTCATGGCGATAGAAGTGGTCAGAAAAAGAAAACAAGAAGAAAGGGAAAAAAGAGAAAAAAAAACAAAAAACACCCACTGGATGTAGTTTCTGGGAGAATGCTGTAGGTGGCACTGCTGCTGCACTATTCCACAGATGCAGCCGCTCCACCAGGCCATGCTGCTCCGCTGGGCCCTTTGTGACTCTGGCTGGGAAGGGAACAAATGGGAGGCTGTTGATTTCTGTGGGATGTCTCGGTGCGACTGCTTTTCCCAGCTGCAGTCCAAAGGGACAGAAATTCCCCAGGACTCCCAGCCTGCTTGGCTGAGTGCGCTGGGATGATCCTGCTCCTCTGTTGGGCCCCTGTCTCTTTAAGACCCCTAAAAAAGCACGCGCTTTTCTTTTGTCCTGGGGAGCTGGATGAGTGGAACTGCCATATTGGATCCTGCACTTCTGTCTCTCCAATCTCTGATACACTGTGCAAAGTGTGTCAGGGCTCCCAGTGCAGAACACCAGGGCTGGTTATTTGGTGGGGCTGTGCTTCCACTCCCTCCCCACTCTGAATCCTCTACTACCGCCAGTGCGCTGTGGTTGGGGAGTGCTTGGGTCCCGCCGGGTTGCGGCTCCGTATCTTACCCTCTTCATGAGGTGCTGAGTCCTTTCAGGTGTAGCTGCAGGCTGGGTGTCGTCCTGCATCTTCTGGTCTCTCTTTTAGGAATAGTTGTATTTGTTGTAGTTTCATAAATATATATGGTTTTGGGAGGAGATTTCCACCGCCCTGCTCACACCGCCATCTTCCCGGAACTCTGCCTTGTCCTTTCTTTGAATCACTTGCTCTGGGTGAAACCACCGGCCATATCGTGAGCATACTCATGTAGCCCTCTGCAGCAGTCCACGTGGCAAGGAATGGAAGCTTCACGCCAACAGCCAGCATCATCTTGCCCACCATAGTAAACGAGCTACCTTGGAACAACACCCTCTGACCCCGGTCAAGTTTTCGGATGACACAGCCCCAACCAACACCTTAATGTGATCTCATGGGACCCCCAAGCCAGAACCACCCAGCTAAGCTGCTTCTGAATCTCTGACCCACAGAGCCGTATGTGATAATGTTCATTGTTTAAGATGCTGACTTCTCCAGGAGTTTGTCACACAGCCGTACAAAACTAGCAAATAGTACATCACTCAGTGCACCCACTGGGCAGGGACAACACCCCAAAGCCAAATACACTGAAATTTCTGCAAAGACAGATTATCTGTTCAAATTAAGTGAGTCAAATTAAGACCATAAAAGCCTTACAGCTGTTTGGGTTTCCAAGCTTTTTGGATTTCAGAGTTATAGACAAGGGAAGGCAGACCTCTGACATCTGCTGTACAGGGTGTCATGAGGATTCAACAAGTTCGTGTCAGAAGTGCCAACACGCCTGAGCCTCCCACGAAAGTCCAGGTGCTGAGTCAGGCACTTGGGATTCAAGAGCAAACATTCCAATAGTAGAGACAAATCCCTTTCAAAAACAGAATGGTCGCAAAGTAAGGAAATGTGTATAGGAAAGGAAGGGGGGAAATTGTGTAAGGAAATGAATGGGCTAAGCAAGAGAAACAGGAGGGCAAGCAGAAAGGAGGGGATTTGCAGCTGCAGCCTAAGGCTGAGGAGGAACTGGCACAGAATTGAGGAAGTGGGTCCCAAGCAGAGGGAAAATATTTGTGCAGGTCTGGGGAGAGTTCCAGGGCAAACACCCTGGGGTGTGGCTGTGGGGCTGGGGTGGGGGGCAGATCAAGAGGGTTCTAGGCCCAGTGTAGAAGTTGGGTCTCCTCATTCTAAAAACAGTGAGGGGCCATGGGGTGTCCAGTGGAGGTGACCAGGTGTGCTCCTGGAGAATGGGTCATGGGGACATGGCTGGAGGAAGAGGGGTGGGGGGCCCAGGGAGATGGGGGTAGGCTGTCTCCTCATCTCTGGTTCCTCCCCCTGTTTACCTCCTGAGGTCTCTTACCTCAAGTCCCTTTGGGGTCTGTGGCCTCTTCCCAGCCTCCTTCCCCTTCTGGCTGGATGCTGGGACTCTGGCCTTTGCTGTGATCAGCCTCTGGAGGCAGCTGGTGTGGATGGGCATCTCCCTGGGGGCCAAGCCCAGCCACTGAATGGTGGCCAGTGAGGTCGGCCACTGCCACAGCTGCGCCGGCAACCAGCCCCACACATGCACACACCTGCTGTCACACTCCCTGGGGCCAGCTCTTCTGCAATCGTACGGGTCCTCACAGTGCAGAGTCACCAACTGTAGGAGAGTGAGTGTGGTCAGCTCAGGCCTCCATAACAAAATGTCACACTGGGGCTCAACAGCAGCCATCTATTTTCTTCCAGTTCTGGAGGCTGGCAGTTCGAGGTGCCAGCAGGTCTGGCTTCCCAGGGCCCCTCTCCACATCCTGCCAAAGCTTCCTTCTCCCTGTGTCCTCACGTGGCCTTTGCTCTGTGCACATCCCTGGTGTCTCTCTTCTTAGAAAGATACCAAGTCCTATTGGGCTTGAGTCCCACCCTGTGACTCCACATCATTCTAACTAATTCCTTACAGGCCCCTTAGGGCTTCCACATGTGAACTGGGGTGGGGACAGAATTCAGCCCCTAACAGCAGGAATGCTGCTGAGTAGCACAAAGATGTTTTTAATTATTTTTTAAGGTACCTGACATATCAGGTATGTTCCTTCCGCCCTTGGAAGAGGGATAAGCGCAGGAGCAGGGCACTAGGAGTGGTCCTCAGGGCATGGCTGTGGCCTGTCCCCGCCCCTGGGGCGCTGTCTTGTCCTGCCGTGCCTGCAGTGGTCAGCAGAGGAACACACCAGCCCTCTGCCTCCAGGTGTGTCTGCACCGTCCCGGCTAGCACAGCACAGGTGCCAAGTTGTTCCACTGGATGTTATGTTTATCATTTATTTTTCTATGATATTCTCCCTTCTGGTGCACTGGGGCAGTAGAACAATCGTCAGGTGGAGGAAACAGCCCTCGGCTCTAGGGTGGGGTCAGCCCCACCTACCCTCCCACCTTCTTTGTGGGGTTGGTCACCTACCCGAGCCACTTTCTCTGACACTCCCCCTCCTCATCCACTGGCCAGGAGAACTCCCATGCCAAGTCCTGAATTCACTGTGCTTACTCTGATGACCTTAAACAAAGACACAGAACACCGGTTCTACAACAGGGCGCAGTACAAGGCTGGGCCAGAGCTGACGCAGGCAGGATGGGATGTCCACATGGTGCACCTCCGCCGTGTCTGGATTTGTGCAGTTTTATGCAGTAGAGGGTCAACTCCACACATCTGGGGTGTTCAAACCCTGCACACTCCAAAGAAAAGACTGGCCCTTGGCCAGCTCCTGGGGGATAGCCCCTAAGCCCTGGAATATCCTGCCCCCTAAGAGTATCTTTGCTTACCCGGAGGCCTCGGGCCACCCCAGATGGCCTGTGCTAACAGTGGGATTTGTGATGGAGCCGTGGGCGTATCAGCAAGGCCAGTCACAACCGCACTCCACACCCGCGTCACGGTTGGTGAGCGCCCGGGTCACAGCGCCCCCTCTGTGCACCAGCAGTACTGCTGGGAGGAGCCAGCGCTCTCCACACATTCCACAGGCACCGGAAGGGAAGCTGGTGCCCAGTATCCCTGGCCCCTGTTGTACCTTTTACCTCTGCTGATTTTAATCTGTAACCTTTTCTGTCATAGACTGTACCCATGAGTATAACAACTCGTCTGAGTTCTGTGAGTCCCAGTGAGTCCCCGAATCCGAGGGTGCCTTGAGGGCCCTGACCACAGGGTCTTTGCTCTGATGGCTGAGGCCCCTGGGGCCCAGTGGAAGCCAGCTCCTCTTTCAGGATCACAACCTGTGAGGTGGGCCCAGGGCCCCAGGAATCCAGGGGTACAAGGGGAGCTGTGGGCCCAAGGACAGCACCCACCCCTAACCCCTCCCCAACTGGCACTGGGCCCCAGGGCCCCCAGAGCTGTCATTTCCAGCAGGGGTTTTGGCAAGGCAGGGAGGGATGGCACCACCAGAAGTGGGATCACTGGCGGGTGCAAGGCCATCACAGAGCAGACAGCTGGGCCACCTTCTGGTATCTGGGTAGCCCAGGGCAGCCTCTGATCCCAGAGTGAGACAGTGAGGCAGGCCTCAATCCAGCCCACAGCCTGAAGATGCTGAGGCCTGTGCCCGGCCTGGCTCAGACACCTCCCCATTGTCACTGAAGAACATCGAGTTCTTTCCCACCTCAGGACTCTGCACCTGCTGGGCCCTGTCTGGAGTGCTCATGTCCAGCCACTTTCTGCACAACTAGCAGCTATGTTATGTGTGCTCCCTTATGCTAAGGGGGCAATGCGGGGTGAAAGAACCAGGCTTGGGCGGCTGGGTGGCATGACTGACAGTCTAGGGGTAGCCCAGGCAGCTGGTCCTGGCCTGTGCCAGGCTGGCCTGACGTTGTGTGTTTGGTTGGTGACCAATCACACTTCTCCTCGCCACCTCTGCCCTCATCCTCCTGGCTTCTTGCAGCTTGAAATGTTTCTCCCACGAGTGGCAGCTCTCCCTTTGCCTAGACTTCCTGGGGAGCATGGGCCTCTCTCTGACATGACAGGGGGTTGAAGGGTGCCCCCCACAGACGAGGCCACCTCCTAATGCCCAGAATGTACAAACATGACCTCACCTGGAAAAGAAGGCTTTGCAGATGTAATTCAAGGATCTCAGAATGGACGTCATCTGGGTTATCTGGGCGGGCCCTAAAACCAGTGCAAGTGTCCTTATAAAAGTAAGACTGAAGGCGGCCATGGAAGACAGAACAAAGCGATGTGGCCACAAACCAAGGAATTAGCCCCAAGAACCCTGAGAGCAGAGAAGCAGTCTGCCCAGAGCCCTAGGGGAGGCTGCAGGCCCTGGGGGGACCCTCCTGCCCACGACCTCTGGCCACACTGCCACAGGGCCCAGCGGCCCCCCTGGGGAACGACCCCTGACCCAGTCCACACAGTCATTTCTCAAATGAGCGATCAAAATGCAAATTCTGTGGGATTCATATTCAGTTCTTGGTCTCAGGCACCTCAGAGCAGCTCGGCTAATCAGCAGAAAGCTCGGTGATGTAGGCCACCAGGAAGGGGCCAGGCAGAGGGGAGGAGACGTGCGGGGTGCTGGGGCGTTGGCGGGCTGCGCCCCTCTGAGCTACCTCCTTGAGGTGGCGCTCTGGGCCCCCAGGTGCCTGGGGCTGCGCGCTCAGCCTTCCCCGCGAGTGGCCACAAGGGGGCGCTGCGGCCCGCGCGTCCAGGCCCGGCGGGCACCGCAGCGGCGCGAAGCCCTCCTGCTGCCGAGTCGGAGCTCGTGCCACCGGCCAGGTCTAGAGGCGAGGTGTCGGGCCAAGGGGAGCCTGAGAGGCTGGCAGGCTCATGTCCTAAGACCCCGCCTCACTCGGGGTTGTTTGCCGGCTGCTTTTATGCTGGGGAAGAGGGAGCCGGAGGGGGAGCCGACTGGGGGTGACTGTCGGCTGCACGCGTCCGGGCTCGAGCAGGGTTCCGAGGGGAGCCGAGGAACTCCGCGTCCCGGGTTGGTGGGCTCTCGCCGACCGGTGTTCCTAAAACTCTTCGACAGGGCCGTCGTTATTTTCACACCCAACACCCAGACAGGGTGCAAGCTTCCAGTAAGGGGCTATTTGCAGACGCCCCAAACCAAACGCAAAATTCCTTTGAATGCCCAACCAGCCTGTGTGGAGGGCTGCAGGCTGAGCAGAACCCTTTCGCTTTTTCCCCTTTTGGCCCAGAGGCTGAGGCAGTAAAGGGGACAAATACAGTGGAGGCCTGCCCCAGGGCCTGAGAACACAACCACGCCCCGGCCGGGATGGCCCTCCAGCTGTTCCAGCTGTTCCCTCAGTTCCTGGCACACAGCCTGCCCTGCCGGCCCACACCCCATCTCACCGCCCTCAAAATCCCCGTCTCCAAGTTCGTCTCACAGGTAGGGACCCCCTGACCTGCTCTCCCTCGAGGGCCCTGTGCACTAGCAGCAGGGGATTGGACTTCAGCCCTGTGGCACCATCCAGAGGATTCTCTGGCCCTGAGGAGGTAGGTGTTCAGGCTTTGTCAGGAGTCATGTCCTTGCACACGGCCTCCCCTTCCAGCTTTTCTCCCTAAGATGGTGTCCAGGTGAGTCGGGGGAACTCATAGGTCCCATGGCTTTGGGGAAGGGGTCCCTGGCCGTGACGCAGTCTTTCGGTGAGCCGGTTGGTGTTGACTGGTGGTCTCCATGGTGATGACCCTCATCCTCCCAATTGCAGGTGTTCCCCTGCTCTGGACCTCACTCTGCCTTCCTCCCATAGGGCCATTCCGAGCTTGTGACCCATTACTAGACTGCACTCTGGGGGTCAGGACGTGGAATTCCCTGGGCAAATGGCCCCAGCTGTGTCCCACTGAGGGTGGTTCTCACTGCTGGCGAGACGTAAACCACCTCAGTAGCTCAGTAACAACTTGGGTAGACAGCAGAGCGGGGCACAGAGGCCCCGAGCAGCTCTCCCTTGGCGCTCTGGTTCAGAGAATGCAGGGGACTCAAGACCATGGAACTAGACCTGGCCTTCCAGGTTGCTGCAAGGTGTGTTTGCCAATGTCCGCTGCAGGCTTTAGAGCCCCCTGTCAGCTCTGAAGGGCTTACATAGGTGGACTGTGGATCTGCCCGCAGGACAGACTGGCTGGAGACCACCTGAGCCTCCCCGCTCCTCAGCGGCTCTCTCTCCTCCCCCAGGCAGGGACCTGTTACTTCCCGGCTGCTCTAGCGCCTTTGCTCCAGGTGCCCCAGCTCGACCGAGGCTGGACTAGGAGGCAGAGACAGGAGCGGGTGGAGTTACTACGCGACCTTGACAGGCCCAGTGCTGCTCTCTGTCTGGTCTCAGATAACTTGCTCCTCCTCAGCAGGCGCTGAGGGATGGCAGCAGGCGGGGGAGAGCAGAGGTACTGCTCAGTAGGACTTCTGAGGGAGGACTGGCTGGAGGTCAAGGTGAGAAACGCAGACTTCCAGGGAGGAACATTCCAGGTAGAGGGGATAGCTGTGGAAAGGACCCAGGCCCAACCTGCTGGTGCCAGCTTTGAGGACACAGGCAGAGGCCAGAGCCCAGGAGGGCGGGGGCCTCCAGGAGCTGGGAGAGGCGGGCAAGTGCATTCTCCCCAGAGCCTGCAGAAGGAATGCAGCCCTACATAAAGTCAAGTCATCTTGATTTGAGCCCTGTGAGACTCTTGACAGACTACTAATCCCTAGAATCGTAAGAAAATACATTTGTGTTGTTTTAAGCCCGTCCTCTCCTGCTGCCCTCCTGTCTGCTAGCCTCTTAGCCCAGTCCTGCAGGCCCTCCCTGCCCACCACATACACTGTATACTTGACAGCTCTTCTGGGAACATAGGTCTCTATCCTGCTCTGTTTCCCAGATTTATTTAGTGCTGGAACATCTTCCCAGACCCTCTGGCCCCAGAGAGGATTCTAAGAGGTTCTGAACCTTCCTAAGGAGCCGAAGGACCTGGACAGCTGTGCCTTGGGCCAAGAAGGCAACTCTTGGGACCCTTAGTCCCCTCCTCCAGCCCTGGCCAGTAAGAGTCTTCTTGTAAAGGGGACAGCAAGGCAGAATACAGGGCATGTCAGCTGAGGACAGGCAGGGCAGGAAGCCAGTGCAGCCCTGGGGCCTGACAAATGTCTCTCCTCTTGACTTCAATGATTCCATCTGCTCAATGGAGAGAAGCTACATGCAGCCTGGCTTTTATCACTTATTAGACATGTTTGCACTGAGTGCCCACAACGTGCCATGGGCCTTGCTCCCAAGGAGCCCACCCCACCTGGATGAGGATAATGGGCCCATAAGATGGAGGTCACCTAACCTGTGTGGCTTCCCAGCCTCATGGTCCCTGGGCTGCATGGTGACAGCAGCTTTGGGGTCTCGGGCCCCTCCATTCCTTGTTAGAGCTGTTTTCCTCCTCCCAACAGCCACCCACCCACACCCACAGGGGAATGTCTGTATTTCCTTCCCAGACAAAGCCTTCTTCTCAGTGGTCAGTGAGGTTGACAGCTGCTATGTGAGGTATGAACCAATGACCAGACTGTTAACTGTCAGCTCAGGTGTTGGGTGACAGCTTACTTGAAAGGTAAGATGTTTGATGTTAAAGCTTAATGCTGATTGGGGTTATTTGTAACAAAGATATCTTTGAAGACAGGGACTGCGGAGGACAGACAAACCCAAGGAGTGAAGCTCCTAGGCTGGCACGTCAGATCCCTGGCAGCCAGGCGCTGGGGGAGCCTCTCCCCTGTGAGAAAGGCCCTGCGGGTGGGAAGAGCCCAGGGAAATGCAGTCCTCACTGAGTGCATGGGGAAGCTGGGGCCCAGACAGAGGGACTGACTCCGGTCTTGGTGGCCCCAGGACAGAAGCAGCACTCCCTATGTCGCCCTAAACCTGGTGCCTCACACTCCCCTCTAAAAGGCTCAGGAACAGAGCCTAGGGGGCTTCTAGAAGTGCGAGTGAAGGGAAGCTAAAATAAGTAGGGCTGGCTGGAAACGAAGCAGAGAACCAGATCCTTCCATGGGACCCACAGCTGGGTCTTGGTACCGCTCACTAGGCTTTTTCCCTGGATTGGGCTAGACAGAGGGACTCTGGACTGGCGGGCTTCAAGAACAGAGCGAGTAGGGGATTCGGTACACCTTTACACAATGCTGAGACCCAGTGGCCAGAACTGGAAACCAGACCTCTCCTTTCCAGGTAGGATATCACGGGGGCTGCAACCTTGAGTTTCTGAGTGGTTCCAGGGGAGCTGCACATGGGCTCTGCAGCCAGACTCCCTGAGGGCGAAGCCAGACCCCCAGAGGGAGTTTCTCCTCCCACAGGCCCAGTTTTCTCATCTGAAAATGCAACTCCTGCCATCACGTGGTGGCTGCAGGATGAGATGGGGTGGGGAATGAGAAAGCACCTGGCCCAGCAGGTCCAGCCACACCTCCAGTGAGCCCTTTCCTCACTCCCCTCCCGTCCTCATGCGCTAATCCCAGGGAAGCTGGGTGGAAACATCTCTGCTCTGAGTCCTTGCCAGGCACACTCAGGCCCCTCTCCCTGCCACCCACAGGCTGTGTTTCCTCCTACCCTCATGGCCAGCTCCAGGCTGGGCAGGGCTCAGAGGTCCACTGTGGGTAGATGTGTTCATCTTTTCCCAGTCCAACCAAGGCTGGAGCAGAGGTTGAGAGGAAGGGCTGCATGCGCAGGGGGCTCAGAAGCAAGGCACTGGACCTGAGCCATTCTGAGCTCCTGGGATGGACAGCGGGATGACCACTGTGTCTGGGGCACTGGGGGCTCCAGCTCAGTCTGGTGGGGATGGGAGCACAGGAGGGCATCATGGTGTCAGGGCGGAATTCACAAGGTCGGGTGGTTGGCCAGAATGGGGCACACTGGGAAGGGAGGTGTGCCCAGGGCAGCAGCTGGGGGCCTTAGAGCTGCCTACCGTTGTTTGCAGGACTCAGGGGAATGGGAATCAAGCCCAAAGTCCATGCCTGAGGATGAACAAGTGGAAGAGGGAGGGGGTGGTCATGCTAGGCAGGGGCCAAGAGCCTGGCAGGACCACGCAGGACCCTGGCAGGGCATTTTGGGAGCCTGAGGCAGCTCCTTCATTCACTCCTGCTGAGGCAGCCCGGTCTCATGCGGGGCCTGGAGGGCAGGTGTGGGGGAAGCACGTCTCTGCTGGGAGCCCCTCTCTTGGAGCCCACTCTCCTAGGAGGCACACCCTCACACGCCCTGCTCCGGTCGAGGACAGTTTCCCAGTTTCCCAGACTACATCTCATGTCCTGTACCTCAGCCCAGTGGCGAGTGCTGGCAGGGCAAGGGCCAGCTGCCCCCCGACCCTGGGCTGGCAGGTAGGTAGGGCCACCCTGGGGTGATGTGAGGCCTTCACGTCCTCAAGGCCATAGCTTCCCCTTGCCAGGCCCCATGTGGGCTTCCCCTCCCAGACCCCAGCACCTTCCTGGAGATCAGGTGGCCTGCAGGGGAAGGGGCTGTGGGACAGGGGAGTGCTTGGGACAGGGGAGGGGGGAGAAGGCTCCCGGTGCACGACACCCACCTCCACACCACCAGGGCCTGAAGCGGGTCCCAGAAAAGAACAGGCCACTTTCAAGTTCCAAATTGGGCTCTGGGGGCTGACAGTGAGTGTGTTTGGAAGTAAAAATAGAAACACGACTATGTACATGGGCCCCACGTACCCTACCCATGGGGTCGGTGCTTTAAAACAGAACTTCCTAGTGTGGTCCGCCTGACTCTGTGATTCTAAGTAGAAAACTTACCCACACAAACCTCTCAGAGGGTGAAGGCAGCAGCTGACATGGGCTCAGGGGTGCAGACCTTCGGGGAGGTGGAAGGGGCCCGGCAGGGGGACATTGGCTGGCCTTTGAGTAGGCCCCACAGCCCCACGACTTCGTCTTCCTTCCGCCTCCAGGGCTGGGCACACACCATGCACCTGCCAGGAGGGCCTTCCCAGGTCACTGGGGCCAGCTCGGTCCCACCTTCCCCAGAAAGCCTCCTCGGAGCTCATCAGCCTATGCCCTCTGTCAGGCTAGCTGAGAAGTGAGCAAATGCTGACGCACCCACTCAAGTCAGGCCTGTACTGGCCACGGGGGCTGGGGGTGCACAGCAAGGCAAAGTGGGTGTTCACAGTGGGTCACCCGGCCACAAGCCCACAGACAGGGGCCTCCCACTGAGGGAGCTCTGAGCAGAGCTCTGTGCAACAATACTGGGGTCCCAGACTGACAGGGTCCTCTCCCCAGAGCCGTGGACCTGGTTGTGGCGGAGGTGTTCAGGAAGTCCAGTGAGTCCCAAACAGTGTGGCAGGCAAGCTGGGATGTAGGCGGGCACCTGGGCAGGAGTGTCGGGGCACTGGGGGGCTCCCTGGGACAGGGTACTGAGCTGGCTTTCCTGGGAAGGACGTAGGAGGGTTGGGGGCAAGGTGCCCAGCTGGAAGAGCTCTGGCTTGGTACTGGCCAGATACCCCATCTCTAGCCCAGTACATAGGCATTCTGTGAGCCAACCCCACGGCCCGCTCTGGCCACAGCTCCCATCTGCTGCTCTCCCCGAGGTTCCAGCAAAAGAAAAAAACATCCCCACCTCCCACCCAGGGCAAGGCAGCATGCTGGGGGCCAGGCTGCGGTTCAGTGACGGCCTGGAGCCCAAGGCAGACAGCCCCTGCAATCCCTGCCGGGGCACACACTGCTAGCTGGTCCCCTGGAAGGAGTCCCGGCCCAGGCCCTGTCCTCATAGCCAGGGAAGCAGCCTGCTGCCTGTGAGTGAGGCCCAATCCTCCTTCCTGGGCTCCCCCAGAGCCCAGCAGCTGGCACCCCCCAGTCTTACCCTCTGTCACCGCTATGTGTAGCCAGAGGCCCAGCCCAGGGCGGCTGTAAATGGCACCCCTGGAGGGGGCTGGGGGCTGGGGTGGGAACTTGTTCCCCATGGTCCCTAACTGAGCAGACAAGCTGCTAGGGGCTGGAGTGGTACAGCCTGAGGCCTTGGCCCCGCCCAGGCACGGGCCTGCCACGGGGTTTGAGTACCTCTCTTTCCCAACCCCGGCCAGCCTGGCCAGAAGGCTGGGGTTAGATGGGTGAGAAGGCTGGTGCTTCAGGGTCCTCTGGACATGGGGGTCTGGCTCTGCCTAGATCCGCTCTTTCCTTGGGTTGCCCCTTGGGGCCTGTGTCTATTCATGTGTCAAACACTTACTGAGTGTCTACCCTGTGCCAGGACAGCACTGAGGCCCGGGGAAAGCAGCAGGGCCTTAAGACCTGTGGGGTGACACTCCAGAGGGGACCTGATCATAAGAATAACAATACACAGGGGCTCAGAAGAAACGGGAAGGAGGGACATGAGGATGGTGGATAGCTCTGAGAAGAGAAGTGAGGAAGAGAGGCTGTGAAAGTGGTGAAGCAGAGACCAGGGGAAGAGGGGAGGAGAGACACACAGAAGTCTGGAGAGAGTGATCCAGGAGTGGGCAACAGCAAGTGCAAAGGCCCTGAGGTGGGGTGTGCTGGGGCTGGAGGAGCAGCAGGAGGTCAGTGTGGTGAACCCAGAGTGGGTCTAGGAAGAGATGCATAGAGAGGGGGCAGCAAGGCTGTGCAGGCCAGGACTGTGGCATTTGCTCTGGAAGGTTCGAGTGGAGAAACGAGGGGCTGAGGGGAGCAGGAGCCCCGGTTACTGGGCAGACAGAGCCACTAAGACTTACAGGTGGACAGGCCTGGGAGTGAGCGCTCTGCCAGGAGCTCTGGCTAGCCGCGCCAGCATGGAGCCCTGCTCCAGGAGTGAGGTGACCATGTGGGGTGCCACTCCCACAACGGCCCCTGTGGGCTGGAAGAGGGTTTCAAGGTCTCCGGAGTCCAAGTCCAGACCTGAGAGCCAGGGCCAGGCTGAGGGGTGGCCCCGGGACAGCTGGGGTGAGTACCTGGGGGCTGAAGGGCTGGTGTGCCAAACATTCTCCCTGCTCCCACCCTCCCCCAAACCTCTCCTGGCAGCTCTCCAGGCCACTTGTTTTACAAATAGGGAAACAGGCCCTGTTGGCTGCCAACTCTCCCCTGGCCTCTGGCCACCCTGACCCTGGTTGGGCCCCTTCCTTTCAGCCATCCTGCCTTGGCCCTGGTCTCTTCCTGGCAGGCATGGGCCTCTGCCCTATGCCTGTGCCCAGGGCCTGGCCACTTGGTTTCTGGTCTCTCCCACTTCCCTCCACCCCAGTTAAGTACTCCGACCAAGTTTGTCACGGTCAGTTACCTGGTTCTAAAGCTGGACCTCTGTCCTATCCCCCCCAGCTGTGCAGAGAGGCCTTGTTGTTTGGGAGCCTCGCAGGAGGCAAAATGGTAAGTACCCTGTTTCCTGGGCCCCACAGTGTTGGAGCCAGACACCTGGGCCATGGCGTCCAGACCTATCCAAGGCTGAGTCCCATCTATAAGTGGCTGAAAGTGCCCTGGAGGCTTCCAGAAGTCAGCTTCCTAGCAAGCAGAGCTCATCCCATGTCCCTGCCCTGCGCCTCCTTACCTGAGTCAGATCCACGAGTCTGGTGGGGGACTGACGCTGCCTCCTCCGGCAGGATCACGATCAGGGGTTGGGGGACAGCGCCTCCTCCCAGCCGGGCCACCGGTGTCAAGCGGTGGGACACACATGATGCTCTTTCTTCACTTACCTGCATTTACTGAGCACCTACAGTGCGAATTGAGCGGAAGGAGTGTCCACGCCCGCAGCCAAAACCTGTCTTCTTCTCCCGGGAGCGGGGGGTGGAAAAATTTGGCTCCCCACGCGCTGAGGTCCAGGCCCCCGCCTCGAGCTGGTGAGGAAGTCGCTGGGGGATTGTGGGCACCCGGGGGGGGCTACACGCCAGGGAAGGTGGGATCCGGCCTAGAGCCTGGGGAGGGGCGGGGCGGGGCCGGGTGCGTTGGGGGCGGGGCCTTGTGTGGAGAGGGGCGGGCGCAGGGGCGCAGGGGCAGGTAGTCCCGGGAGGGCGGGGCCGGGAGCCCGGGCGTCTGGCCATCAAGCCGCCAGCGGCCGCCAGGACGCGGGGCCGGCGGGCGGGGAGAGAACCTCGGCGGGTAAGGCACCGCTGGGGCAGGCGGGTGTGGGGCAGGCGGGTGGGCGGGGTGCGATTGGGACCCTGGGCCGGCTGGGGTCCTGCCGTAGGGTGCTCTGGCGCCTGGTGTCGCCCCTGCGCGGGTTTGGGGCTGTGCACCCGGAGGCTTAGGGGTGGGGGGCGTTGGCGTTGCGTTTGTTCCGCGCCCCTCTCGTCCCTTCGGCCCCCGCTTCCCCAGGCCCCTGGGGCTCGGAGGCTACCGCAGGCCCCCATTACACGACCCACGCGACCGAGTCTCCAAAGGCTTAGGCTCGGAATTTGTTCCCACCTCCTCCCAGTAATCCAAACTTGCCTTCCCTCAGCCCTCTCAGCAAAGGTGGGAGAAAAGCCACTAACTGCAGCTGATTCACACTGAAGTGTGAGTGACTGATAGCCCCGTGGCTCTGGGAAGTCTGTGACTCTTATTCTGAGCAACAGGGAGTGTCAGGGAGGAGGGCAGGGTGGGTGGGAGAGTGGAGGCTGGCTGCAGCTTTCCACAGGTGGGCCAGGCCCCCCCCAGCAGCCCAGCTCTTCCCCGCTACTCTGGGCCTCGCTCCGCCTGGTGAAGGGCGGGGATAGTCTGCTCCTCTGGGGTCCTGAGGGCCTGAGCGCTGTTGCGGTGCGCGCGCCTGGAGCCTGCTCCCTTGGCCACCCTGCGCAACCTGACCACCTTGCTCCCCTCCTCTCTCTGCTCCGTGCGCTCATTTGTCAATGCTGGTGCTGTCCCTGCCTGCCAGTCGAGTGGCCATCCTGAGTATAACCCTCAGGAGTGGCCCTGGGGTAAGGGCCCTGTGGATGACACATGTGTGATCTTGTGATGAGGCATGTAACCAGGCCCCAGCACCAAGGGGGCCCAGGGAATGTTACTTACTGTGATGATGAGGAATGTGTAGAATTTTTTCACCACAGTCTGAGACCAGGTGGCAAGTTCTGGAGTGGAACTTGGGATTCCAGGTCAAGGCCCGCCTGGCATGGCTCAGTGTGACCCTGGCCAGCCCTCTGCCCTCTCTGCCCAGGCTTTGCAAGAGCAGAGGATGGGGCTGGGCTCTGTCACTTCCTGGCTCTACCCCACTGTGTCCTTTACCCAGGACCCCCGGGAAAGGGCCCCTAGGAGCCAGCACTCCACTCCAAGTGGGCCAGGATGGGGGCTCTGATGGGTGAGGACTCTGTCAGACTCCCCTTCCCTGCCTCCCTGTTGCTTGGTTCTGAGCACACCGTGGGAGAGGGGAACAGAGGACAGACCCAGTTCAGTCCCAGCCAGCCGTCTGTAAAGAGGGGTGCTGACAGTGACTTCTCAGGGAGTCTTTCAGACCTACAGAGTCAGGGAGAGGCCCACCAAGGAGGCCAGCCTGGGGGAGATGGAAGGAGGTTGGGTGGGCTGCAAACCTGCCTCAGCCCTCCCTGTTTACACAGAGAAAAGTGGAGTGCTGAGTCAGCTCCTGCCCTCCCCTCCCCCCACAGGGATGCCTGCTGCATGCAGGCCTACAGATGGGAAGCTGAGGGGACACAGAGACCATGTGGCCCAGCCTTGGTCACAGAGGAGCTGGGTCCTGAGTTTGAATCCAGCTGCCACCATTTACCAGCTGTGTGTAAGTGGCCAGGTGACTTCTGCTGAGCCTTGGTTTCCTGATCTGTAAAGTGGAGGCAGTGAGCCACTTTCTGCCTTATGGGTGGTTGTGAATGTCCAAGGGGCTGGTGATGGCACGTGGTTGGTGTTCAGGGTGTATGAGCCACTGGGGTGCTTTCCCTAAACCCTCAGCTGGTCAGCGGGTAGGGGTGGGACTGGGCCTGGAGAGGCCTGGGGTAAAGAGCGGGTTCCCAGGTCCCCGCCTGCTGCGGTCTCCTGGCAAAGGCCTGCATCTATCAGGAGCTGCCAGGGGCAGGGAGCCACCTGGATCTTCTTGGCTTTTGTCCTTGAAGCTCTGTCATGGGATACCAAGCGTCAGTGACTGCCCCAGACCACGCCCTCCCCTCCCTGGCTGGCTGGTTGGTGGCCCCGGCACATGTATGAAACCCCAGAATAACCCGGGAACGGGGCCAGCGCTGTGCAGCCCCACTGAGGGAGGTGGACTGCAGGTGGCATGGAGCGCAGGGCTTGCGGTCGGGAGGGGTCTCAGAGCGTGGATGGCCATGAGGGTAGGACGACTGGGCCCAGGCTGGCAGGAGGGAGGGAGGCAGACCAGTTTGACCAGAGTGGCCTGGTGTGTGCAGATGGGGACCTGGATGAAAGTACAGAGGGGCCTGGGGGACAGGGAGAGGGAGCTCTCAGGGTGCTGGAATCCTGCCCCTGGGTTGGGGTAGGTGGCCTGTCTCCAGAAGGCCTCTGGATCGCTCCAGTGGCCCTGGCCAGGCCTCCAAGGATTGGGTCAGTCCCACACGCGGGCCACTGAAGTCCCAGAGGCAGGGGCAGCACCCTGGCTCCCTGTGGCCTTGGGCAGCCCGGCCGGCAGCACCGCCTGGTTGCCCTCCTCACCACCCCCAGGCCCGTGTGCGGGAGGGCAGACAAGATGCTGCCAAGGTAAACAAAGCCGCCTCTTAGGAATGAGGACCTGAGTTTCCTCGGCCTTCATCAGGTGGTGGAGGCCCCTGGCTCACAGTGTGCACTTAGCTGAGGGCCAGGCTCCCACGCTGCCCCTGGACTCCTGGAGCAGTGGGAGTGCAGGCTCTCTCGTTGGGGAGGGGCACCCCAGTGCTAGAGATGGCACAGGCTCCTGGGAGGGGGCGAGGGTTGCACACCTCCTTCCCTCGCTCCGGGACCCAGAACTTCTGAGGTCCCAGCCTCGCGGACCCTGCATGGGCAGCCCCTGCTTGCCCACGCCCTAGGTCACAGACCCTGCTGGAGCCTGCTGGCAGCACTGCAGCTTCCTTCACCCCTGACCCCAATACCAGAGGTGGCTGACCTGGCCCCCTCGGGCAGGTCTACCAGGGTGTGGGCAAGCCCACACTGGGGGCAGTGGCCTGGGAGGTCACAGGGCCTGCGGGATTGGCAGGGCACACTCCTGGCCCCTGTGGCTGGCAGTGCTTGGATTCTGAGAAGTGCCCTCTGCGTCCGTGTGAATCACATGCTTATTTTGCGCTCACTGAGCCCTGGGTGGGGAAGGCCCATGGCCAAGCATGCCCGTCCCGGCCATGGGGTGACTGCAGGTCGTGCGCCTCATCACGCCTGCAGAGGGAGGTGGGGTCCCTGCCCGAGGTTTGCCAGGCTGATGGGCGACTGCTGCGGGGGCTCCCCAACACATGGAGGGCTGAACCCACAGGGCAGCTCCTCAGTGCCGGCACAGGGGTCCTCCTGGGAGAGGGAGGGGGGCCACATCCAGGCCTGGGAACAGCCTGTGTCCCCTTCCTGTCTGAGTGGCTCTCTGGGCTTTAGCTCCCTCCTTCTGAGATGGGGTAAAAACAGTTCTAACTCACGCTGTCCTCCGGAAAAGTAAGCGAGGTGCTGCCGAGGAGCCCTCACTGTGGACAGCTCAGGGGCCCCATCGAGGCCGCACTACCAGACCCTGATGGGACCTCGCTGCCCTTGACCCACACAGACCCTGCTGCTCTGATTAGGGGCTTCCCCCAGCCATGCCCTACACTAATCCAGCAACACAGTTCTGAGGCGTTGGAGGGCCCTGTGCCCTCACACCCCGGGCTGCCCCGGCAGCCCTGCGCACTGTTCTGGGCCAGGGGTAGAAGCCAGGCGAACCCCCAGCCCTCACTGCTGGCCACGCCCAGCAAGGTGGGGAGATTTTGGGAGTTGGCCTGGGCACCTGAAATGCTGGGGAGGGCCTCGGCTGGGCCCCACAGCCTTGAGCGCCTGGACAGTGCTCCAGGCTGGGCCTTTGTCGCTCCACTCCAGCCCCAGTGGTGGGCCCCTTCAGAAAACTGCTGTCCCTAACCTCCTGCTCCTCTCATGCATGCCAAGTGCCCTGTATGCCAGCCAGGTCCTGGGCCAGGCATGGGCCCCGGGAGTAGCCAGGCCAGAGGGGAGCAGCTGCTGCAGGTAAAAAGCATCTCAGCCTGTCCGGCCCCTCCTGCTACTCTGTCCCTCAGAAGCAGTTTAACGAGGTGTAGGGGTCTGTCCTGCTTGGTGCTCAGGGGACTCTCCCTGTCCCCCTACCAAGCTGGGTGCCTCCTCTCGCTCCTAGCCTGTTCCTTGGTCACCCTGTTTGCCTCCCTCTGCCCTACGGGGAACTCATGCAGGACAAGACCGCAGGTGAGGGCCTGTGCCTTGCAGCACCCAGGGAGGGCTGAGGGCGAGGGTGGGCTGCTCCAGTGGGAAGCCCCACGTGGAACGCCCTGGGTGCCCCGCAGACCGAGGCCTGGCAGTGGGGCTCTGCGGCGGGTGGGGCTCTGCCGGCAGGCTGGCTGCAGCCTCACCAGGCACTCTTGGAAGCTGGCTGTTGCTCCCGCCTGTGTTGAACCCTGCCCAGCATCTGAGGCACATGCACTGCAACATCTCGGAAGGCCTCTGCCACCCAGGTTGGCGGAGTTTCCGATCAGATAACAGTGGGCTGTGCTGCAGCCCGGCTTGACTCCCCAGGTTTCCGTCCCAGCTCTGCCCCCTCCCGCCCCCAGAGCTCTCCTCCCCACCCAGCCGCTGGGTCTCTACCCACCCTACATGTAGTAGTTCCTTTCTCTGCAGCTGTGCCCTCCTAGAAATGCGTGTTGGGACCAAGACTGGGTTCAGCCTGGGCTCTCCCAGCCACTGGCCACAGTGGGGACCTGATCTTTGGATCCTGAGGTGCAGCCCAGCAAGGCTAGATCTGCGGCCAGTAGGAGAGTGGTGGGGAAGGATCCAGGAGAGCAGGCCCGGGAGCCCTGAGTGGCAGTGGGAGGACCACAGCCCTGTGTGGGAGCCAGGCTGTGGTGCGCCAGGAGACAGCGCTCGCCACGTGCTCTGGGGGACGGCCCTCCCTAATCCCAGATGCCTCCTCTCCTCCTGTTTGAAGCCAGAAAGGGAAGAAGACCCTTTCCAGAGGAGCAAGTGCTGGCACTGGGGCCCTGGCCGCTGGGGCCCCTGACGGCCAGGTAGACACAGGCAGGCAGGTCTGGTCCGCTGGTGGGTGAAGAGAGGATAGAGTGAGTGCATCCCCTGAACGTCAGCACAGGATGTGAGGTGGCTTCCCGTTGCCATCACCATCTGGCCTGAAATCTCTAGGAATGCTGGGTGGCTGCCCAGTGCTGGGTGGGACACATGGTAGATCTGCCATGAGCTAGACACAGCAGAGGGCCTCCGAGACCCAGCAGCCGGTGTCAGAATATCGAGGCCTCCCTGCTGACCTGCCCAGCTCATCAGAGCCGCTGATCCTGGGGGTCGAGTCTCAGCCTCCAGTATCCAGTACCCTGCACCCTGTCTCAGGACATTATCTGTGCTGTACCCCTCTGGCCACCCCTCTCCCATAAGAACCTCCTCCCCCTCTGCCTCCTGTCCCCTCTCAGATCTCACCCCCGGGAAGGACACACTGCTCTGGGGGACCTCGCCCTGACACTTTGTCACTTGGCTGGGACCCCCAGTGCAGGCTCCTCGTTACACAGGGGAGCTGCTCAGGGGTGGGCCATGGGGGAGGACACTCTGAGGTGACTTCCCTCAGGGTCTCACCAGGACACGGCCCAGTTTGGGTCCAGACCCTGTCTACAGCTGCCAGAGGAAGCTGCTGCCTGGTCCTTCTGTGTAAGGAGCCATCCCTGGCAGGGGGCGAGTACAGGGAGGGCACCAGGCTGGGGGCAGTTCTGGGTTCTGGCCCACTGGCTCTCAGCTCCAATGGTCCTGGTGTCCACTTGCTATAAAATGGAGCGAGGTATAGAGGCTGCCCCTGACCCTTCCTGGAGTCCCGGATGCCCGGCCATGGCAGCTTTGCCATGTGGCATAAGGGTTCTCCGAGACCAGTCTTCCCGTTTCCGGAGAATGTAACCAGGAGGGTGAAGGGCTGTGGTCAGTGGTGGCCTTGCTGGCTCCGGGGACAGGAAGACTCTGGGGAAGGAAGAGCGTTGAGAAAGAGACACCCCACCCCTGGGAGGATCTGGGAGGCCCTGTCCTAAGCCTGAGGTCCCTGCCAGCCAGGCAGCAGGAGGGTGTAGCCCCCCTGAGGGCCTAGGTTGGTGGCCTCCATGTTGACCCACAGGGGGCCTCCTGGGTGCCAGGCCTGGGGCTGGCCCTGGGGAGGGCGAGGCAGTAGGCGGCAGCGTCCTGGCCTTCCCAGTGGGCAGCCTCGGGGATGAGCCCCCACCCGTCACCAGGCCCTGGGACCCTGCCCCTGAAGGCGTCGCTCCCCTGCTAGCTGTAGGGCAGCAGGGGGTGTCCTGGGGTGGCCTGAGCTGGGACTGAGGACGAGACAGGAGTTTGTCGGGTAGGGATGATATGAGGAGGTCAGGGAAGACCATTTGAGGTGTCTGGCTTGGTTGAATACCAACTGGGCGAGGGCCTGAACTTGAGCCCGAGCACTGTCGCCTTTGAGAGCCCTTGGTTGCGGCTGGGACGGCGGCTCAGAGTGAGGTGCTGGGTTGGGGAATGGGAGGGTTGGGGGTGCAGAGCCTACAGGATGACAGGCCTCAGAAAGGGGCCAGTGTGCAGGATGCCAGGATGGCTGGATGGAGACACCCTGCCCCGGCTCTTTCCTGTCTGCTGTCCTGTGGTCAAGGACTGGATCCAGACTGCCCCAGAGGGGTGGGGGAAGATGGGAGCTGGGCCCCTTTCCCGACAACCCAGGCCTACCGCCAGACCCTTCTCTCTGGCCTCCGAACAATGGGGCCGTGTGAGGGCGTCTGGGAGCGAACAGGCAGGGCAGCCAGTCCCCCTGTGGGCCCACTCGGAGGGGCAGGCGGGAGCCAGCGGATGTGAGTCACCAGGCCCAGCACCCAGGCCCGGGGTTCCCAGGCCAAGGAGGAACGCTCGGCAGCTCTCGGTTCCCCAACGCTGGCTGCTCCTCCTCCCCGCTTTGTCCCCTTTCGGTGCCTCTTCCTGCATCCTGCCTTGGGCTCCCTCCCTTCTGAGCTTGTCGGTTTCCCTGCCTCTGTCCAGCTGGAGACCCAGGCCTGGGAGACGCCGCAGCCTGTTCTCTCGGGCCCCTGCCCCTGAGCTGGGGCAGAGAGGCCAGCCTCCTCCTGGGGGTCCCCTGTCCGGCCTGTGGGTGACCCAGGAGGAGCCAGTGCAAGGTCAAGCCCCAGCCCAGATGGGGGGCCAGCCTAAGACTTACAGAGAGTAACAAGGTGGCAGAAGCAGAAAAGGATGCAGCAGAGTGAAAAGCTTAGAGAGTGAATAAAAGCTGATGAACAGCATCAAAGAATATGTGTGAAAGCAGCTAAAAAATGTTAGCATTAGGGATGAAAAGATAAACGTGAAGGGACTGCAGCTGAGGAAAGACCCAACCAAATGCTGAGTGAGTGGAGGAGGGGAGGGTTGCCTGTCTTGCACACGCAGCCTGGACAGGCTCTGGTCCCAGGCCGGGTGGGCAGGAGGCTAGGGCCCCACTGGACAGATGGTAGACTGGGGTTCCTGGGTAAGGGAGGAGCCCAGGGACCCCCCAGTGCTTGGACTGCTGGCCAGAGGATCTCAGATTGGGGGCCACGCCTCTGTGACCCTGGGCCCTGATCCAGAGCCCTGACCTGGTGACGTGCTGTAGAGTGCCTGGGAGTTTTATGGCTTCCTGTGGTGCATGGGATGCCCTGGCAGGTGGCTGACAGCATGGAGGGCTCGTTGAGCTGCGCTGGCCTGGCACTGGCACACAGCAGTGTCCGTGCAGCAGGCCTTTCGTGGCTGACCTCGGGCCTCTACCCCTGGCTCCTGCGAGGAGCAGGGGGCTGGACCTCTTTGGCTCCTCTACCCCTACCCACTGCAGCCTGAGCTCTGCGGCCTCAGTGATCCCTGGCGTGTTCTGTGGTTGTCACCTCGCCCTTGTGCTGGCGTCTGGACTGAGGCAGGTGGCCTCCACCCCCAGAGGCACCGGGACCCAGCACTGGGTCAGATGTCTGTTGCAGAGTCCCTGCGAGCTTCTTCCTTGGGCCTCAGAGTACCATTACCAGCAAGACCATTTTGGGGGATGAGGAAGTCAGGCTCAGGGAGCCAAGGGACTTGTACTAGGTCCCAGTGCAGAAGAGTGAAGCTGGGGTGGCAGTGCAGGGGTTCAGCCAGGGGCAGGTCAAAGGCACCGTCCACACTCCGCTGGGCATGTGGCTCTGACGGGCAGTGCTGGGATGGACCTGCCCATGTCCCTGCTGTCTGAAGGTGCGGGACTCCTCTTGCCCTGACCCCAGGCTCTTTGCACAAGCCGTTCCCTATCCAAGATCCCTCCCATGTGATCTCCTTGCTTGGCCCCCTCATGCGGAAGACTGCTCCCAGGATGCCAGCTGAGGTGTCACCCTGTCTGGGTGGAACAGGTCATGAGGATGTGAATCAGAGGTGGCGGCCTCCCCATTTGGGAGCCCCAGATGGAGGGTGAGGCCAGCTTGCATCCTGGGTGAAGGGTATGGTGTTTGCTGCCTCCCTGCTCCAGTACCAGAGGGATTTAGGGGTCAGGGTAACCCTGTGTGCAGGATGGACAAGGCCTGCATGACTTCAGCCCTGCCCAGCCCAGGGCTGGACAGCATCGTGCCGTACTCTGGCCCTTCTGCTCCTTTAGCTGCCCAGTGGGGTTTGGTTGTGGCTCTGTAGGGACACTGATCAGATCTCCACACTGCCTCCTCCACTCATCTGAAGCACAGGACTCTCTGTCCGCACAGCCCAGCACTGAGTCCGGCCTTGGCGGTTCTGGCAGCAACAGGACAGCCCAGTTACTGATGGGGACTCTGAGGCTCAGCGCTCTGCTGCTTTGCCAGGGCTTGTTCCAGAGCGAGCACCAGACCCCCCACCCTACCCCGGGAGTGGCAACGGCAGGCAGGGCTGGTGGGGACCTATGGCCCAGAGAGTCTTCTGACCAGGCTCTCCATGGGCTCTGGAGATAAGTTTAAGCAGAGGCAAACTCTGAACCCACAAGGACAAGCCAGCATGCGCCTGCATCCCTGTGTGGTGTGTCCCACCCCTATGTGCCCCGGCCTTCCACCCAGAGCCCAGTCCACCTCCTCCAGCTGCTATTGGGGCTGGTGGGTTTTTTGCCCAGGTGGGAGCCAGTGTCCTCCTGAGGGAAGTCCCTGGGCTTCTTCTCTGCCTCCTTATGCTCCTTAGAGCCAGGCTTGGCGGGAAATGCCTGCTGCATAGTGCAGGCGGGGTGGGGTGGCCCTGGGCTCTGGTTACATGGGCAGTGCTGGCTGAGTGGCCATGGGTGCAGCCCACTCTGCCTCGGCTTCCTCATCAGGAGAGTAGGAGAGTGTCCGCATGTGGGCAGCTGGAGATTGAGTGGGCCATGGATTAATACACTAGTCCTGGGTGGACATCCTGGAGGGGTGCTCCCTGCCCCAGCCCATCAGCGTGGCCTTCCTGTAACAAGAGATATCTGTAGGCTGGAACGCACCCTTAGTCTTCATGATGCCCCTGCCTTGGCCTCAGCAAGTAGGGAACCTGTTCGCACAGGATGTGCATGTGACACAGGTGTCCCAGAAGGGTCTGGTTGATGGTGACCTCTGCTCCTGAGTGGGCCAGCCTGGTAGCCTGGGGCTCATGGCAGGGACCAGGCCCTGTCTGGCTGGTGAGGTGGGCCGGTGCCCAGTACCAGAGCCGCAGTCTGGAGCTTTCTTGAGCCCAGTACGGTGGGTGCTCAGGGAGTCACATGCCAATACGGTTGTGAGCAACGAGCATGGTGGTCTTGGGAGAGGAAAGGCAGAGCAGGCTGAATTTGGGGAAATCCTCCTCATCTATCAGGGGTCCACTTGACTCAGACCTCAAAGGAGACGGTCTCTCCCCTTATGGGTGTCCTGACAGAGGTGCTTGGTGGCTTTCCCACCCAACCATGTGCCCAGCCCCTGGAGGCTTGGTGGCAGCACTGGGCAGCCTGGCCTGCCTGGGGCTCAGCCTGGCAGGGGCTGGGAGGTGATGGTGTGCAGTCTGGGCCCCATGCCTGCTTTGCTGGGAATGGTTGCTGGTCTTACTTTGTGGGCAAGGTCAGTGAGCTTGTTCGGTGTGCCCAAGGGCCTGACTGAGGTCACTCTGGTGGAGTCCAGGCCCTGCTGGGTGGGCGGCAGGGCCCCCACACTGGGCATCTGTCATGCAGCCAGAAGTCTCGGAGGGATGGTGCAGGGGGCAAGATGAATGGTTTAATTTAGCAAATGGGCCCCATGAACTGGACCCCATGGAGAGTAGGGGGCGTTCTTCTTATTAGGGCAGGGCTGGAATTGGTCCTGCTGCAGGGGGCACCCATGCTGGGCACACTGTGAGGGACAGACACCTGGAGTGGCTGGATCCCAGAGCTGATGTCCAGGGAGGGGCAAATAGTCCCAGACAGACCAACAGTGCTGCACTGAGGGCCAGCCTGTCCTCAGAGAGGGGAGAGGGTCCTGTGTGGGGCAGAGACCTCTGTGTAGGTCAGGGTCTCTGCATGCCGCTGGCATGTTCCATCCAGAGGTGGTGCAGTCTGGGCAGGGGGATGAGGAGGCTGGAGTGGGGCCAAGGAAGTGGAAAGGATGGCACCCCGGGCCGAGGGCAGTGCCAGGCCAAGGCACTTCTCCCCTCCGGTGCAAGTCCTGACACTGGGAATGCAGCTCAGAGTGGGGCCAGTGGTGGGCAGGGAGCTGAGTGCTGGAGGTCTAGACCCGCACAGGTGGGGTGAGAAGGGGTTGCCTGGCTTTGAGCATGGGTGGCTCGAGAGAATGCCCCCCTTCCCAGTGTGACCATGATGACAGGCTGCCAACCGGACCCCAGTGACCAGTGGTCCTTGGGATAGCCCCGCCACTCTTCAGATGAGGAACTGAGGCTCAGAGAGGGTCACAAGGGTAGCAGAGGATTGAGCCAGGCTGGCCCCAAGGAAGCCTGTACTCTCTCTACTGCACTGTCCTGCGTCCCGCTGTGGTCAGGAGCATCTGAGCGGGAGCTACTGGACCAGGTGGAACTTAGCACCCCTCCCAGGGCCTGTGCAGAGCCTCGGGCCTTGGGGTGCGGGGCAGTGAGCCCCTTCAGGCCAGGCAGGACAGGGCTGGCAAGGAGCCAGGAACCCGTGGGTGGACTGGGCCCACCTGTCAGCACTCTGGAGCATTTTTTCTCCAGTGATTAGTGCTTGTCAGTGTTAGGATGAACTGAAGTGTGAATCCTGAAACGCCTCTACTGCTTGTGGTTTGAGGCAGGAGAGTGGCTCAGGCAAGCGACAACACTGGCCTGCACTTCCCCTAGAGCAAGCCCACCCTTGCCGTAGCCTACCATGGACCTGACCCCACAGGCACCCACTGGCCTGGAGCCCCTGCCCAGCCGCCCTCCCTCCTGCCCTTATGCTGCTTCCTCCTGGCCAGGCCTGAGCTCCTCCTGGGAGGCCTTGCCCTCTCCAGGGCTCTGCTCCAGGCTTGGGGCTGCTGGCAGCCCTGGCTCTGTCGGGGCCCCAGTTCTGCTCCGTGTGCTGAGCCGGCCCTCTGCCCTCGGCCCTTGAGAGATGGTGCCCAGCTTGGGAACATTTCTAGAGGCAGACACCCAGCATGGGAGAGGGAGGCCCTGGGTGCTGTGGAGCTGCTGGGGCTTCCAGGGGTGTGTGGGCCTGTGAGTCCTTTATGGGCCAGAGCTGGAGGGCCAGGGATCTCCATGTAGACAGCTCACCCCGGCCCCCAGTTTGGCCATGACCCTCAGAAGCCCAGGGCCCATGTGGACAGCTCTTTCCCTAGTTCCCTGTGCCCTCAGAGGTAGGAACAGCTGTCCTGCCTCCCACTTCTGCCCTGGGAAGGCCGGGGAAACCCCTGGGGCCCTCCTAGACCCCAGCACCCCTCTGTCTTTTGGTGCCCCAGTGCTTGCCTTGAATGCTCACCCAGTGCCAGATGGTGGCCTGTCTCATGGAGCAGAGGTCCTGGGGCTTGGATGGGCCTTGGCTGCAGCCACACCGGACATCAGTTCTCGCTGAGGGCCAGATTAGCTGAAAGTCACAATTCTTTACTCTGACAGCCATGTCAGGGTTATGGCCGTGACCCTGGGCCCATCTGTCCATCCATCCATGTGTCTCTTGGGCTCAAGCAGTGACCTGGGCTCTGGGGATTCAGAGGGACCCAGGCAGTGCTGGGGGTACACATGTGACACTCTGTGGGCAGGGCTATGCTATTAACTTGAGATTTCAGAGAAGGTAATTAATGGGGTTCTAGATTCTGTTTTCAAAGGATGAGGGAGCATTTGTTGGAAGGGATTTATTCCTAGGGGAAGATTTCACATACTGGGAAACGTGTGGCAGGTTCAGAGGCAAGGCTCAGGGCGAGAAGCAGGGGCCAAACCCCATGCACCAGGCCTGGGAACCAGCCTGGCCTCTGTTCTGGGGTGGAAATGGCTTGACGAAGCTCAGAAGGGCTGGCCAGGAATGTGACCCCAAGGTAAGGAGGTGGACGCAGAGGTCTGGTGGGTGTTGGCCAGGTGCAGCATCCAGTCTTATGCATGGGAGGGTGGGCGACGGGATGTGGGCCGCACAGGGCGTGAGCATCCAGGAGGCCAGCTCAGGTTTGCTGCGCCCAGCAGGATGCCCGCGGGGGCTTCCCACAGCGCTGGCCTAGCCGCCCTGCAGGGCAAGCCCAGGTCGCCAAACCCATTGTGAATGGAGGTCTGCGATTGGTCCAGGGAAGGCTTTGTGAGTGCCTGTGTGTAGTAGCTTCCCGTGGCTAGCCTAACAAAGCACCGCACACTGGGGGCTTAGAACTGCGGACATGTACCCGTCTGTGGTGGGGAGGACAGAAGTCCAAAACTGGGGTGTCAGCAGGGCCCGCCCGCTCCCCGTGCTCCAGGGGAGGCTCCTTCCTTCCCGCCTCTTCCGGCTTCTGGGGACTGCTGGCTGTCTCTGGCTCCCTCGGCTTATGGCCACATCACATGTCTGCCTCTCTTTTACAACCTCTCCTCCATATCATCCCCTTCCCCTCTTCCATCTCTTACAAGGACACTTACTGTATTTAGGGCCCATCTAGATAATCCAGGATGAGATCCTTAACCGAATTACATATGCAACAATCCTTTTCAAATGAAGTCCCATTCATAGTTCTGGGGGATGTGGGCTTGGACAAGTCTCCCTGGAGTTCAGCCCATTACACCGGGTAGCCCTGGGCACGGCCTTGCTGTCTAAGCTACCTGCTCCCTCTACCCACCTGGTTAGTGCCCAGTACTGAGTTCCCCAGAATCGTCACAGCCCTGCTCTGGAAGGCAGGTCACAGCTCCATGTAGGGAGAGCAGAGTGGGCCTCAGAGAGGGGAGGGGGCTCTTGGGGTAGAGGAGGCTGGGTAGGCAGGTCCTAGGGCTGGCTGTGGGCAGACCCAGGCCCTTTGGGAGGGGCTGATGCAAAGCATCTTATTTTCAGATCTGGAGGTTTTCCCCAGTAGGGGTAGGGGTGCCAGCCACCCTTCCCTGGACTCAGGCCTTCCGTGAGCCCAGCAGGACCTCTTTAGCATCCTCAGTGCCCAAGCTGCTCCAAAGGTGGCAGGTGGGCACCACTCTGGGCACAAGGGCCTTGGGTGCCTGCGAGAGAACCAGGGCTGAGCTTCCCAGGGACATGGCTCCGTCCCCTGGCCATTGGCCAGCCAGTGCCCTCCTATCTGGCCTTCAGTGTTCCCAATGGTCAGTGCAGGCAAGGAGGACCAGCCTTGTGGGCTGTGGGCACTGAGACCAGGCAGGCTTTGTAGCTGGCTGGAGCAGGAACGCTGTGCTGGGCCTTGGCCTCAGTCCTAGCAGGCTGAGTACCCTGGGAACCCAGAATGAAGGCTCTTCCTCCCTCTCTCTTCTTTTCAGGCTGCCCCTTAGCCCTGCCTGGCCCTGCTATCTTGCCCCCACCCATCCTGGTAAGTGCCCTGTGTCTGGTATGGCAAAGTTGTCCCCAAGCTTAGCATTTTGAGGCAACAGACTAGGGGAAGGGGAAGGAGCTGCAGCTAGTGGGGAGTGGGGTGGAAGGCCAGAGTGCCCCATAGGGAGACCCCAGCTGTGCGTAGCCCCACGGAGTCTTGCTGCTTGGGTGCTGGTGTGGGGTCATCTCTGTGGTAATTTCCAGCACAGCCTAAAAGGTCATGGAGGTGCCATTACTGGAGGAAGGGGCCTTGGGTGTCCTCTGAGTTCAGGAAGATGAATGGCGGTGTTATCTGAGGCAGGGGTGAAATGCTGCCACAGGAGATCAGTGAGCATGCAACCAAACAGGCACAGAGTATAGGGGACTGTGGAAGCCACACAGAGCCCGGGACTCCCAACGTTGGCCACCTAGGGGGAGACCCCGGCTGGGAAGTGGGCCCACAGGGCCTGACCCCTGTCTGCCTTGGGCAGCTGCAAAGGTGATGAGGCCCCACTCTGACCCTCCCCCTTGCCACCATCTGCCTGTCTGTTGTGACCAGCTTTCTGTTGAAGGCATGCTCTGCCCTTGGCCATTGGAGGGCACTGACGCTGGCACAGGCTTGGGAGTCTAGGGTGACTGCTCAGCCTGAGGGGAGCTCAGACACAAAAGCCCAAGCTCCCCACCCTCTGGGAGACGGTGGCTGTCTGGGACCCCACACTGGCCTCCAGGTGGCACGGGAGCCTTGGCAGAGTGTGGGGCCATGGACACAGTGGGAGATGGAGGGCCCCAGCCCCGAAGCTGCCCTCTTCCAGGGCCATGACACACAGTGTGTGGGATGGCTGGGTGCTGGCATAGCCGGCTGTGGCAGCAGGGCCCTAGGGAACCCGGCGGAAACCTTGGCAGCTGCCAGAGACCCTGTGGTGTGTGGCCCCTGTCACCCCCAAACCCTGCCATGGGGGCGGCCCCAGAGAGCTCCTCCCTCTAGGAGCACTTCTCTCCCATCCTCCCTGGGAGAAGCATGATCTTGAGACCCAAGCTCGGGAGGAGAGTCCGGGAGCTTGTGGGCTCAGCACCAGAAGGCCTGGGCTTGAATCCCTGCTCCCCAGCTTCCTGGCTGTGGATTTAGGCAGCCGAGGCAGCCCAGCTTGGTGGGTTAGAGCAGGCCCAAGAGGGGCCACATTCTGAGTGGGGCCCGGGGCAGAGGCCGGAAGTGAGAGGAGCATGTTTTGCCACTCGGGTCACAATGCTTTCTAGCAAGCCAGGTGTCAGCAGAGCCAGCAGAGATGTGTAAGCCGAGCTCTGTCCCAGAGGCTATGCCTGGTGTGCGGTGGGGACAAAAGGCCTTGTGGAGATGGGGGAGGGTGCTCAGTACCTGGTGTCAAAGGGCAGAGAGGTGGCTGCCTTGGAACCCAAAATATTCCTTGCATAAGAAGCACGGCCCCTCTGTGTGGCCTCGGAGAGCAGAGCTGGGCAGCAGTGTCTGCACTAGGGGAAGGAGCACGCTGGGAAGGTAGCAGGCTCCCCACGTAGGGTGTAAGCATCAGCATTTTGCTTGAGATAGGAGCTGGGGAAGGGGCTTCTGGGGCCAAGGAGGCTGGGCCTGACACACTCTGGGCAGTGAGGGGCCTTGGTGGTTCGCTGGGGAGAAGTCATGTATGCAGAGGTGGTCATTAGGGCACTAGCGGGGGGCTTCTTCCTAGGGGACACAGCTGGCCTTGCCCTGGGCCTGGAAAGCTGGGCCTCTGACCACAGTAGGGGATGGCTAAAACCCAGCAGGCTCAAGCAGCACGGATGGTGTGCAGCTCTGGGCCTTGGCTGGGCCTCAGGACCTGGTAGGGTGGCAGGCAGGAAGTGCTGGCTACCTGGGGCTGCCCAGGAACCCAGCAACCGGAAGTCCTGGGCGGGGAGTTAGTCCTGGAGGCCACAGCCCCAGACACAGCAGGTGGCTGTCAGCAGGAAGGAGCTGTGAGCACAGGAACCAGCTGGCCAGCGCAGGGGCATCAGGTCTCACCTGCCTGGACAATGCAGGCCCCAGCCCTGCCTGGTGGCCCCTGAGCCACATGGCCTCCCTGGGCCATAGGACACCTGCCCTCAGCCCACCACCAGGCAGGAGGAGAGCCATGTGCTGGGCCAGCGCCTTCAGGTCGGTGGGGTGGCCCCGGGCCTGGGGGCTTGGGAGGGGTACCGGTTCAGCTTCTGGAACTGCCCAGGGAGGACCTGCCAGGACACCCACCCCACTTCCCCAACCATGCGCCGCTCAGTCTGCTGCTGGCGGGGAGGTCGGGGCCCAGGTCAGGTGGGCCTTCCAAGGGTGGGGGTCCCTTGGCACTTGGGTCCTGTGTGCCCACACATTGTGTGTGTGTGTGTGTGTGTGTGTGCGTTTTGCGTGCACACGATGAGGAGAAGGAAAGAGCTGCATGAGCTCCTGCTGCGCCTGTCCCGGGGAGCGCCCTGCCGGGGGGCCTCAGAGCTTTCCACGTGAAGCCCGGGTTGTGCAGCCCTCTCTCGCGCGTGGCTGGTCACTGACCTTCACTGGAGGGTTTTGGTTTTGATTCTCTTACGGAGAAAGATTCTGGGAAGAGGGGAAGAGGCGGGGAGGGGAAAGTGAAAGGAGAATAGGCGTTCCCGCGGTCTTCGTCCCACTGCTGCCACCTAGTGTCCGCTGTGTGCCAGGCGCGGGAGTGGCTGCTTGGGCACCATTTCCTGGCTGTGTGACTTGGGGCAAGTTACTCAGCTTCTCAGACTCCGGGTGTCTTCATCAGTGACGTGGTGATGACGCTGGTTCACACCTCAGGGGTGTTGGGGAGAGGACGTGGGGTGATTCCTGAGAAGCACAGAGCCTCTTGGCCTCAGTGGCCTGGGCTGTAAAATGGGGCCGAAGCGCCAGCCTGTGGGATTTTATTGCTGTCAGGGAGAACGGGGCGCGGGCTGGTGCCTGGAGTGGTGTTGGAGCTCTGACCGATACCCAGGCTGTCTGTCCTGGGCACTGGGGCCACCCCTCAGGGGTCTCTTTGGCCCATGCAGGCCATGTGTGTGGGAGTGGTGGTGGGATCAATGTGTGTGTGTGCACATGTGAGGACGGCGGGCGCTGTGGGAATGCATGCATGTGTGAGGGTGAGCGTGAGTGTGAACAGGTATGTGTATATGTACGAGTGCATGTGCAAGTGTGAGAACGTATGCATGTCAGTGGACAAGCCTGCATGTGTGATGAGTGTGGGTGTGAAGGAGTGCCATGGAGGCTGGTGCAGTGGGGGCAGCTCCCACAAATGGGCCGGCCTGGTCACCACTGACAGGAACCCCCTGACACTGTGGTCACACAAGCCATCCGCTCCTCACAACTAGGGCCGTGTCTGCAAGTGTCAGAGAGGACGGCTGTGGGAGCCCAGCAGCCCCCGAGCACTCTGCTCTGCTCAAGCACAGGTTCACACCCGCACACACACCCGTGTACACATATGCCCACCTGCAGTTGAGCTGTGCAGCACGCAGTCAACCCCTGAGTGCACTGTCTGTGATGTTGACTGCATGTGGGGAGCCCAGCTCACATGTGCAGGTGATGACCGCATAGCCTCCCCCACGGTGTGAGCCCCAGAGCCTGCACTTCGCAGAACTCAAGGAAGTCTGCCTCCGTGGGTCAGAGCGGTTGTCACCCATCGGCTGCGTCGCCACTCTGCCCCTGGGCCTCAGGTCTCCTAGACCAGTCTCAACTTTGAAAGAAGGTCAGAGGGTGAGCTCAGGAGCAGAGGCCAGAGAATCTTTCTGAGGCCCCTGCCTTCCCTAGCGTGCACACACACAGACCACAGGCCTTCTGGAAGGGCTCAAGGAGCCCAGCAGCCACCCTGCTGCCAACCTGTGTGTCCTTACAGCTCTGCTCCAGGCAGTCCCTCTGAGCTGCAGGGAATGGAGCCCCCCACCGCATGGCAAGCTAGTGCCGGCCCTGCCGCCAGCTCACTGGGGGGCTTCAGTCACCTCCTCTGTAGGGACAGATGCCCCTGCAGGGATGGGCTCTCACTGTGCTGCTGGGGTCTTGGGGCACTCTTGTGTCCCAAGGAGCAGACTCCTGTGCCTGCTTTAAGCTGGAGGAAGCAGTCCTCCACAGAGGACTGGCCTGCCAGGATTTGAACCTCAGTCTTCAGCTCTCCTTGACAGCTCCAGCAGACGGTGAGGGGTCCCCACTGTGGTGTCCGGCCCTGCACAGGAAGGGAGTGAGGCTTCCTGCTGGTGAGCTGGAAGGAAGGCCTGTGTGGGTCCCTGGGATGAGTTAGTGGACTTTGAGTGTCAGGCCGCTGACAGTAGCCATGGATGTTGAGGCGAGAGCCAGGGAGGCCAGGCGGCCAGAAGCGTGGCTGCCTCTTGGGGGCTCCCTCAGCTTTCTCAGGTACCAGGGGAGCTGAAGTCTGAGCTGGGCTCAAAGTCCCCAAGAGCCGTGTGGTCACTGTGACCACTGTGGCCTGTCATCACCCTCACCTTCAGCCACTTCCTTCCCCTTTTCTGGCACTGGGCTCCCGGTCACATGCCAACCCAGCTCACCCACTGGTGCAGGGCAGGGCCAGTGGGGCTGGACGATGTTGGGGCATCAGGATGGGCTTCCCCTTTGATGGTCCATCCTCTGGAGAGAGGATGTGGATGTTGATATCTGTCCCTGCAGCAAGAATATTCCTGGGGAGGTGAAGGTGGGGCACAACCTGGCCCTGTCATAACCCACCCTCCCCACCCAGGGTAAATCAGTGGCCACCTAGCAGCCCTCATCCTGCCCATAGAGGGATGGTGGCATGTGAAAGTGCGGACTTCACAGGCCTGTGCCGGTCTGACCACAAAACTAAGCTAGCGTGTGTCGTGGGCCACCCCAACCTCACCCAGATGTGGAGCCAGGAGGAGCAGTGGGCTCCATCTGTGCTCACAGCAGCTATTCCCACCCCGAAACACATACCAGGTCTCCTTACAGATTGGGGAGGATGAGATACACTAGAGTAGGGGCTCTGTTTCAGCTTCCTGTGCCTTCCAGGCAACTACGGTCCCCACCACCCACCAGGGTCAACATTCTATGCCTCCTGGGTGTGCCCTGGGTGCCCCCAGTGTGCTGGGCCTGACTGGGGAGGATGGGGGACAGCGACAACCTTAGATGGTCAGTGTTAGGTGGAGGGAAGGCTGTGGTAGCCCCACAGAGAGAACTAGGACCCACTACAGGTCAGGGAAGACTGCCTAAAAGAGGAGACACTTCAGCTCTTATTTCGTTTTTGGTTGTATATAGAAACATGACTGATTTTTGTGTATTGATCTTGTATCCTGCTACCTTGCTGAGTTCATTTATTAATTCTAGTAATTTTTTAGTGGATTCCTTGGAATTTTCTATGTACATAACCATTTAATCTGTGAATAGTTTTATTTCTTCCATTCCAATCTGAGTACTTTTTATTTCCTTTTCTTGCCTAATTGCACTGGCAAGAAGCTTTTATACAATGCTGAATGAAAGTGATGGAAGCAGACATCCTCACCTTGTCCCTGATGATACTGGCTGTGTGCTTTTCACAGATGCCCTTTACCAGGCTGAGGGAGTTCCTTCCTATTCCTAGTTTGTTGAATATTGTTCACATCATAAAGGATTGTCAGATTTTGTCAAATCCTTTTTCTGTGTCTATTGAGATGATTATGTGGCTTTCATCTTTACTCCATGGGTATGATGTATTACATTAATTGAATTTTAAATGTTAAATCAACAGTTTTCCTGGGATAAATCCCACTTGGCACGGTGTAGAATCCTTTTTATATGGTGTTGGATTCAGTTTGCTAGTATTTTGATGAGGATCTTTACATCTACATTCATAAGGGATATTGGCCTGTAGTCTCCTTGTGATGTGTTTGGTTTTGGTATCAAGGTAATGCTGGCCTTATAGAATGAGTTCCTTCCTCTTGTGTTTTTGGAAGAGTTTGTGAAGTGTTGACGTCCATTTGAGCCAACTCTTGAAGGCTAAGTTAGTTCAGTTGCAACTGTAGGCAATGGAAACAGTGGAGACAGCGGCCTGGAGATGGGTGATGGGTGAATTTCGGTAGTGGGAGCCATGGAGTCAGGCTATCGTGGACATGGAAGGTTCAGGGCAGGAGAACCCTTGAGAAAGGTCCCTGGGGGCCAGATCTGGAAGGGCCAGGTGGCGATGAGGAGGCTCTGGAGATCTAGGGCAGAGCAGTGATTGGATGGTGTGTGTGCCTGGGAATATGCTGAGTGGACAGTGCTGGAGGGAAGAACCTGGGGGGCCAGAGAGGCAGTGGTGGGAGGAGGAGGAGGAGGAGGAGGAGGAGGAGGAGGAGGAGGCAGCCTTGAGGGCTGGGTATGCTGCTCGGGAAGGGGCCC
The DNA here is from genome assembly GCA_032199065.1 of Smutsia gigantea. Taxonomy (NCBI): domain Eukaryota; kingdom Metazoa; phylum Chordata; class Mammalia; order Pholidota; family Manidae; genus Smutsia; species Smutsia gigantea. Next base: position 38,182 of record JAVSCE010003367.1, on the reverse strand, counting down.
TGGGGCCAGAGGCACAGAGGTGGGATAAAGGCTATTTGCAGGGAAAGGGGACCCAAGCGCTGGTCTGAGGAGAAGGCTGGGAAACAGCCGCCTGGGAGCAGGGTCCAAGCTGTTCCAGCTGCCATCTGCCATAGCTGACCCATCTCCATGGCAGCCTGTGTGCAGGTAGGGGGAAGAGGAGGCAGAATGCCTGGGAGGCCAGCAAGGGCCATCACCAGCCTTTGGCCAGCCTGGGGCCAGCCTGGGAGAGGGGACACATATGGTCAAGCAGGTAGGAGCTGCCAAGGGCCAGACCCCTGACTCCTGCAGGGAATCCAGGGGTGGGGGCTCGTGATGTCAGACAGGTGAAACAGCCCATTTAGGAGGGCGCAGAGGAACCACAGGCCTCCTCCCCCGCCGAATCTGCAGTGCATGCCAGCCTGGTGGGGACGCTCAGCCAGTCCAGCCCACCACATCCCTCAGAGGCAGGGCGGCCTCACCCCCATTTACAGAGGTGCAGACTGAACCTCAGGGAGGAGAAGCTACTTCCCCAAGGGCACCAGCCAGCCTGGACCCGGCTGGACTGGGACCTGGGTGGGGTCTCCAGAGCCCCTCCTCGGGCGGGTGGTGCCTTCCGGGGTTCACAGTGCTGGGGCTGGGCAGCGGGCTGCCTCGTGGCCTCGGGGGCAGCCCTTCAGCCGTCCGCCCCCTTCCCCGCAGCAGACGGGGCACGGGTCCCGCCGGGGCGGAGGGGAGGGGGCGCGCGGGGGGCGGCGGGATGGCAGGGCGGAGGGGCGGGAGCGGCGGGATGGCAGGCTCCCGGCTGCGGCCGCCGAGCAGGAGCTGGCGGGAGGCGGGCGCCGGGACCGAGGCGGCGGCAGGAGGGCCCGGCCCGGGGCCGTGTGGGTGCGCGCAGGAGAGGCGGGCGCGGGACGCGTCCCGGAAGCCGGCTGTGCCCGCCGCGCGGACGCCGTGAGTACCGAGCCCGAACTCGAGCCGGCGCTCCCGTGCGTGGGCCGGCTCCCGGGGGGTGGCCGTGGGCGCGGGGCACCCTTCTCTCTCCCCGCCGCGGGGCGGGGCTGCGCCTTTGTTCCGAGCGTCCCTGCTAGTGGGGGCCGGGCCGGAGAAGGTGGCTTTGTGTGCAGATGGAGCCCGAGGGCAGCGGGAGGGACCCAGGCAGGGGCCGAGGAGCAGCCGGTCCGCGGAGGGGTGAACATTTGAGGAAGGGTGCTAGTTTGCTAAGAGCAGAGAGGTTTTCTGTGTGTGTGTGTGTGTGTGTGTGTGTGTTTTGGGATGGCGCTGTAGTGGCAGGAGCCCTAGTGGAACCGGGCCTCTGGGTCCGGCCCTAGCTGCCCCACCAAGGGTTCAGCGGACACTGGACACTGGAGGCACCAGGCCTGGGGTGGGGTGGGGGGCCGGAGCTGACTGGACGGTGCAAGGTCGGGGGTGGGGGACACCTGGGTGTGACAGGCCTTGAAGTGCCTCACAGAAGAGGGGCCTCTGTATCTGGGTCTTAAAGGGTGAGTAGGAGTTCCCCATGTGAGAAAAGGCACTGGTCATTCCAGGCAGAGGCCGGAAGTGTGAAACAGCCTGGCAGGTTTCAGGGAGAACAGCTGAAGCATGGGTAAGAGGCTGGAGAAGGGCAGGGCCTGGGACGTAGGGTCCCGTTGGCTGGGGTTAGCCCCAAGGCAGTCAGCTCACCCCTTGTGACTGCGCTGTGTGGCCCCTGCCAGTGAAGCCCCAGGCTGACCCACCAAATGGTCGCCATGACTGCTGCTGATGAGGGTGTGCTTCACGCAGGCTGGTCTGCTCTGTCCTCCTCTAATACGGCCTCAGCAGCGGAGGGATCTTGGCTACCTGCTCTCCTACTGTCCTGCTTCCTGGGTCGGAGGGCCTTAAGAAAGGGATGGGCAGAAGCTGGCCAAGAGCAGGCAGGAGTGGGGCGTGGGGGCATCCGGAGGCCATGCCCCTCTCTCCCTCCCTGCTGAGGGTCAAGGCTGGTTGACAGGGTGCCTGCCCTCCTCCCTGTACCTCTTTACCTCCTTTAGGTTGCGGCCCAGTCACCCTTTCTGACTTCCTTCCTAGGGCAGGCCCCGTTATAGGCTTACTTGGCACTTGGACTTGGGGTGGTTATGGCCTTAGGCCTGACCTACCTGGGCCAGTGGTTTCCCGAGTTTGTTTGCCCCTATACCCCAGTCCCCATGTGGCCTTGAGCTCCGGTCACATGTGCTGACCAAACCAGTGAAGGAACACACGTAGCTCTCAGGGCAAGTGGGGGTCAGATGTATGGCTGAATGGAGCAGGGGCCGGCCAAGTGGACCAGGTGGTGGGTCTCCCTGGGGTCCCACCTGGAAGCTTGGGGCCTTCAGAAAAGGGGTTTCTTGCTGCCTGAACCTTCATGCTGTCTCCAGGATCTGGCAGTGTCCCCACTGTGTGCCCCCAGCTAAGCCATCTTCCATCTCCCTCTCCTGGCTGAGATGTGTCCCTTTCCCCTTTCATTGCAGCTTCATGGCGGCTGAGGAGATGCATTGGCCTGTCCCCATGAAGGCCATTGGCGCCCAGAACTTGCTAACCATGCCTGGGGGTGTAGCCAAAGCCGGCTACCTACACAAGAAGGGTGGCACCCAGCTGCAGCTGCTCAAATGTGAGTCCCCTGGGTGGTGCAGACACAATGGGAGGACATGGAGACAGGGCTGAGCTCTGGCCCTGCTGCCGCACTGTTCTGCGGGGCCTCCCTGGACAAGCAACCTCTCTGAGCCTCTGGTTCGTGATGTGGTGGGCCCTCTGGAGGTTCCCTGTCCTCCCTGGTGGCTGGTACCCCCTGGGACCTGAGGTCGGCTTCCCCAGCCCCCAGGACTGTGGGAGGGCCCAGGGGTGCGGCCAGCCAGACGCAGTGCTGATCAGCTGTCCGGGGGAGCTTAAGCCCGCGTGAAGGGCTGGGGCTCCTGACAGCCTGGTAGGTCTGGCCCCCAGGTGGCGCCCTCACCTTATCCGGTGGGTGTTAAGTGAGTTGGTCCGTCACTCCGTCTGCAGTGACCCCGCATTCCAGGCCAAGGGCCTGGCTGGGTGCTGGACCCCCAGAGCTGTGTGAGACTGGGGCTCTGGTCCCAAGAATGGCAGGCTGGGAGAGGGAGGGAGCCACCGGGCCTGGAAGATGCCCGTTTGTCGAGACACTGAAGGCCACAGAGCACCAGGGCCTTGCCCATCCCTCTGAGCAGCCCCAGGTACCCCATGCCCTTGCCCCAGCAGTGCCCTGTGCCAGGGGCTCCCTGGCCCTGTGCTTCCTGGTTGAGGTGCCCCAGACTGGGCTTTTTGTTTCCCCTGTGGGCACTGATTGGTCTGCTTTCCTCTGGACAGGGTCTGCAGGGGTGAACTGACTTGCCCCTGGCCTGGGAGGGGCTGCAGGAGTATGGGGCAGGAGAGTGTGGGGTCCTCAGCGTAACTGTCCAGCTGGGGGTTGGCTCCACACTGGTGACTCTTGTTGACGAGCTCCTTGGGCCTCTTTGCTCCCACTCCTGCTCTGCCAGCCTCAGATGGAGTCTCCCAGCAGCCCTGCAGCAAGACGGCCGCACAGTCTCTGTCCCGGGGGCCCATGGTAGCTCCACACAGCCCCCCAAATCCACCTTTGCCCTGGGGGTGGTGCCTGGGGCTGCCCAGCATGCTCATGAATTTCTCTCTTTTTGGCCCCATAGTGGACTCCTGGGGAGGCGGCAGCTGCCAGCTTAGCTCCCTGCCTCCCCTGCAGCGGGGTTCAAAGGCAGACGGCCTGGCCCCGAGTTGCCCAGGGCCTCTGGGGAGTCCTGGAGTGGGTCTGCCCGCGGCCCGCGCAGCTCACCCCCGCCCTCACTGTGCCTCCCACAGGGCCCCTGCGCTTTGTCATCATCCACAAGCGGTGCGTCTACTACTTCAAGAGCAGCTCCTCCGCCTCCCCGCAGGGCGCCTTCTCACTGAGCGGCTACAATCGGTGAGGGCTGCCTGCCCTCAGACCCCAGGGCCCCCAGACAAGCTGGTCCCCCTAGGGTGGCCCCTGTTCCCACCCAAGGGAAGTGCAGGCTTTTCTGGGAGGGCTCACTTTCCCGGCGCCTGGACCTGCCCAGCCTCTGCAGCTCTCTCAGCCTCCATGCTGCCTCTGGTCTGCCTAGGACCTGCGGGTGATCAGCAGGCCTCAAGCACTGGGACAACCTGCTCTCCAGAGTCCCCATTTGGCCACAGCCCAGTGAATTTTGTGTCCCTCCTCCCTCCCCACCCTGCCCCCTTACCCATCATGGCCTTCTTCCAAGAGGCAGAGGGCCTAACCTACCCTAGGCCCAGTCCCCGGCCTCCCTGGCTCCAGGAGCCTCCCAGGCTGGGGCCAGCTCCCTGCTTTACACATGCCGTGGGCTGGGCCCATCCAGCAAGGGACCATGAGCCTGCCCTCGAGGGGTCTCTGTGAACGGGCAGGTGGGCATGAGACAGCTTCCAGATGGAATGGCGCATGCTGGCACATGCGGGCCTATCAGCCCCACCTGGGTCTGCCCCGTGGTCTTGGGGACCTGCAGAGCGGGGATGAGGTGTGATCCCTGGGCTCTCAGTCTTGGCATCACACTGCCTGGGCCTTGCGCCTTGCAGCTTAGCCTGCATCTCCCGCCTCCTTGGAAGGGCCAGGCCCCTCCTCCCTATGAGGATCTGAGGGTCGGTGTCGGTGACAGGACTGGGGACCCTTGGAGACTAGGCCTTGGCTTGCACTCCAGCAACATCTTGTTGGGGTGCCTTGCGCAGGCATCCAGGCCAAAGCCAGGCCCGCAGGCGCTGCCCAGGAGGGGAGGAGGCGGGAGGGCCCTGTGGCTGCTGGTAGGCACGGGTAGATCAGAGCTCTGGGGTCCTCTGCGGAGGGGAGTTTCCTTCCCCAAATATACCACATTTGGCCTGGTTGGGGTGTAGCCTCACCCCAGGGGACGGTCCAGGCCCATTGATGGGCCACACAGGCACTGTTGCCCCCAGTGCTCAACCCAGGAAGGCCCCTGACGGTAGACTTTGTGGAACCCCACGTCCTGGGTGGAGGAGTGGCCACTATGGGTCACTTCTCTGCAGTGTTCTTGGGGTTGCTGCCAGGCCACAGTGGCAGGGTGGAGGCCGCCCCAGAGCCGTCAGGGCCCCCAGCATGCAGGCCCGGGGCCAGGGAGGGCCCGAGGTGGGGGGTGGCACCCCCCACAGTGGTGTTGCTGGGCAGTGAGGGTGATGTATCCTTGCCTTGGAGCCCCACATGACATGCTGCTGCTCCAAGAAGCCCTCCCAAACCTCAGCACCCCGTCTGCTCACTGCCTGCCTTTGGCCCATGCACTTCCCTTGGCCAACACCTCTCAGCCTTCAGCCCAGAGCACCTGCGGGCCACTATGCAGATCTGCTCGTGCCCCTTGGGCTGTCGTGGTTGGTAGCAAGACCGTCCAGGGGTGGGGCTGTGCTGAGGCCATCCTGCAGGAGGGGCCAGGCTCTGACCCCTGGCCCATGCCCTCAGAGTGATGCGGGCAGCTGAGGAAACCACATCCAGCAATGTCTTCCCTTTCAAGATTGTCCACATCAGCAAGAAGCACCGAACGTGGTTCTTCTCAGCCTCCTCTGAGGATGAGCGCAAGGTGACCTGCAGTGGGAGAGAAAGGTCACCTGGTGGGGGGGGACAAGTGCAAGGTGACTCGAGGCAGGGGGGTGAGCACAAGGGACTTGGGGTTGTGGGTGAGCACAAGGTGACCCCAGGCGGGGGGCAAGTGCAAGGGTACCGGGGCAGGGGGCTGAGTGCAAGGTGACACAGTATTGTGGGGTGAGCACAGGGTGACCCGGCTTGGGGGGTAAATGCAAGGGGACCCAGTGTGGGGGAGCAGGCCTGACCTGCCTGGTGGGTGGGGAGTTGGCAGGCCCCCGTCCAGGCCCTGGGGGGACATGCTGGGGTGTGGGCAGGTGCTGCCCTCAGGGCCCTGTCCTCATGTCCAGACCTGGTACCAGAGCCGCACACTCAGAATATGATGTCTTGGAAGGAGCCATGAATGGGCCAGGTGGGGGCCATTGGGGGTCATCTCCCCTGACCTCAGTGGTCACTGTGGACCAGCTGGGGCAGTGAGGGGATGTGAGGCGAGGGCGGGGCCCTACCCTGGGCAGCACCATGCCCACTGTGGCCCTGACTGACCCACAGAGCTGGATGGCCTTGCTGCGCAGGGAAATTGGACTCTTCCATGACAAGAAGGAGCTGCCCCTGGATGGAAGGTGGGCCTAGTGGGTGACGGTCAGGCAAGGGGCCGCTAGGCTGCTGGGCTTGATGGTTGTGCCGCCTCTCAGCCCTGGGAGCTTGGGCCAGAATCCCCTCCTCACAGTTTTTTTGAAGGTGCCAGCCTGGTGCGCCCAGGTGTGTGTGTGAGTGTGTGCACCTGTTGGTAGTTCCTGTTTAGGGGTCGTGTGCTTTTACCTGCCCGCCCTGGAGGCCCAGCATTTGCAACATGTTGTAGCTTTGAGCTCCCAGCCCCCTGACGCCTGCCTTGGCTCGTGAGGGGTGAGGAAGTCCGTCTGGTCCTTGGGTCCTCACTGTGAGGTGGCCCAGCAGGCAGCAGGGTCTCCCTGGGCAGGAATAGAAACCATCCTGTCCTTCCAGAGGTGAGGGATTGAGGCCCAGAGAAGGTCAGGTACAACTAAGGTATCCCTTTAGCTCCCTGCCTGACCCTAGAGCTGCTGGCCCTCTGTCCCAGCCGATATCCTCCAGCAGGCTGCCCAGCATTGACTGAGGCCCCTGGGTTAGGAGCAGGTGGGGACGTGGGCCCAGCTCTGGATCCTGGCACCATCGGCTGGTCAGGGGGCAACACTTGTGCCAAGAACCACGGGACAATACGGGCGGGAGGCACTATGGTCTCCAGTCCCCATGTGTCTTGTTGTGACCGTGCATGGAGCACGTTTGCATGTCTGTCTGCTCTTGCTTTGTGTTTGTGTGTCTGGGTCTGTGTGTGCACGTGTCTCTGTATGTGTCCTGGCATTCATCTGTGCACATGTCCGTGTCTGTGTGTCTGAGTGCCTTTGTGGTTTGTGTGTCTCTGTATGTCCTAGTGTTATCTGTGCACCTGTCTATGTCTGTCTGAGTTGTGTCTGTGTGTCTGAGTTTGTCCTCGCATCTCTCTGCATTTGTCCACGTGTCTGTATATCTGTCTGCACGTCTGAAGGTGTGCATGTGCATCCGTATGTGTGAGTGCAGAGGGACCGCTGCCCAGTGTTCACTGCCCTCCCCCCACGCTTCAGTGACTACAGCTCTGACGCAGACAGCTTCTACGGCGAGGTCGAGCGGCCTGTGGACATTGGCCTCTCTTCATACCCGACAGACAGTGAAGGTGAGGCCTGGCCCCGTGTCCTCCTCCCACTACCTCTCCACAGCCTGGCTTCTGGCAGCGACAGGACCAGGGCTGCCGCTGAGGAGGGGAGGTGTACCCCGCTGTGTTCCCTGCTCCCTCCCTTTGTCTTGCCCAGGCAGCCTGGGTCCTGCGTTCATGTCCTGACCTCCTCACCCCGGGCCTCCCTGACTCTCAGCTGCCAGTGTCCCGAGGGCCGTCACCCCACCCCATCCTGGGTGCAGCCAGATCTGGGCTGCCCAGGGCCTGACCCTGCATCTACCCTGCAGACTACGAACATGATGATGAAGACGACTCGTACTTGGAGCCTGACTCCCCTGAGCCCTTGAAGCCTGAAGGTAGGTAGGGCCGGCCTGTGGGTCCTGGGCGGCAGGGATCTTGGGGCAGAGAGGGGGGCTTTGGACCCAGAGCCGAGCCTCTGCTCCAGTGGCCTCAGGCCTGACCAGCTCTGCTCGGGCCTGTTTCCCTGTGTGGCTTAGTATTAGGAGGAGTGCCTCTGGCTCACTGCGCTCACCTGCTCCTGCAGCTCTGCAGTTAGATCGGGATGGAGGGGAAGTGAGGTGAAGATGAGTGAGGTAGGGAGCCCCCACCCTGGGGATGCTGGACAGGGGTTGGGGGTGCTGAGATGGGGAAGGAGGGCGTTAGAGGGGTAGGCAGGTCCAGGCAGCGTCTGCCCCCTACGGCTGACAGCCCTCTGTGGAGTATTTCTGTAGGCCAGCCCGTCTGTCATCTCCAAAGCAGCAGGCCTGGTGGGGGAGCCTGGTGGGCACCAGGCATCATGTGTGCATCCCTGGGGAGCCTGGGTGGGTGGGGGAGGACCGTGCCTCTGTCCTGCTGTCCATCTCTCACTTACTATCACCTCCTCCCACCTCTCTTCCCCTTCTCCAGCCCCTGCCCCCTGCAGCTCCTCTCATTCTTGATTTCATTATCTCTGGGCGCTTGGGGCAGTCTCTACATCCCCTGGCCTTCCTCTCAAGTGCACCCAGCTTTCCTCCTCCCAGCTCTTCCTTCTGGGGCCCCAGGCCTCCTGTCCCCTCCCAGCATGGAGCCCACATGTCCCCCTCGTTGGCACGTTTCACCCTCATCTGTCTGGCCTGTGACTGCAGCCGTGGTGAAAGCCTCTTAGTCAGCCCTGTCTCTGAACTGCAGCTGAAGGGCTGGAGATGAGCATGCTTCTTGTCCCAGCTGTGAACCTCTGGGCCGTGCTCCTGCTCGCAGCCCACTGCCTCCCCACCCTTCAGTATCCCCACTCCAGGCAAGCTTCCCACTCTCTCCTCAGAATGTTGTTTATTGAGGGTTCCCAAACGCGCTGCTTAGCACCCGTGAGCTGTACCTGGCCTGTAGCCTCCTCCCTGCCCCTCACCTGCCTCCCTCCACCTGCCCCAGGTCCCCTCCCACTGCACTCTCAGCCCTGGGCCAGCCCCCGGGTGCCCATCCACACGCCTCAGGCCCCACTGGTTCCCCTCCTGTCACCCTGGATCACAGCCAGTGTCATCAACAGGCTGTCAACCCTGCTGACATCATCAGCCAAGACCTCCCCTTTGGACTCTGGACCTTCGTCCCAACAGCCCATTCGATGTCCCCTCGTGTCTCTTGCTGCATCTTGAATTTGTCATGAGCAAACAACCCTTAGCTTCCTCCCAGCCTGCTCCTGTCCACTCTCTTCACCTCCGGCAGGGTGGAGTCCCAGCCTCCCCCAGCCGAGGCTGAGTCCTAGTCGTCGCCTCCTCCCTCCTCCCTCCCTCCCTCCCCCTGTGGGAGCTGGTGGCTCCTGATGGGACATCCAGGCTTCAGGAAGCAGTGCAGGCTGCGGGTGGAGGACGGATGGGTGTGTGGTGGGCTGGGACCGGCAGAGGAAGGCTGCACTTGGAACGGAGGCTGCAGGGGAGCCAGGGCTTCAGGGGGTGCACACCCACTTGGCCCTGGCTATCCACTGCCAGCAGAGGTGTTTGTCCAGCAGCATTCAGCAGGTGGCACTTGCTAACCACTTGGTCTCTTTGCTCTGTAGATACCCTGACCCACCCACCAGCTTACCCACCTCCTCCCGTGCCTACGGCCAGGAAGCCAGCCTTCACCGACGTGCCCCGTGCCCACTCCTTTACCTCCAAGGGCCCGAGCCCTCTGCTGCCACCCCCACCTCCTAAACGTGGCCTCCCTGATGCTGGCCTGGTCCCGGAGGACTCCAGAAGGGATCTGCTGGGCCTGAGGCTGGCTGAGCCCAACCCCAGGGTGACTGCTGCTTCCCGGAGGATGAGTGACCCCCCAGGGGCCACTTTGCCCACTACGCCCAGCCTCCGAAAACCCCCTTACTTCCGTGAGAGCACCAGCCCCAGCCCAGAGCTGCCGATCCCTGGCCATGGGACCCGCTTTGCCGGCACAGCCACTGCCACCTCCAAGACCTGTGACAAACTCAAGTCCTTCCATCTGTCCCCCCGGGGGCACACTCCTGAGCCCCCACCTGTGCCAGCCAACAAGCCCAAGTTCCTGAATACAGCTGAAGAGGTTTTCCTGAGGGAGGCTGCAAGGCCTGGACCCTTTGTACCCCCTGTAGCTCCCAGGCCTCCTGCACTGAAGCTGTCTGGTCCCGAGGCCACAGCCCGGCCTGCAGTCCTGCCCAAGCCAGAGAAGCTGCTCCTCCCCCACCTCCAGTGAGTGGTGCTGACTTTCGGGCCCTGGCGCTCAGCCCATGACGGGCGCCAGGCTCCTGGATCGCCCCAGCCTGCCTAGGCTGAGCAGCTTCCCCTGCACTTGACCCGGGGTATGGGGGTATCTAACCTTGCCCTCAGGGACCATCCAGCCAGTGAGTGGTGGGCCTGGGGCCTGGGGCTGTCTTGGGGAGCGGTTCTGGGGACACAGGCCTCCCAGAGTCCCTGCCTTGCAGTCTGAAGGCCTTCCAGGGTCAGGGGAGGCAGGGCCCACCACCTGTCCTGGGACACATGGGGGATGGGAGCTCAGGCTGGGAGCTGTTCACAGCCAGCATGCCTCTGCAGGCCCTCCTGACCCGGAACCGTCCTTTCCAGCCCTGCCTGGGGTCCTGGGTGTGTCCCTGGCTTGGGAGCCACCCAGGCTGCCTTTGTGCCCTTTCTGGTTGGGAGCTTGCCAGCATGTAGAGCATGTTGGTGACTCACCACTGGCCTGCTCTAAATGTTTCCTGCTTTACTTCTGGGCAGTACCGGGAGGCTGGTGTCCCCCACTCCCATGGCGCTGTCCACACCAATGTCTGCGGCCCTGACCCAGTGCTCCCTGAGCGCCCTTGGCCATGGCACCCTTCCCCCTGGGACTTGGTCAGCACTGCTGCCAGTGGGAAGTGCCTGGGAGGACCCCTTGCCACTACCGTGGTTCTGTTTCATGAGGGGCCGTAGTGGCACAGACTGGGCATTTTGCCAAGCCCTGGATCTGGACCCCAGTGCTGCGGGGCCATGTGTGTTGGGGCTGGTCGTCCATGGTGCAGCCTCACGCATAGTCCAGTGGCCATCGCAGCATGGCCTCCCATAAGCCTCCCCAGTGGTCGGTAGGGTTTGGCCCTTCCACATCTGTCCATGCTCTGTGGCTCTGGGAGGGCTGTAATTAGGCCGAGGTCACAGAGCTGGTCGGTGGCAGAGAGCTGGGGCCAAAACCCCCAGCCTGGGACGTTCTCCCACAGTGTCTGGAGTACTGTGCACAGTGTGATGAAATCACAGCTTAGGCTCCCAGGACCCCTCTTGCCAGTGTCGGTCAGCTCAGAGCCCAGCTCAGGCTTCTGGGCCTCAGGCGATTCCTGCCTCCCCAGGGCCAGCACAGGCCTATCTCAGAGCTCTGGTCGTGGGCCTTTGACAGCCACCCAGGCTGTAGCACCCTGAGTCCAGTGCTGAGCTGGCACAGTCACCCAGAGGCCACACGGGAGTGACCTGTGGAAGTTGGCAATGATGCGGCCTTCCTGTCCTTGCTCCTCTCCCAGGCGGTCGCCCCCCGATGGGCAGAGTTTCAGGAGCTTTTCCTTTGAGAAACCCCGGCAACCCTCGCAGGCTGATGCTGGTGGCGAGGACTCGGATGAGGACTACGAGAAGGCAAGGCCGAACGGAGAGCCCAGATCTCCGCTGTGGGTGGAACTGTGGGAGAGCTGCAGGCCAGGGTAGCCCCTCGCCGGCCCTCTCCAGTGGGGAGCCCCGAGGATGCTGAGCTGAGGGGCGATGGAGCATGGTGCAAAGCCCCAGATCTCGGCATAGGCCCGCAGCCAGGAGGGTGGGGTGCTCTGCTTAGACCTAACACTGAGCACCATTGGCCTCCCTGCAGGTGCCTCTGCCCAGCTCGGTCTTTGTCAACACCACAGAATCCTGCGAAGTGGAAAGGTCAGCACACAGCCCTTCTTATCCAAAGCCTTGTTTCTGCAGACATGGAGTCTCCTGCTGCTCTCCACCCCCGCCCCTTGTTCCTGCTTTTCTGTCCCTGTCACTTGCCTTGGTGCCAGGCAGTTGATGGCATACACACGGCCCCAAGTGTGCCAAGAAACCCTGCAAAACAGCAGCTCCCCCTGGGTGCGGCCTGGAGCTCAGCAGAGGCTGGCCGTCAGGGCGTACGGTGTTGGAACCTGAGCCTCAGAACAGGCAGAGGGCAAAAAGCCCCTCTGGGGAGCAGGGCTGGATGGTCCTTGAGAGCTGCCTGAGGCTCATTCACCTCTTGCTATGACTGTTTTTTAGGCTGTTCAAAGCCACAAGGCCCCGGGGAGAGCCCCAGGACGGACTCTACTGCATCCGCAACTCCTCCACCAAGACCGGGAAGGTAGGTGCTCAAGGCGGGTCTTTGGCAGCCACTGGGCCCAGCAGAGGCCCCCTGGGGTGGATGCCTTGTGGCGGATTCTGGCTCCACACGCCCAGGCTGACAACAAGCACAGGACTCTACAGTTTATGGATCATTTCCCCAGGCAGCCCCTCTTTTGATATCTCAATGGAAATCCATTCCTGGGTTCTCTGCCTGGCAGGCCCTCCCCTATCCTGAGGAAGTAAACACCATCTACAAACTGGTGGCAGTTACAGCTACCCCCCAGCACGGGCATGAGGCAGATGGGAGGCGCTGGGGCCCCAGAACACTGATGGGGGGGGGCTCGTGCGCTTTTAAGGGGAGGCTGCTTGGGGCAGTGGGACTGGCAGGGGGTCTTCTGGCTCTGCCTCTGCTCCCCCGGGGTGAGCTGTGTCCCACTGAGCCGTCAGATGGTCCTAGGGTGACTGGGCCCCTGCTGCTGTTGCTCAGGCCCTGCCTGAGGCTCTCGGGGCAGGAGCCTGGGACGGGCTGCCCATCTCTACTCTGTGGTCTGTGTGCAGGGCAGCCCTCCCTGAGTCACTGGGCCCGGGGCCCAGCTTCAGTGCTTCTGCCTGCCCCCTTGGTCTCTCCCAAGGTCAGTGCCAGTGTACGCAAGCCTTCTGCTGCCTGCTTCTGTCCTTGTAGGTTCTAGTCGTGTGGGATGAAACCTCCAACAAAGTCAGGAATTACCGCATCTTTGAGAAGGTGGGCAGGCTGGCCCCCGCCTGAGGACCCTGGGTGGGAGGGGGCCCTGGCCTGGGCTTGGCTGGGGGCGGGGCATGCAGCCAAGGCAGTGAGGGACTGAGTGACTGGCACCTCCGTCATCACCCTCCATCTACCCCTTCCCACTGCCTCAGCCTCCCCTCTCCCCATGCCTAGCTGTGTCCTCACTTGACCCTAGAGGGGAAGGGGTGATCAGCTCTGGGCCTATTTATGCAGACCTTGCCTGCATCCCCTAGGCGGGTTGGAAGTGAGAAGGGAGCTAGGTGGAGGCAGGCAGGGTGGTAACGGGGCAGGCCTGACTATTGTCATTACTGCTGACAACCCCATTGTGCAGGGCTGGGCAGGATGGCTTGGCCCGCCCTGACCCTGCCATCCTTTCCCCAGGACTCTAAATTCTACCTGGAGGGCGAGGTCCTGTTTGTGAGTGTGGGCAGCCTGGTGGAGCACTACCACACCCACGTGCTGCCCGGCCACCAGAGCCTGCTCCTGCAGCGCCCCTATGGCTACACTGGACCCAGGTGACACCTGAGCCACGCGCTGCCGGGCAGAGGCGATCGCGGGGACTGTGACCCCAGGCCATGCAGATGAGACTGGCCTGCATGGGAGACTGATCAGGAGATAGTGCCATGCTCTGGCTTGGGGTATCCCCATCCCAGGCCAGGCCCCCCCCAGCAGGCTGGGTCTCCAGAGGCAGGCCAGGTCTCAAGCTCCAGAAGATTGGGCTGTCCTATCCAGCCCACCTCCTGGGAGCCCAGGGTCCGAGGACTGAGCCCTGCCTGGGCTTCACAGATAGTGATTATGGTTCCGCCAGCACACCCACCTCCCACTGGGCTGGTATGGTAGCTGGGCAAGGCTGGGGCCTCTGGGGGTGTCACAGGAGCCGGCCCCAGGGCCGCTCCCGAGCAGGAACGCTAAGGTGCTAGCCCTGGCTGTTGCACTCAATAAAGCACAGATGACCTTTGCCTTGGAGGCTGTGGCTTTGCTGGGAAGGAGGGGTGACTGGCTTTGCTGAGTACCTGCACCTCCATCCAAGTGGTGACCGCAGCGACTCCCAGGAGCCCTGGGAAGTGGCCGCCCTGCCTCCCAGGGCTTGGGGCCATGAGTGGCTGGCCCTGGGTGCAAGCTAGTAACAGAAAAGGACCCAAACTTAGGCAGTGTAGGCTCAGAGCCTGTACTCCAAAGCACCATGGCCCACTGCCTTGGGGCTGGTGCAGGCCAGTGGGGCCACAGAGCTCAACCATATCCACAGCTGGTCACCTGCTAGATTAACAAATGGCTACTGGGAGACAGCTGGGCTGGAGGTGTTCACAGTGCATGCTGCCCAGGGCAGTGGTTTGTGCAGGGCTGGAAGCTTGGAACCCAGCTGGGGGATCCCAGAAAACTTCCCGGAGGAAGTGACAGCTACAGAGGGGAGGGAAGAGTGGGCCCTGAGTGAGAGGGGATGGGGGTGCCCAGGTGCTCAAGTCCTCTGGGTGATGCCAGCCCCAGCCCAGCCTTGACGGCCCCTCACTTCCTGCCATGGGACTCCAGCACATTGCTCTACCCGGCATGCCATCCACACTGGGTTTTCTTTGTGGGGGTCAGGGCTGGCGAGGAACCCCAGGGTCATCTGATCTTGACTGCACCCTATATTCTGAGAGGATTTGCTGTGTAAACCCAGACTGAGGACAGCACTTGTGCCCACCAGCCAGTGATTACTGCACCTGGAGAAGGCCCTTTGGACACACCTGGAGCATGTCCTGGGGTGGGGTGGTTTCTGGAGGAAAGGGAGAGGTTAGGTGGTTCAGGATGGGGGAGGCTGTGGCCCCAGGGCACTGTGGGGTACAGTGGGGTGTAGTGGGGACAGTGGCCATAGACTTCCAGGAACCAAGTGTTCAGCATGGTCTCTATAGATGTTTCCTCAGCCTGCCTGAGGCGAGGGGTCAGTGTGGGCACAGTCGAGTTTGGGCATAGCTGGTTGAGCTCGTGGTGTTCTGCACCATCTCTGGGAAACCAGTAATTCCTCCTTCCTGCAGTCATAATTCTTTGCTCTCTCTGGCCCAAACTCACCTGGGGAATCCAGTGAGACCCATCATTCACCACTGTGGTGGCAGCTTCCCTTCATGTGAAATTCTAAACGGGGGCTTGGATTCAAGAAACGGTTTCTAGCCAGTGCCTGGAGATCTGGCTGGTGATGCACCGCAGGACGCTCTCCTTTTCAGCTACTTTGGAGCCAGCTCAGTGGTTGAACCACATTTGAAGACCCCTGAGCTGGAAGGTTTGGGGGCTTTCGGGCCCAGAGCCAGGTGATAGGTCCTTCTGGCCACCTGGCCAGATGAGGCCTGTGGCTGCCTGAGACCCACCACAGCCTGGGGCAGCCTCACCTGTCCTTCCTGGTCCTGGGCCGGCCTGGGCCAGCTGCCCACGTCTTTGTGAACTGCCCCTGAATCTGGGGCCTCAGTTGCCGGAGTATGTGTGTCGGGGGTGGTATATGGTCCTCCAGCATTAACGGGGGCCAGAGGAGTCCCACTCCCTTCTGAGAACTACCATGAATGTCCTATTCCTCGTATAGTGCTAGAGCGATTACCACTTACAAAGTACTTCTGTGGGGTTTGAGGTGCTGAGCCAGATAGTTCACATAGTTTGGAGACGCAGCTGCTCTTAGTCCCATTTTACAGGTGAGGAAACTGAGGCTCACAGAGGCCTGGATTCAAGTTCCAGCTCTGTCACATACTGCCATGTGATCTGGCCTTCACTGCTCTCAGCTCAGGCCCTAGCCCCTGCCTACCTTCCCTCTGCCCACAGGGTGTCCAGTTATTTGGCCTCCCTGAGTTCTGGTATGCCCTCACCCAGCCAAGAGGGCTGCAGCTCTGCAGGGAATAAAACTGACCCTCAGTTCTGCTTGGCACTCCAGGCCGCAGTCTGTGGGGATAAGCCAGCAGGAGCCCAGGCTCTGCCCCGGAGCAATCTTACAGACAGGAATTTAGGCCCAGAGAGGATCCGCTGACTTGCCCAGCATCATGGTGAGTTCAGAGATGGGGTCAGTTTCTGGACTTGGGAAAACGGCCCCAGGCAGTTTGGGAAGGTTTTCCAAGCCGAGGACTGAACATGGTTTTACTTTTCCTACAACTGATCAGAAAGAGTGTGTTAATAGAGATTTTTACTGTAAAAGGAGATGTTTTTAGAACCAAAAGAGACCTCACAAACACATCTGGAATTGCTCTCAGTCCCAGTCGCCACCCCAACTCCGGGTCACGTTGTGTGGACGCCCCCTGCTGGTCCAAGGGGGAGCTTCCGGCAAGCTATGCTTGGTGGTGGCTTTGACGTCACCAGGGCAGAAAAGGCTGTGGGCCTGTGGCCTTGGGGCTTCTTGCCCAGTGCCCACTGGGACTACCTTGGAAGGCGGCCTAGGGAATTCCAAGGCCACACAGGGAATATGGGGCGGAGCTGGCACTTGAACCAAATCGATATGTCTCTACGTAAGTGGCATGGCAAGGGTCGCGTCCCTCACTGGTCAGCTCCAACACACACCTGGCTTCCTGCATGTCCTGTGTCCCTCCTCCAGCCAAAAAGCCTGCCTGATGGGGGGGCCTCCACGAGGGCCTCTTGTCCCGGGGCACAGTGACCCTTGAAAATAGTTGATAACAGCCATCATCAAGCTACCTTCTGGCACTCTTTGATCAGAGGGAGGGTTCTACCACCTAGCAGACCCTGCTCAGCTCCTCAGCAACCTTAATGGCTGCCTGACAGCTGCCCCTGCCCTGCTGTCTGGCTTCATCTCTGGCTATGCCCTGGGCTATTCAGAGGTGCGTGCTCCTTTTCTTTTCCTTTCCTTTCCCATGGAATGAAACACACATTGGTAGCCTAACTCAGTGCTGAGAAGTGGCCCATCAGGAATTAGCTTCCATTACGGCCCCAGCCCCTCCCTCTCAACAGCAACCTCTGCCCTGGCTTTGGTGAGGCTCACGTTTTGCTATAAAGCCTTTATTGCCCAGTTATGCATTCATCACAGCGGTTTCCTGTTTTTGTATTTTGTATGAATGGAGACAGATGCAAACTTTAGCCCTGGCTTTTGCTCATCATTATCTTTGAAGTTTGTCCACGTACTATAACTATAGTCAAGTTCATTGCTGACAACTGTTTCATTGTATGGTTGTATCATAGTTCACAGGTCCATGTTATTGTAGATGGATATTTGGTTTATTTCCAGTCCTGGGCAGTCCTAGACAATGCTGCTAGCAACAGTCTTATCTGTGTTTCTGATGCATGTGCACACAAGTTTCTCTAGGATATGTATCCAGAGTCTGACTCCTCAAGTCTAGGGCATCAGGACCTTTTCACTGTTTTCCAAGAATTTTATTGTTCCAGTTGATGCTCCCACCAGCAGGAAAGGCGAGTTCCCTTGGTTTCACATCCTTGTTAATAATGCTTGGCGTTGTCAGATTGTCAGACTTTTTTCATTTTTGCCAATCTGGTAGGGTATAATCATGGCTTTACGTACATTTACTAATTATTAATGAGGTTGATCACATTTTCTTATGTTTCTTAACCATTTTGTCTCCTGTAAAGTGTCTGTTCAAATCTTACCCACTTTTCTTTGTTGTCTTTTTCTTATGCTCTATAAGAAATCTTTATATAACCTTGATATTGTCAGTAATGTGAGCTGCAAATATCTTTTCCAACTCTGTAGTTGTTTTTTGCATATGACAGGTAAGGATTCATTTTAATTTTTTTCCCTATAGGGTTTACCCACCTATCCCTGCATCATTTATTTATAATCTGTCCTTTCCTCACCTACCTGCAATGCCACCTGTGATATATGTATATAGGTCTGTAGCTGGGCTCTTTCCTCTGTTCCATTTGTCGGCCTATTCCTATGCTGATATCAAGCTGTCTTAATTAGTCACTTAAATATGTCTTGGTATCTGGTTAAATAAATCATCACCTGTTTTTCTTCTTTGAGAATATCTCGGCTACTCTGATTCTTTGTATTACCATATTAGTTTTTCTGTCCATTAAGTTTTAAGATCAGCTCAACAGTTCCATTGACCAACTTAGCTGGTATTTTGATTGGGAATTCATTATAGGTATAAATCAGCTTGGGGAAAAGTGACATCTTTACAATATTGAGTCTTCTGATTCATGAACATGGTTTACCTTTCATTTGAATTTTCTTTAAGGTTTGCCAATAGGACTTTATAATTTGGTGCATTATGGGTCTTGCTCAGATTTTGTTAGGTTTGATTTTTAGGCACTTCTTATTTCTTTTAGTCTATTATAAATTGCATATGCTTTAAATTTCATTTTTTGTTTATTGCTAGCATGTAGGACATACCTTATCTTTTGACTGGAGCCCTTTGTCCATTTGTGTTTAATATAATTAAATTTGTCTTATTTTGTGTTTTGTATTGCCCCACCTGTTTGTTTTTCTCCTTTTTTGTCCCTTTTGGATTGAGCAACTTTTTTTTTTAACTATTCCACTGTCTCTCTTCTAGTTTGAAAGTTACACAGTCTATTTCTATCCTTACCTAAGTCTAGAGTAACAAATATTTTTATTCTCCTAACAACACAAGGGCTTCAGATGACTTTAACTTCATTGATCTCCCTTATTTCTTGGTATTATTGTTGTACATATGTAATTCCGTGTTTTTGTTTTTCACTCTGACCCAGCACAGTCTCCCCACCCCAGCCTTGGAAAAGGAAGGTGTATTTTAATAACATTAGAACTTTTTTGTTATGGTAAAATATACATAATACAAAATTTACTATTTTAGCAAGTTTAATTATACAGTTCTGTGGCATTAAGTGCATTCATATTATTGTGAACCATTTCCAATATCCACCCCATAACTCTTTGATCCTGTAAAACTGAAAACTTTATACCTATTAAACAATAACTCCCCATTTCCTCCTCCCCCAGCCCCTGAGCCAGCATTCTACTTTGTCTCTATGAATTTGACTACTCTAGTTCCCTCATACAAGTGGAACCATATAATAATTTGGCCTTTTGTTTCAATTAGCATAATGATTTCAATTAGCCTAATGTCTTCAAGGTTCATACATGTTGTAGTGTTGTCAGAATTTCTTTCCTTGTTAAGAATGAATAATATTCCACTGTACAGAAGGCCTGCATTGTGCTTACTCATCCATCTGACAATGGACACTTGAGTTGCTTCTGCCTTCTGGTGATCATTAATGCTGCTGTGAACATGGATGTACAAATATCTGTTTAGAATCTTTTTATTTCTTTTGGGTATATACCAAAAAAAAAAAAAGGTAGTAGTTGGAACAGCCTTGGTTTCCCAGTTGTCCATGCTGTTGGGCTGATACCTAGCCTCCACCCTGCTACCATGGCAACTTCATTCATGATACCACTGTGCCATTCGAAAATCCATCAACATCGTCCACCACATCGACAAAAAGAAGGACAAAAACCACATGATCATCTCCATAGATGCTGAAAAAGCATTTGACAAAATTCAACATCCATTCATGATAAAAACTCTCAACAAAATGGGTATAGAGGGCAAGTACCTCAACATAATAAAGGCCATATATGACAAACCCACAGCCAACATTATACTTAACAGCGAGAAGCTGAAAGCTTTTCCTTTAAGATTGGGAACAAGACAAGGATGCCCAATCTCCACCACTGTGCCCGCTCTGTGGTGGAAAGAGGACAGATCCTGGCTGATGCCTGTTGGTAAGCCATTCTATTTGTTTGGTTGTTTACAGCCTCTCTGTTGGGTGCTTGCTGGCAGACATTAACATGCAATACAAAAATCTTCACCCTTTGTGCCAATTCTCATAGGTCCATCCTCCTGCCTCTTCCTCAGATGTCTTTGTTCCCAAACTTCCAGATTGTTTCTTCTAGGCTCCTGACCAACCAGCTAGGCCATTTCCCACCACCTACAAGTCCAGGCCACATCTATTTCCACTCAAAGGGAATGGCCAAGTTCACCACCTGTAGCTTTGCCTGTTGGGATGATTTTCCCACACCACTGTCTTTCAGGGTGACCACTGAATGGGGATACAGCAGGAGACCATTTTCACCCATACATACACACTGAACCAACCTTCCTATGAAGCAAGCTCATGCTTTGTCCTTTATCACTGTCATATGGAATCCCTCTGAGACCATAGATGTGAGCTGATAGATAGATCTTGGTGCTACAGTGGCAGGTCACACGGGGCCTGGACTACCTCACTCTGCACCAATCCTGGATCTACCACTTAGATTATGATGCACCTACCTGACTGTATGACAGAACCAAGTGAGGGCAGTTATGGCCTCAGTCACTTCTGATGTCCCATAGAAACATCCCATTTCTACCAGAGCCCAGGGGCATGCCAGAAATTACTATTTGAGTTGCTTGGATCTATGGGTTTGCAGTTTTCATCAAATCTGAAAAAGTGTCAACCATTTTATCTAGCCTGTCTTGCAACTTCCACCTCCATTTTCAGGGACAGAAATTACACATTAGGCCTCCTGGTGTTGTCCTGTAGCTCACTGGTGCTCTTCTCGTCCAGGGTCTCCTCTTGTTTTCGTTTCTTTTTCCATGTCCTACAGTTCAATTTTTCTTCTGCTATATCTAATCTGTTAATCCCACCCAGTGTATATTTCATTTCTGACATACTTTTCTCCTTTAGAAATTTGATTTGGGTCTTTTTATGTCTTTTATCTCTACTCCATATGCTCAGTTGTCCTCTACTCCTCCATCCCTCCTTCCCCGTTTCCCCTCGGCAGGCCCTCACTGACACCTCTTGTGGGCCAGGCCTTGTTGCTGGGTGCAAGGGAAACAAAACTGAGTGATTTGAGAATTGTGGAATCTCGTCCAGGAGAAGTGCCCCCAGATCAGAGGTTGCTATCATCCATAGACAATACCCCCACCCTTCTGTGGGCAAAGCCAAAGAGGCCTCTGCTGGGAACGCAGGAGATTCCAGGGCTCTTCCACAGCCCAGCTCTGGGCTGCAGCTTTCTATGTGTCAGCGGGAACCAAAAGCTCTGCCTGTCTCCTGGGCCTCTTGGGAGCTCGGGTGAGACAACGGGAGGGACAGGGTGGAGTGAGCGCCGGGTAGCCTCCAGTTAATTGGCCTGTGGCCTGGTCTGGTCACTGTCCTGGCCTAGACTCATTCCACCGGTGACTAGCGCTGTTCATGCGGCATCAGCAGGTCAGGCTTTGGACAGGTCAGCCGTCCTGTCTGCGAGGCCTTAACAGGGTCCACAGGCCCTGTTCTGGCCCACCCTGTGTACCAGCCTGGCCCCTAACTCTGGGGTCCCGCCCACGGGGGAGGCCGGGCTCCCGAGTCCGAATGACCAGGCTCGGACAGCCGCCTCTGGCAGAGAACCGCCTGGGACGGGGCCTTTCAGTGCGCCGTCCTGCGCATCCCGTGAACCTGGCCCGCGGAGGCCTCCACGAGCGTCGGTCCACTGACTGAGAACGGGTGGACCGCGGTTCCAGGTGAGCGGGGGCCGCCGGCACAGCCGGCCCACCTGCTTCCGTGACGAGGCCCGGAGGGCCGCGACCCGCCATCCCGACGCTTCCTCCAAGCCCCCCGGCCCCCCGGCCCTCTCGCCGCCCGAAAGGGGGCAGGGTCCCCACGGGCAGCCCCGGCAGCGGACGATGGCTCCGCCCCCTCGCGGTGCACCAATTGCAGGGCACGTTGCTTGGCGGCGCAGCGCGAGCGGGGCCTATGGGGTGGCATGTTGTTGCGCTGCAGCGCCTGCGGCCGCACCCAGCTCGGGAGGCTGGGGCAGCGCTGAGGGGGCGGAGGCTGCGGGCAGGGTGTGCGCGGCAGGCAGGGTGTGCTCGGCGGGCAGGGGGTGGAGCCGCAGCCTGAGCCGACGGGCGGCGGCCGTACTCGGATCTGGAGCCCGCGCGCTGTTCGCGGTTCGCCTCTGAGGTGAGGCCCGCGCGCAGGCGGCGGCGGAGGGGCCCAGGGACTCCCGGCCAGGCTGCGGGGCCTGCGGCGGCGGCGGCGGCGGCGCCCAGACGGCGCTGGAGGCCGGAACGAGGCGGGAGGCGGGAGGCGGGAGGCGGGCGGCGGCGGCGGCGGGGGCCGCGCGCTAGGCACGGCGCAGGGGGCGCAAGTCCGGCGCGGGGGCGGGGAAGCCCGCCCTGTGAGGCCTTCCGCCGGTTGGCCGGGTGCGGAAGGGACGGCGCTCTGCACACCGTTCGCCACTCGGGCTCCTCGGAGAGCGCCTGAGCAGCTTGTGTTGGGACTGGCGGGTGGGCTTCGGGGCTCCGCGAGGAGAAGGAGCGTCCAGAGCGGACGTCGGGTCGGCGTGGTGATCAGACCGTGGTGACCTGACGGCGCGAGGGTTTGAGGGTGACGCAGACGGACGCGGGCGTCCGGATCCTGCCGGTCGGTTATCCCCGCCCGCCCCCCCCCCCACGACAGTTCTGCCCAAACAGAGAAGCCAAAGTTGCGTACCGATGGTAATAAGGTGGTCCTGGAACTTTTTTAGAGGGAAGCTGAGAGAGTCGTCTTAGCCCCTCCCTTTCTCCGTTTATTTGGGCGGTGTCAGAGTCTCTACTTTTAACAGTTTTATATTTGCTCTTGTAATTCACGGCTCGAGATGTTTTGTAGGTGTTTTGTGTTCATTGCATACATACCTAGCTTGAAATAAATATTTTGGTTAACCTGAAATTCCTGGTGGTGTGGCCATATGACTTTTTGCTTAAATGACGTAAAGCAGTTGTCATCTCCCCGAGGACCAAAAGCACAGGTGGTAATTGTATACATTGCTGGTACGTTATTACGGAGAGTTTTTTTGTGTGTGTGGACGATTAACTTGAAATCTTAATGAGGGTAGGAAATAGGCTGCTGAAAGGCCCAATCTGTAGTCTTTGCAAAACATCAATGAAAACGAGCCGGAAATGAGTAAGAGTTAATCAGGCACGGAAGAGGGGAGGGAATAGGCAGAAATTGTGTGAGGGTGGAATTGTAAAATGGAAGACTTAATTGCTTGCGATCTATGATTATTATTTTGAATCCAAAATCTTTGTATACCCCGTTGATTCTGCCTGTGGGGAAAACAAAAATAGTAAAGTTTTTTAAGGAAGTGAATGGTTTTGGCAGTCAACGGCGTTTAGAGTTTTGATGTGGTTTGCAGCAGGACAGCAGGTATGATTTGTTTCCTGCTTTCGGTGGGTTTAGGTTTTAGTCACAGGGGCTCACTGAATGATGTGAATCTCAATTCTACCCAGTCGCCAAAAGTTGAAATAGTTTACTTTCTAAATTTATGAAGCTGACCGTTTTCTCCTTTAAGTCTTTGACGTTATCTGATTCTGATTTTGCCGTAAAGCTTTTTAAAAAGTGATTAGTTTTTAGTTCTTGAAGGAGTCGTATCGAATCAGAAAGGTAAATACTGAGATGCTTTTAAATATGCTTAAAAAAACTATTAAAAGATACCAAATATCCAGGTGTTAGGATTTACTTGATTGTTCCAGTAACTTTTTAAGTTTGAGTTAATAAAAAAGATGTTTTTATCTATGAAACATAGTTTAAATTGACTTATTTTTTACATGTAGTGAATAATAAAAACCCCTATCTACACTAATCCAGCTTCAGCAATTATTACCTTTTAACTAATCTTGTTTTATCTTTGTCCCTGAAACCCACATGTCATATTTTAACTTAAATATTTTAGTATGTGTGTCTACATACATCTCTTAAAAAAGATAAGCACACTACCAATATCGCAAAAAATGAATAGTGTCTTATTACCTTCAAATATGCATCCAATACCAAAATTTCCATTATTGCCTCACTTTTATTTAACAGTTTATTAATCAGGATCCAAATCCTATTCATAAATTGTGGTTTTTTTTAAGGTATTATTGATATACACTCTTATGACGGTTTCACATGAAAAAAACAATGTGGTTACTACATTTATCGATATTATCAAGTCCCTAATTTGTGACTTGTTTTAATCTATAAGTTCTACCTCCATCTTTTGTTTTCTCATATAATTTATTTGTTGATGAAACTTCATGATTTGTCCTGTGGAGTTACACAGTCAGGATTTTATTCTATATTGTTTAACTACACAGAATTTACTGCAAACCTAGTTAGTTAGATCTAAAGGTGTAATCAGATTCAGGTTTGACTTACTTTTGGCTAAAAGATTTCATAGGTTAGTAAGCAGATAATGATTAGTAAGCAGTCTTGTTGGCAGCCCTTGATGCTAAATGCCTAGAGTCAGTATTTCATTAGGCATAGAAAAACATTGATTTTTTTTTTGCTCATGGATTAGTAACTGTAATAGTACTCTTTTTGTTCAAAACATTGAAAGGTTTTATTAACACAGGTGACAACTATTAGACCTTGATGGGAGACAAATAGGGTGTTTTACTTCTAGCATATTTTTTCAGTGCTTATTGGGAAAATGGAGGCTTCTCATCTAACTGATTTTGAGCATGGACTTTTGTGCCAGACTTCCTATTAAGTTCTGGCTTCACTACTTACTAGCTGTGTGACTTTAGGCAAGATACCTCGTCACTCTTCTCTGTTTCCTCATCTGTAAAATGTGATACAGTATAATGGTTAAGAAAAATATAACTCAGTTGTAAGGATTCATTGAATTAATGTGTGTACAGCACTTAGAACTCTCAGTACTAACAACTGCAGGGGTCAGAATTTTGGAACTTTGGCAAAGGGGACATTATTCAAAATATGGAAACTAAAAAAAGCTGTTAGGTTTATCAAACATAATCCTTTTTAGGGGTTGGTAGGAGCATGCATCCTATGAAATTACTTTTTTTTTTTAACTAAACTGCCCTGGTCTTAAAAAAAATCTGAAAATGATACTCCTGAAAGCTTACAAGTTCTCTACAACTTTTACTATCAAAGAGTTCTCCTTCAGAATGTGTTATATTTTTTAATTTGCCTGAATCCTGACTCTCTCCTGATTTATACTGACCGTGCTGCTTTCGACAGCATGCATATAACAAGGATGGCTATGCAACAGCAAAGAAAGATGACAGAGGTACAAAAGGCCATAAGAACCAGCCAGGTGTTTGAAGTCACAAATGCCCTGTCAGGAGTCACATCTTCATTCTCAGACGTGTGGTTTCTACTGTTGTACCCTTTGGTTTTGTTCAGTAATTGTTTGCTACTGTTGAGCTGGGATGGAATAGGCATATGAAAAAGTTTTGTGTCTGTGGGCACAAAGAAAGGAGAAATAGTCTTGTTATCTGGGTTGTTGGTAAAATCATTACTGAGTGACATCTTTTTTTTATAATTTATTTTGGTATCATTAATCTACACTTACAGGTGCAATATTATGGTTATTAAACTACCCCTTCATCAGGTCCCCACCACCAACCCCATTACAGTCACTGTCCAGCAGCGTAGTGAGATGCTATAGAATCACTACTTGTCTTCTCTGAGTTGTACAGCCCTCCCCGTGCCGCCCCAACATTACATCTGCTAATCGTAATGCCCCCTTTCCCCCCTTATCCCTCCCTTCCCACCCATCCTCCCCAGTCCCTTTCCCTTTGATAACTATTAGTCCATTCTTGGATTCTGTGAGTCTGCTGCTGTTTTGTTCCTTCAGTATTTTTTCTTTGTTCTTATACTCCACATATGAGTGAAATCATTTGATACTTGTCTTTTTCGGCTTGGCTTATTTCACTGAGCATAATATCCTCTAGCTCCATCCATGTTGTTGCAAATGGTAGGATTTGTTTTCTTCTTATGGCTGAATAATATTCCATTGTGTATATGTACCACATCTTCTTAATCCATTCATCTACTGATGGACACTTAAGTTGCTTCCATTTCTTGGCTATTGTAAATAGTGCTGCGATAAACATAGGGGTGCATCTGTCTTTTTCAAATTGGGCTGCTGCATTCTTAGGGTAAATTCCTAGGAGTGGGATTCCTGGGTCAACTGGTATTTCTATTTTGAGTTTTTTGAGGAACCTCCATACTGCTTTCCACAATGGTTGAACTAATTTGCAGTCCCACCAGCAGTGTAGGAGGGTTCCCTTTTCTCCACATCCTCGCCAACATTTGTTGTTGTTTGTGTTTTGGATGTTGGCCATCCTCACTGGTGTGAGGTGATATCTCATTGTGGTTTTAATCTGCATTTCTCTGATGATTAGCGACGTGGAGCATCTTTTCATGTGCCTGTTGGCCATCTGAATTTCTTCTTTGGAGAAGTGTCTATTCATGTCCTCTGCCCATTTCTTAATTGGATTATTTGCTTTCTGTTTGTTAAGGTGCATGAGTTCTTTATATATTTTGGATGTCAACCCTTTATCAGATACGTTTTTTATGAATATATTCTCCCATACTGTAGGATGTCTTTTTGTTCTACTGATGGTGTCCTTTGCTGTACAGAAGCTTTTCAGCTTGATATAGTCCCACTTGTTCATTTTTGCTTTTGTTTCCCTTGCCCGGGGAGATATGTTCATGAAGAAGTCGCTCATGTTTATGTCCAAGAGATTTTTCCCTATATTTTTTCCACGAGTTTTATGGTTTCATGACTTACATTCAGGTCTTTGATCCACCTTGAGTTTACCTTTGTGTATGGGGCTAGACAGTAGTCCAGTAGCTGTCCAGTTTTTCCAACACCAGCTGCTGAAGAGACTGTCATCTCCCCATTGTATATACAAGGGTCCTTTATCAAATATTAATTGACTGTATATGTTTGGGTTAATGTTTGGATTTTCTGTTCTGTTCCACTGGTCTGTGGGTCTGTTTTTGTGCCAGTAACAAATTGTCTTGATTACTGTGGCTTTGTAGTAGAGCTTGAAGTCAGGGAGCGTAATTCCCCGTTTTATTCCTCCTTCTCAGGATTGCTTTGGCTACTCAGGGTCTTTTCTGGTTCCATATGGATTTAGAATTATTTGTTCCAGTTCATTGAAGAAAGCTGTTGGTAGTTTCATAGGGATTGCGTTGAATCTGTAGATTCCGTTAGGTAGTATAGCCATTTTGACAATATTTATTATTCCTAGCCAAGAGCATGGTATGCATTTCCATTTGTTAGTGTCCTCTTTATTTTCTCTTAGGAGTTTTCAGAGTACAGGTCTTTCACTTCCTTCGTTAGGTTTATTCCTAGGCATTTTATTCTTTTTGATGCAATTGTGAATGGAATTGTTTTTCTGATTTCTCTGTTAGTTCATTGTTAGTGTATAGGAAAGCAACAGATTTCTCTGTGTTAATTTTGTATCCTGCAACTTTGCTGAAATCAGATATTAGTTCTAGTAGTTTTGGAGTGGAGTCTTTAGGGTTTTTCATGTACAGAATCATGTCATCTGCAAATAGTGACAATTTGACTTCTTTACCAATCTGGATGCCTTGTATGTCTTTGTTTTGTCTGATTGCCATGGCTAGGACCTCCAGTACTATGTTGAATAACAGTGGAGAGAGTGGGCATCCCTGTCTTGTTCCCGATCTTAGATGAAAAGCTTTCAGCTTCTCACCATTAAGTATGATGTTAGCTGTGGGTTTGTCATATATAGCCTTTATGATGTTGAGGTACTTGCCATCTATACCCATTTTGTTGAGAGTCTTAATCATAAATGGATGCTGAATTTTGGCAAATGCTTTTTTAGCATCTTTGGAGATGATCATGTGTTTTTTGTCCTTCTTTTTGTTGATATGGGGATGATGTTGATGGATTTTCGAATGTTGTACCATCCTTGCATCCCTGGGATGAATCCCACTTGATCATGGTGTATGATCCTCTTGATGTATTTTTGAATTCGGTTTGCTAATATTTGTTGAGTATTTTTGCATCTACGTTCATCAGGGATATTGGTCTGTAATTTTCTTTTTTGGTGAGGTCTTTGACAGTTAGAGTGACGCTGGCTTCATAGAATGAGTTTGGAAGTATTCCCTCCTTCTATTTTTGAAAAACTTTAAGGAGAATCGGTGTTATTTCTTCTCTGTATGTCTGGTAGAATTCAGAGGTGAATCCATCAGGTCCGGGGGTTTTGTTCTTGGGTAGTTTTTTGATTACTGCTTCAATTTCGTCGCTGGTGATTGGTCTGTTTAGTTTTTCTGTTTGGTCAGTCTTGGAAGGTTGTATTTTTCTAAGAAGTTGTCCATTTCTTCTATGTTTTCCAGCTTGTTAACGTATAGATTCACATAATATTCTCTTAGAATTCTTTTATTTCTGTGCAGTCCGTCGTCATTTTTCCTTTCTCATTTCTGATTGTGTTTATGTGTGTAGATTCTCTTTTTCTCTTAATGAGTCTGGCTAGGGGTTTATCTATTTTGTTTATTTTTTCAAAGAACCAGCTCTAGGTTTTATTGATTTTCTCTATTGTTTTATTCTTCTCAATTTTATTTATTTCTTCTCTGATCTTTATTATGTCCCTCCTTCTGGTGACTTTGGGCCTCATTTGTTCTCCTTTTTCCAATTTCAGTGATTGTGTCTTCAGACTATTCATTTGGGAATGTTCTTCCTTCTTTAAATAGGCCTGGATTGCAATATACTTTCCTTTTAGACCTGCCCTTGCTGCGTCCCACAGAAGTTGTGGCTTTGTGTTGTTGTTGTTGTCATTAGTCTCTATATATTCTTTGATTTCTGTTTTGATTTGGTCGTTAACTTGTTGATTAATTAGGAGAATGTTGTTAAGTCTCCATGTATTTGTGAGCCTTTTTGTTTTCTTTCTAAAATTTATTTCTAGTTTTATACCTTTGTGATCGGAGAATTTGGTTGGTAGAATTTCAATATTTTTGAATTTACTGAGGTTCTTTCTGTGGCCTAGCATGTGGTCTATTCTGGAAAATGTTCCATGTGCACTTAAGCAGAATGTGTATCCTGTTGCCTTTGGGTGTAGAGTTCTGTAGATGTCTGTTAGGTCCATCTGTTCTAGTGTGTTGTTCAGTGCCTCTGTGTCTTTACTTATTCTCTGTCTGGATGATCTGTCCTTTGGAGTGAGTGGTGTGTTGAAGTCACCTAAAATGAATGCATTGCTGTCTGTTTCCTCCTTTAATTCTGTTGGTATTTGTTTCACATATGCTGGCGCTCCTGTGTTGGGTGCATATATATTTATAATGGTTATATCTTCTTGTTGGATTGACCCCTTTATCATTATGTAATGTCCTTCTTTATCTCTTGCTACTTTCTTTGTTTTGAAGTCTCTTTTGTCTGATACAAGTACTGCAACATCTGCTTTTTTCTCCTTGTTTGCATGAAATATCTTTTTCTATCCCTTCACTTTTAGTCTGTGTATATCTTTGGGTTTGAGGTGAGTTTCTTATAGGCAGCATATAGATGGGTCTTGCTTTTTTGTCTATTCTGTTACTGTATGTCTTTTTTTTTAGTTTAATATGATATCATTAATCTACAATTAAATGAGTAATATTATGGTGATTACACTACCCCCTTCAACAGGTTCCCCTCCCCAACCCCATTGCAGTCACTGTCCATCAGCGTAGTGAGATGCCGTAGAGTCACTACTTGTCCTCTCTGGGTTGTACAGCCCTCCCCGTGCCCCCCGAACATTACATCTGCTAATCGTAATGTCCTTTCTTCCCCCTTGCCCCTCCCTTCCCACCCATCCTCTCCAGTCCCTTTCCCTTTGGTAACTATTAGTCCTTTCTTGGGTTCTGTGAGTCTCCTGCTGTTTTATTCCTTCAGTTTTTTTTTTCCTTAGTTCTTATACTCCACATATGAGTGAAATCATTTGGTACTTGTCTTTTTCAGCTTGACTTATTTCACTGAGCATAATACCCTCTAGCTCCATCCATGTTGTTGCAAATGGTAGGATTTGTTTTCTTCTTATGGCTGAATAATATGCCATTGTGTATATGTACCACATCTTCTTTATCCATTCATCTACTGATGGACACTTAGGTTGCTTCCATTTCTTGGCTATTGTAAATAGTGGTGCGATAAACATAGGGGTGCATCTGTCTTTTTCAAACTGGGCTGCTGCATTCTTAGGGTAAATTCCTAGGAGTGGAAATCCTGGGTCAAATGGTATTTCTTTTTTTTTTTTATGAATAATATTTGGTCCTCACAGAAAAGGTAGAAGATGAAATCCACCTCAGATTTTATCAGAGCATTACTGTTTATTTTATTTTATTTTATTATCATTAATTTACAATTACATGTGCAATATTACGATTATTGAACTACCCCTTCATCAGGTCCCCCCCACCAACCCCATTACAGTCACTGTCCATCAGCGTAGTGAGATGCTATAGAATCACTACTTGTCTTCTCTGAGTTGTACTGCCCTCCCCGTGCCCCCCCAACATTACATCTGCTAATCGTAATGCCCCTTTTTCCCTCTTATCCCTCCGTTCCCGCCCATTTTCCCCAGTCCCTTTCCCTTTGGTAACTATTAGTCCGTTCTTGGGTTCTGTGAGTCTGCTGCTGTTTTGTTCCTTCAGTTTTTTTCTTTGTTCTTATACTCCACATATGAGTGAAATCATTTGATACTTGTCTTTTTCGGCTTGGCTTATTTCACTGAGCATAATACCCTCTAGCTCCATCCATGTTGTTGCAAATGGTAGGATTTGTTTTCTTCTTATGGCTGAATAATATTCCATTGTGTATATGTACCACATCTTCTTTATCCATTCATCTACTGATGGACACTTAGGTTGCTTCCATTTCTTGGCTATTGTAAATAGTGCTGCGATAAACATAGGGGTGCATCTGTCTTTTTCAAACTGGGCTGCTGCATTCTTAGGGTAAATTCCTAGGAGTGGAATTCCTGGGTCAAATGGTATTTCTATTTTGAGTTTTTTGAGGAACCTCCATACTGCTTTCCACAATGGTTGAACTAACTTGCAGTCCCACCAGCAGTGTAGGAGGGTTCCCTTTTCTCCACATCCTCGCCAACATTTGTTGTTGTTTGTGTTTTGGATGTTGGCCATCCTCACTGGTGTGAGGTGATACCTCTTTGTGGTTTTAATCTGCATTTCTCTGATGATTAGTGATGTGGAGCATCTTTTCATGTGCCTTTTGGCCATGTGAATTTCTTCTTTGGAGAAGTGTCTATTCATGTCCTCTGCCCATTTCTTAAATGGATTATTTGCTTTTTGTTTGTTGAGGTGCGTGAGTTCTTTATATATTTTGGATGTCAACCCTTATCGGATACGTCATTTATGAATATATTCTCCCATACTGTAGGAAGTCTGTTTGTTCTACTGATGGTGTCCTTTGCTGTACAGAAGCTTTTCAGCTTGATATGGTCCCACTTGTTCATTTTTGCTTTTGTTTCCCTCGCTCGGGGAGATATGTTCATGAAGAAGTCCCTCATGTTTATGTCCAAAAGCTTTTTGCCTATATTTTTTTCTAAGAGTTTTATTGTTTCAGGTCTTTGATCCACCTTGAGTTTACCTTTGTGTATGGGGTTAGACAGTAGTCCAATTGCATTCTCTTACATGTAGCTATCCAGTTTTTCCAACACCAGCTGCTGAATACTGTGTGTCTTTTGATTGGTGCATTCAGTCCATTTACCTTTACGGTGATTATCGATAGATATGTACTTATTGCCATTGCTGGCTTTAGATTCGTTGTTACCAAAGGTTCAAGGGTTGCTTCTTTACTGTCTAACAATCTTACTTAACTTTCTTGTTAAGTTATTGTAAACAGTGTCTGATGTTTCTTTATTTCTCTCCCTTCTTATTCTTACTCCTCCCTTCTTTATATACTAGGTGTTTTATTCTTTGCCTTTAGTTGGTATTTGGATTGTCTGCTTTCTTTGCTATGATTTTATTTTCTCTGGTGACATCTTTTTAGCCTTAGGGGTGCTTTCCTCTAGAGCAGTCCGTTTAAGATATCCTGTAGTGGTGGTTTATGAGAGGCAAACTCTCTCAACTTTCGCTTGTCTGGAAATTGTTTAATCCCTTTGTCATATTGAAATGATAATCGTGCTGGATACAATATTCTTGGTTCGAGGCCCTTGTGTTTCATTACGTTAAATATATCATGCCATTCTCTTCTGGCCTGTAAGGTTTCTGTTGAGATGTCTGATGATAGTCCGATGGGTTTTCCTTTGTAGGTGATCTTTTTTCTCTCTCTAGCTGCCTTTAATACCCTGTCTTTAAGTTTGATCTTTGCCATCTTAATTATTGTGTGTCTTGGTGTTGTCTTCCTTGGGTCCCTTGTGTTGGGAGAACTGTGGACTTCCATGGACTGTGAGACTATTTCCTTCCCCAACATGGGGAATTTTTCAGCAATTATTTCTTCAGAGACACTTTCTATCCCTTTTTCTTTCTCTTCTTCCTCTGGTACTCCTATAATGCGAATATTGTTCCGTCTGGATTAGTCACACAGTTCTCTTAATATTCTTTCATTCCTAGAGATCCTGTTATCTCTCTCTGCCTCAGCTTCTCTGTATTCCTGTTCTCTGATTTCTATTCCATTAACAGTCTCTTGCATCTCATGTAGTCTGCTGTTAAGCCCATTGATCGCTTGTCTGATTTCTGCATTGTCTTTCCTCTCTTCCCTCACTTCCTCCTTCAGCTGTTGCACATTTCTCTGTAGATCAATCAGTATGGTTACAACTTTTATTCTGAATTCTTTTTCAGAAAGATTGTGCATTTCCATCCCTTCAGGCTCCCTCTCTGGGGTTGTCTGATTGATCTTAGTCTGAACCATATTCCTCTGTCTTTTCATGGCTATAGAAGTGGTCGCTGGTAGGTGCCATGTATGTCAGCTGGGCTCTTTAAGACTTAAAAAAAAAAGAAAGAAAGAAAAGGAAAAAAGAAAGAACAAAAAACAAAACAAAACAAAACAAAACTGCCCACTGGGAGTAGATTCTGTGCGGATGCTGTAGGTGGTGCTGTTTCTCCACTATGCCATGGCCGTGCTGCTCCGCAGGGCCCTTTTTAGCTCTGGCCGGGGTGGGAACGAATGGCAGGCTGTTGATCTCTGTGGGAAGTTGAAGTGCGGCTGCCCTTTCCCAGTCACCAGCTAAGGGGTCCAAAACTCCCCAGGACTCCCAGCCTGCTAGGCTGAGTGTGCTGGGACGATCTGGCTCCTCCGCTGGGCTCCTGTCTCTCTAAGACTGCTGAAAAAAGCATGCGCTTTTCTTTCTTTCTTTCTTTCTTTTCCCCTGGAGCCAGCTGCAAGGACCCGGGTGCGCTCCCCACTCAGATCCTGCACCCTCTGTCTCTCCAATCCCCGCTACACTGCGCGGTGTGTGTCAGCAATCCCGGCGCAGATCACCGGGGCTGGTTATTTCGCGGGCCTGTGCTTCCACTCCCTCCCCGCTCTGAATCCTCTCCTCTGGCCAGTGCGCTGGGGTGGGGGAGTGCTCAGATCCCGCATCTGATCGCCTCACAGGCTGCTGAGTCCTCTCGGGTGTAGCTGCAGGCTATGTGCTGTCCTGTATCTTCTGGTCTCTTTTTTAGGAATAGTTGTGCTTGTTGTATTTTCATAAATACATATGGTTTTGGGAGGAGATTTCCGCCGCCCTGCTCACGCCGCCACCTTCCCGGAAGTCCCCGAGTGACATCTTATTGACCTTTGTGGCAATGGACTCATTCAGGGAAATGAATCTTGCCCAAGAATCTGTGGTGAATTCCTTGGACTCTGTGGTTAATTCCTTGGAATACTTTTTATTTTTTTGTGTTTGCAAGCCAGGCTTGATGTGTGGTTGATGATGGAGCCTCTCCTGGTGGTAGCACTTGGTTTATCATGGTAGTTTATTGTTTATCTAAATTTGTAGCTTTTAAAATTCTTAGTCTGTACCCGTGTGTTAGATGAATGGGTATTTAAATATGTGGGAGGTGATTGTCCAAAACCCAGCAAATCTGGATCTATACTGTCTGTTATGTTGTATAAAATGGCACCAGTTCCAGGCTCTTATATGCAGCTCTCCAATGTTGGGCAGTGAATATGGAGGCATTTAACATTGTCATGAACAGGGTCATGGTAGAAGGCAGCTAGGTTACAGGCAACATCCTTCCAAAGACAGCAGCTCCTTCTGCATTTTTGATCAGTGCTTTCAGCGTAATACTTCAGGAACTGGGCTCCCAGCTTCTGAGACTCCTCTAGGTCAGTTACAAGACGTGGGAAGCGACGGATCCAGCAATCTCTGTAAAAGATGGTGGGTGACCAGAGACAGTCTGAGGTCCACCCCAGGCTTAGGAGCAGGGCCACATGCATTTTCCTGGTGTGAAGGCTCAACAGGAAGTCTGATTCTCCGGCAGAAGCAGGAGCTGACCATCTGGGCTGAGGACAGTTTCTGGAACTTAAGGGCTGTTGCTAAGGGAGAGCTTCTTTGAGACTCTCCTGGAGAGTCATCTAGAAAAATTGAGGCTGTTGCTTAACTGCATGTTCAGTTCCCCTTTGTTTCTCCCAAATGACCCCTAGGTGAACATTTGACTTTCTGGCGTTAATTGTGAACATTATCCAGGCCATCTTGATACTCTGTCCCTTACTTAGCCTCTTGAAGATGTGGATTCTCTCCTGTTTTTCTTCTTTCTCTGCAGACAATCAAACTGTTCCATCTGTTCTTCTAACCTCCATGTCTTGCAGACACATTAACTGTAGTTTCTTTTGTGTGATCTGTAATTCCTTGAAGTTCTCATTTTCCCCTCTGCGCCCCAGCCTCCTGTGGCCGGGGCACTGCGCAGCCCACGGGCTGAGGCCTGCAGCGCCCACTGCCGTCTGCCTGGCTTTCTTTTGCAAGATGGCTCCCACACCATGCCCGTGCCCGACACTCAGCTGGAGGGGCCATCTGTGTGTCTGCCTGGGCACCCCAGCCCCGGGACACGAGGCTGAATTAGGCCCGGTGTGCCGTCCCAGGCATACTGTCTCTGTGCCTGCACCCCATTCTCCCATGCCGGCTCTTCTCCTGCCTTCCCTTCCCCCTGGTAACGCGGAGCCAAGGCCGCGGGCCCCACCCCGCCTCCTGGTGCCCGCCCCGACCTGGCGCAGAGCGCAGCACCCGCATGCCAGAAAAACATTGATATTTTAAATCTATAATTTCATTATTTATTAGCTGGAATGCTTCTGTAATAAGAAATTTTCCCTCCTCCGTAATTTAGTTACCTTGAAATATAGCTCTTTTAGGAAAAGTAGGATAAATGCTTAATTTCTCTCCATCATTTACTAGTTTTCAAACTAATGAGTTAGCATCCTCTAAAAGTGGCCAGCGAGTTGTGTGTATGTGTTTGTCACTGTGAACTCATGGATTTAAACATAATTCATATAGTTCAGTCCGTTGTACATGTTCTCCTTATTAATGCTCAGAATGTCCCATCTTTGTCCATTAGGAATCTGTTCAGATTGGCTCCTAAATCCTTTAGGTACAACTCTTAAGAGTCTCATTAGATTGCTCTTCTTTCTGGTAAGACAAACCATGCTAGGCTCATTCTGTACATGTTCTGTCCCAACCCTGGACTCATCCATTTCTCCAAGGGGCCTTGGTTTGTTTTAGTGGAAAATAGTATTTAGTAACCACAGTCTGAGCCCTGTAGTTCATTGCTATTGGTTTGATCATTGTTTCTAGGTCTTTTCAGTGCACAGGTTAGGGTTCCTGTTCCAGTTCTAAAGCAAGACTACAGAGTTCTACTTACTCTGCTTGATCTTTTATCTTTTTTCTTCCAAGAGAAACCTCTTTATTCGAATTACTTTTTGTTTTATCCCACATTGTATATGTCTCAGTCACGGAAGAAAAATATGAACACCATCACCAATAAATAAGGACTTTTTTTGCATCCTTATGAGGAATATGTAGTAATTAGAATGAGGAGGTTTTTCTTGGGGATGGTATAGCTGTTGGACAGAGGCAGGAGGGAGGAGTACTTTTCACTGTAGAACGTTACATACCTTTGGGGTTTTAATTCATGTGCTTGGATTAGGTACTCAGAATAAAGTAAGTAATTTTATGAACAAAAGCAAAACAAAAACTCAGTAACTCCCCATTATACTTAGAACAAAATCCAAATTTCTAACCATGATCTCCAAGCTCACTTTCTACCATTCTTCCACTTGCTCATTTATGCTTCATTGACAGTGGTCTTCCTGAAACTTGACTAGCTGTACTGATTTAGAGAATTATTCATTCATCCTTCTGTGTGACCACCTCCTTCTCATCTTTTAGGCCCCCTCTTAAATGTCCCTTAAAGAGGCTCTCCCTAACTGCACTCCGTTAAGTAGGTTTCCTTGTTACTAATGCAGGCACTGTGTCCTTCAATTTATTTATTTATTTATTTTATTAAGGTATTATTGATATAAACTCTTATGAAGGTTTCACATGAAAAAAAAATGTGCTTACTACATCCACCCCTGTTATTGTATTCCCCCCATTGCAGTCAGTGCCTATCAGTGTAGTAAGATGCCACAGAGTCACTATTTGCATTCTCTGTGCTAAACTGTCTTCCCCCTTATCCCCCCCACACCATGTGTGCCAATCATAATACCCTTGAATCCCCTTCTCCCTCCCTCCCCATCCGCCCTTTCCCACCCCTCCCCTTTGGTAACCACTAGTTCCTTCTTGGAGTCTGTGAGTCTGTTGCTATTTTGTTCCTTCAGTTTTGCTTAGTTTTTATACTCCCACAAATGAGGGAAATCATTTGGTACTTGTCCTTCTCTGCCTGGCTTATTTCATTGAGCATAATATCCTCCACCTCCATCCATGTTGTTGCAAATGGTAGGATTTGTTTCTTATGGTTGAGTAGTATTCCTTTGTGTGTATATACCACTTCTTCTTTATCCATTCATCTACTGATGGACACTTAGGTTGCTTCCATATCTTGGCTATTGTAAATAGTGCTGCAATAAACATAGGGGTGCATATGTCTTTCTGAATCTGAGAAATTATATTCTTTGGGTAAATTCCTAGGAGTGCAATTCCTGGGCCAAATGGTATTTCTTTTTTTTTTTTCTGTTTATTAAGGCCCTAGGTTAGTGGGCCATAATCTTTTTTTTAATATAATTTATTTTATTATCATTAATCTACAATTACATGTGCAATATTATGGTTATTAAACTACCCCTTCATCAGGTCCCCCCCACCAACGCCATTACAGTCACTGTCCATCAGCGTAGTGAGATGCTATGGAATCACTACTTGTCTTCTCTGAGTTGTACTGCCCTCCCCGTGCCCCCCTAACATTATATCTGCTAATCGTAATGCCCCTTTTTCCCTCTTATCCCTCCCTTCCCGTCCATTTTCCCCAGTCCCTTTCCCTTTGGTAACTATTAGTCCGTTCTTGGGTTCTGTGAGTCTGCTGCTGTTTTGTTCCTTCAGTATTTTTTCTTTGTTCTTATACTCCACATATGAGTGAAATCATTTGATACTTGTCTTTTTCGGCTTGGCTTATTTCACTGAGCATAATACCCTCTAGCTCCATCCATGTTGTTGCAAATGGTAGGATTTGTTTTCTTCTTATGGCTGAATAATATTCCATTGTGTATATGTACCACATCTTCTTATCCATTCATCTACTGATGGACAATTAGGTTGCTTCCATTTCTTGGCTATTGTAAATAGTGGTGCGATAAACATAGGGGTGCATCTGTCTTTTTCAAACTGGGCTGCTGCACTCTTAGGGTAAATTCCTAGGAGTGGAATTCCTGGGTCAACTGGTATTTCTATTTTGAGTTTTTTGAGGAACCTCCATACTGCTTTCCACAATGGTTGAACTAATTTGCAGTCCCACCAGCAGTGTAGGAGGGTTCCCTTTTCTCCACATCCTCGCCAACATTTGTTGTTGTTTGTGTTTTGGATGTTGGCCATCCTCACTGGTGTGAGGTGATATCTCATTGTGGTTTTAATCTGCATTTCTCTGATGATTAGCGATGTGGAGCATCTTTTCATGTGCCTGTTGGCCATCTGAATTTCTTCTTTGGAGAAGTGTCTATTCATTTCCTCTGCCCATTTCTTAATTGGATTATTTGCTTTCTGTTTGTTAAGGTGCATGAGTTCTGTATATATTTTGGATGTCAACCCTTTATCAGATACGTTTTTTATGAATATATTCTCCCATACTGTAGGATGTCTTTTTGTTCTACTGATGGTGTCCTTTGCTGTACAGAAGCTTTTCAGCTTGATACAGTCCCACTTGTTCATTTTTGCTTTTGTTTCCCTTGCCCGGAGAGATATGTTCATGAAGAAGTTGCTCATGTTTATGTGCAAGAGATTTTTGCCTATGTTTTTTTCTAAGAGTTTTATGGTTTCATGACTTACATTCAGGTCTTTGATCCACCTTGAGTTTACCTTTGTGTATGGGGCTAGGCAGTAGTCCAGTTTCATTCTCTTACATGTAGCTGTCCAGTTTTTCCAACACCAGTTGCTGAAGAGGCTGTCATCTCCCCATTGTATATCCAAGGCACTTTTATCAAATATTAATTGACTGTATATGTTTGGGTTAATGTTTTGATTTTCTATTCTGTTCCACTGGTCTGTGGGTCTGTTTTGTGCCAATACCAA